>CM070818.1:22778079-22794128 GCA_036326025.1 Chrosomus eos
AGGTAGCCAGGGCGAAGCACACTCAGAAGGGAGCACAGGGCTGAACAGGACCAGTGACATGGAAAGCTCAGGCAAAGGTGGTGTCGGCGCCTCCTCCATGGACCCCTCAGGATACCTACTGCCCCCCCCCCAAAAAGTTCTTGGGGAAATTTGAAGCTAACGCCTCCGGGCTGGAAGCCGCCACTGGAAAAGGCTCCCGAAGCTTGAGAGGCGCAGGTAAGGCGAGGCGCAGAGGCGGGGCCGACAGGGCGAGTAGTCTGGGTATGCTCACCGGAGCCTGGCGAGCCGAGCGAGTCCTCCTCCTCCTGCGACGGCGCACTGTTGGAACTGGTAACTCTGGATCCAGGGGAACAGACTCGTTTCGCTTAACTGGACCTGCCTCCATAGATTTAGCCGAACTTGCCTCACTTTTACACTGGATTCACTTGACTCAGGATTCGGTTCACTTGACTCGGCAGGAGAACTTGACTCACTTGACTCGGCAGACGGACTTGATGCACTCGACTCGGTAATGGATTCTTTCGAGTCGGCTGGGCAGAAGAGGTGCGCGGACTCGGTTGGGCAGATGAGGTGAGCGGGCTCGGCAGGGCAGATGTTAAACTCAGGTTCGTCAAGGCTGACGCAAAGCTCAGGTTCGTCAAGGCTGATGCAAAGCTCAGGTTCGTCAAGGCTGACGCAAAGCTCAGGTTCGTCAGGGCTGACATGGAGCGCAGGCTCGGCAGGGCTGAACGGGACCAGCGGGGCAAGCTCCTCCTCTAACTCACCCATAGTGAGAGCCGAACCACTCAGTTGAAGAGCCGTGTGAATATACCGCCTTAAGGTGCTGTGAGGCTCTGGGTCGGGCATCAATGAGTGAAGCGGTTCAGACAACCCTCCACGGAACAGGTTCGTTAGGAAAACGTTGTTCATACACGTATGATGAGAAAGTTCATAAAACTCCGCCATATACCACTCGAGAGAACGATCCTCCTGATGAAGTTGCATTATCTTAGCTCCCGTATCCGTGCTCGGAATCGCTGTGTGAGCTCGTCGAAATACCTTGCTGTTGACTTTTACCGGGTGAGCTTGGCGTGACATCGGGATCGGTCCTGGGCCAACAACTGTGGAGACGGGTTGATTCTGCGATGGTCCCGGTGGGGAAACATGAAGGCCGCGAACCATCTTGGCCAACCTCTCCAACGACGAGGTGAGTTGTTCAGGGCTGACAACTGTGGAAACGGGTTGAGTCTACGATGGTCCCGGTGTAGGAACACGAAGACTGTGAACCATCATGGTCAAACTCTCCAACCTCGAGGTGAGTTGATCCTGGTGTACAGCGCCCTGATCCGCAGTGGCTGACTGGAAGGCATACAAAGCTGACATGCTGCTGGATCTGGTTTTGGCGAAGTCTTCTGTCACGAACAACCAGACACAGGTAGATCCAAGTGCAGCATGGGTTTATTTAACAGAATGGTCAGACAGGCAATGGTCACAGACAGCAGACACAGCATATGAGACAAGGCAATACTCAGGATCAAAAACCAGGCGAGATGACAGAGGCAGGCGGCAGACGAGACGGAATCCGGGAAACAGGCAATGGGTCAAATACACAGACAGGAACAGACTAGACTAGGATAACAAACTTGGAAAACTAGGAAACGCTCGGAGATGTACACAACAGTGAAACAAGACTTCGCAAAGGGTAATAGTGTGAGTGGGGTTTTAACTGAGAGTGGAGCTGCGTGTGAAACTAGATGCAGGTTTGAGAGTGATCAATGGGAACAGGTGTGTGCGTAATCAGTCCAGGGTGTGTGTGCGAAACAGTCCAAGGGAAGGCAGTGCAGAGGTGGAGCACCCTCTCGTGGCACTTGAGGGCAATCCAGCCGATCATCGTTACAATAACGAAAGGGTAGTGAATTTGAACAATGCACAAGGGTTAATTAATTCAATCAAAATCCATCTTTTCTTTGCAAAGGTGACACAGAAGTGGCATTCATATATTTACACTCCATTTACAATTGCATAAATAAAGCTATGAGATTTTTTTTTTAAATCAATATTTAAATATGAAATGATTTCTAATTTTAACGTTTTAATTAAAGGGCACTTTAAAAATGAAACTAAAACCGCCAGTAGGCGGCGGCAAGTCCCTGGGCTCTATTTTAATGATCTAAAACGCAAGTGTCAAGCGCAAAGCGCAAGTAACTTTGTGGGCGAGTCTTGGGCGTTGTTGCTATTTTACTAGCGGGATAAATGACTCTTGCGCCCGACGCAAGTTTAAAAGGGGTTGGTCTGAAATAGCTTCATTATTCATAGGTGTGGTTTGGGCGTAACGTGAAATAAACCAATTAGAGCGTCATCCAACATATCCTTTAAGAGCAGGTGCGCATGTTGCATGGCGGATTGTTATTATTATGGCGCATTTACCAGGTGCGTTTCAGAATTGGTTCACAGCCGGGAGATCGATGTTCTCGTCAGGGCCGTGAAAGAGAATTGACATTGGGGATGGGACAAACCCACCCAAATCAATAGATAAAAATATGAGAAAGCTCAACTTAACTGGTAAGTTAAAGAGTAAGGTTTTTAATGTACTTACATTATAGTAAAGGTGATTTCGCAGTCTTCAGTTTTTTTTTTTCCTGGTTCTTGACGGACAAACTAATTTGTCAGATGTCCTTATATACATATGTGTCTTGCCACTATTGGGCAAACAGGTCTGATCCGTCATTACTACAATTTGCCTGAAAAATTTGGGTAAATGTGTAACCTAGATTTATGCCTATTTTTTTCACATCTTCATGGACACCACAATGATTTCCCTTGTGTGGTAATATATTTCCTTGTTATAATGTATGATTTGTAAAAATAAAATCTGCTGCATCTGTGTTGATGAGAGAATCAAAGTGTATGCGTGTTGAGCACCCTCTACATTATGGCCAAGGATGCGCGCTTAAATAGCATTATGAACAACGCGCAACGCGCCACTGACTTTAGACCAGGTTTTTTTTGGTCAGTGGCGGAATTGTTTTCTGGAAGTGCAAAATAGCACTAGGGAATGTTTGCGCCGAAACATGCCTCCTTTTTGCGCCGACCCACCCAGGGATCGCAAGTTCATTTCCTAGTTTACCGACGTGCGTCTGTGGAGGGAAAAGCCCGCTTTGCGCGGGTGCAAAATAGTCTTAGTCTTAGATATAGTCTAAGCACATAGTCTTAGAGCTCAAACATGACAATCTGGGGCTCAGGTCAGGAAGCAGACAGACTGGCTAAACCGACCACCTGCTAGCTGTCTCACGTCACTGAGGTCAGATAAAACCCATCACACAGAGACTCTTTCACCTAGATATCATCATATAGAAACAGTGTCTGTTCCCAGCATTTTTTGTCCCTGAATTAGGACAACTCCTGAACCCATTTAAGGGTAAAAAATTAATTGTTTAATTTAATTTAAATGTTAAACAAATAAAAAGCAGATATAATACGGATGAACAAATGATAAAGCTTGTGTTGCTAAATATTCAATCCCTTATTTCAAAAGCACTTATTTTTAATGGTATGATCACAGATTATTACCTAGATGTGCTGTGTTTGAAAGAAACATGGCTAAAACCAGACAATTACATTACTTTAAATGAGTCTACCCCGCAAGATTACTGTTATAAACATGAGCCTCATCTGAAAGACAAAGGGGGAGGTGTTGTTGCAATTTATAGTAATATCTTCAGAATTACTGAGAAGTCTAGTTTTAAATATAATTATTTTGAATTGTTGGTGCTTAATGTAACACTATCTAGTGTAAATGATAAATCACGTTTGAGATTTGTGCTGGCTACTGTATATAGGCCACCATGGTACCATACAGACTTTATCAAATAATTTGCTGATTTTCTATCAGAGTTAGTACTGGCTGCAGATAAAGTCCTAAGTGTTGGTGATTTTAATATACATATAGATAACGAAAAAGATGCATTGGGATTGGTATTTAAAGACATTCTGAACTCTATTGGAGTTAGACAACACGTGTCAGGACCTACTCATTGTCGTAATCATACTCTAGATCTAATATTATCCCATGGAATCAATGTTGATGCCGTTGAAATTCTACAGCAGAGCGATGGCATCTCAGATGATTACCTAGTCAAATGTATACTTAATTTAGCCAAGGTTGCAAAGTCGACTCTGTGTTACAAATATGTTAGACCTATCACTTCTGCCACTTTATTAATAATATGCCTGATCGGTTTCATCTCCTCAGCATCCCAGATAGCTTAGAAGAACTCAATATTGCGACAGAAACTTTTGACTCTCTCTTTTCCAACACTTTAGACACAGTTGCTCCTTTGCGCTTAAAGAAGATTAAAGAAAAAAGTCCAACACCGTGGTACAACCAGCACACTCAGGCCCTTAAGAGAGCAGCCAGAAAAATGGAGCACAACTGAAAGAAAATAAAACTAGAGTTTTTTCGCATTTCATTGAAAGAGAGCACGATTGCGTACAGAGAGGCCTTAAAAGCTGCTAGATCTGCTTATTTTTCAACTCTATTAGAAGAAAATAAACCCTGCTCCTATTTGAAACAGTGGCTAAATTAACAAAAAATAAAGCTTCAACCCAGATGTTTCCAAGCAGCACAGCAATAATGACTTTACTTACAAGATTGATAATATCAGGGAGAAAATTATAACTATGCAACCGTCTACTACAGTATCACATCAGACAGTGCATTGTAGTCTCCCTGAGGAAAAAGTTTATTAATTCATTGGTAACACTTTACAATAAGGTTAACATGAACAATACTTATACAGCATTTATTAATCTCAGTTCATGTTAATTTCAACATTTACTGACACATTATTAAAATCAAAGTTTGTATTTGTTAACATTAGTTAATGCACTGTGAACTAACATGAACAAACAATGAATAGCTGTATTTTTATTAACTAATATTAACAAAGATTAACTGATACAGTAACAAATGTAGTGCTCATTGTTAGTTCATGTTAGTTAATACATTAACTAATGTTAACTAATGAACCGTATTGTAAAGTATTACCAATTCATTGCTATAGGAGAGGAAGAATTTTCTAAACTCGTTAAATCATCTAAATTGACAACATTAGACCCTGTATCGACTAAGCTATTGAAAGAGATGCTTCAAGAGGTCATATATACTCTTCTTAATTTCATTAATTTATCTTTGTCATTAGGATATGTACCAAAAACGTTTAAGCTGGATATGATTAAACCGCCTTTTAAAAAAACGCAACTTGATCCTACAGAATTAGTCAATTACAGGCAGATCTCGAATCTACCTTTTCTGTCAAATATACTAGAAAAGGCAGTATACTCACAACTATGTTTCTTTTTAGAAAGAAATGGTATATGCAAGGATTTTGAGTCAGGATTTTGACCGTACCATAGTTCTGAGACAGCTCTCATCAGAGTCACAAATGATTTGCTCTTATCATCTGATCTTGGTTGTATCTCTCTATTAGTGTTACTCGATCTTAGTGCTGCATTTGACACCATTGACCACAACATTCTTTTAAATAGACTTGAAAATGTATGTTGGCATTAGTGGAATTACATACTTATCTGGGGCCGTATTCACAAAGAATTTTATCTTACCACTAGGAGTACTCCTAAATCGCACTAAAATATTTTAGCTAGGAGTTTTCTCTTAAAAGTTATTCACAACGGCTTTCAGACCTACTCTTAGTAAGGAAAAATTACAACTCCTAAACTAAGAGTGAGTCTTCGTTGCTATGGATGACGTCAATTCTCATGCACGAGCTTCCTCGCAATGATCAAGGTGATTGGTTGTTAGATGACAGGGCCATCATGCCGAACATAACACAGACGCAACAAATCATGGAATTACACATCTAAATATGTCTGTGTCCTACACAAAATAATAATAGTAATGTCATCAAAATGCATATCATGTTTGTGCAGGCCCCAGTGAAGTGTAATTCTAAAAAGGCAGAGAGAGAGAAAAAAAGTCATAAATTAAATTAAATTAAATTAAATCAATAATTTACAAAAACCCTAATACCCTAATGAAAACCGCCACTTGCCTAATAATGAAAAACGACACTTGCATTAACACTTTGCATTAACACATTAATTGACATCATATAGCCTAAATAGACTACTTAAATCAAGGAAATGTTGCTCCTATTGAAGTAATGTAATAGTTGAATGACGGTGGATTATGAACTCGCCCAAAACGGAAAAGAAAGCCCATAACGCAGGATCAGTTATGGTGTGTTCACACCGAACGCGAATAGAGCGTAAAATACGCGTCTATCGCGTCTAGACGCTTGAACATTCGCTCGAGTTCAAATTTTTCAACTTGCGCGGAAGACATTCGCGGCAAACGCGTCGCCCAATTCGCTTCATTCACAACGCCCGGCCCGAATGATGCGTCTATTCGCGTCTTTGCAGACAGATATTATTGGCTTTGCATTGACTTTGTATGTAATCTACTCGCGCAAATAATTCAATTCACGTTTGGTGTGAACACATCATTAGGCTACTGCTGCTGGCTCAGTTGGTGCTGGAAAAAAAATGATAAATGGAAAATTCGGCACTTGGATATCAAGCAAAACACATGGGAGAGGATTTGTTTGCAGATCAATGAAGCATTCCCGCTTGTGTCGCGGACCCGGGACGACTGCGAGAGGCGGTGGTGTGCGCTACAATCCTTTGTGAATAGGTCTTAGTGAGTTAGGAGTCCTCTCGACTTCTTTTAAGCTGTCCCAGACTTAGGTGCTACTTTTAGGACTAAAATGCTTCGTGAATTACTCTTAGTGAAAAAAATTAGGAGTCCTAAAGTTAGGAGTGACACGCCCATTATTTTTAGGAGTTGCTCCTAAATTCGCCAGTTAGGAGCTACTTTTAGCCTTAAAATTCTTTGTGAATACAGCCCCTGACCATTATCAGTTTGCAGCAGTAAATGAAGAGATGTCTTACCGATCAAAAGTTCAGTAAGGCGTACCACAAGGCTCAGTACTAGGACCGTTGCTGTTCACTCTGCACATGCTACCCTTAAGGAGATATCATTAGGAAGCATGGCATTAGTTTTCACTGTTATGCTGATGACATTCAACTTTATATTTCTTCACGCCCTGACGAAACCTACCAATTCACAAAATTAACGGAATGCATAGCTGCTAAAAAAAAAAAAAAAAAAAAAAAAAAAAAAACTGGATGACTAGTAACATCCTACTACTTAATTCTGAAAAAACAGAGATTCTAATTATTGGACAAAAAGCTTCCTCACATACTAACCTATAAAACTGTCTAACACTTGATGGCTGCTCTGTCAAGTCTTCGTCGTCGTTTAGGAACCTGGGTGTGCTCTTTGATACCAATCTTTCATTTGAAAGTCTAGTATCTGTAAAACCTCATTCTTCCATATTAAAAATATATCTAAATTTCATCATATGCTCTCAATGACAAATGTGGAACAATTAGTTCATGCGTTCATGTCATCAAGGCTAGATTATTGTAATGCTCTTATGGGTGGTAAACCTGCACACAGCGAGTCCAAAACGCAGCAGCTAGAGTTCTTATCAGAACCAGGAAGTATGACCTTATTAGCCCGGTTCTGTCAACACGTATACATTTTAAAATATTGCTGATTACTTACAAAGCACTAAATGGTTTAGCTCCCCAGTACTGGAGCGAGCTCTTAACGCATTATAGTCCTTTTATGCGATCTCAAAATTCCGGGCAGTTGATAATACCTAGAATATCAAAATAGACTGCTGGCGGTAGATCCTTTTCCTATTTAGCACCTAAACTTTGGAACAGTCTTCCTAACATTGTCCGGTAAGCAGACACACTATGTCAGTTCAAATCTAGACTAAAAACACATCTCTTTGACCTAGCATACACATAACACATTATAGACTTCTATAATTCAATTTTAGGCTGCATAGATTAGGTCAGCCGGAATCGGGAACAATTCCCATAAATCCTGATGTACTTGTTACATCATAAGAAAGATGGCGTCTACGCTAATATTAGTCTCTCTTTTTATCCCGAGATTTACAGCAGTCCGCCGGATCCAGGCCGTATCCGGATCTGATGAAGGACCTGCGCCTTGACACAACAACAACGCAGTCCTGAATTGTCAACTAGTCTCTCCACTCTGAAGGCCTCCTTCCCTTCCCTTTACGTCTGTACAGAAAAAACGTTGGGATAATTCTGGTTCACATGGCTATGCAGAAGCGATAAAAAAATCGGTATTATACATTTTTCAAGGCTTGTACCTTAGAACCTATTTCATGGTTTGCGTTCTCGAGCCACCAGGCACTGTTTTGTGGAAATGAGCGGCCGGATCACATTAATGATTTTCTGTTAGAACAGTGTCATGTTAGCGGCCCCTAAGTTAATAACTAATGACCGTTGCAAAGGAAATGAATCAATCAAAACTAACTTTAGCTAGACAATAACGTTATTCTAGAGCTGCTGTAAAGCCAAAACAATCTCTGTTACTTTAATTTCCTATTATAACTGTAAAAGCTGCTTTGAAACAATCTATATTGTTAAAAGCTCTATATAAATGAGGGTGACTTGACTAGACTTAACAAGTCAATAAACCAGTTGCGAAAAATACAACTTTTTGTCTTAATTTTAGTAGCCGTCGTCTCCCTTTAATTGTACCTGTGACTGTGAGGCATTACAATCCTCCGACAAGAAAGTTCTATCCATGTTATTAAGTTGGCTTGAGAAAGCCAACTTACTGAAATCCTATTTAAACTTATTATTAATGGTGCTTGCTGAAAGCAAGGCAACATTAGTGTTATTGTGCATACTTATTAATGGTGCTTGCCTATGGCAAAGCAACATTAGTGTTATTGCTCATACTTATTAGTGTGAATGCTTCAAGCATTCACACTCTTGAAATCCAAATCTTTATTAGTGTGAATGCTTCAAGCATTCACACTCTTGAAATCCAAAGCTTTATTATTAGTGTGAATGCTTCAAGCATTCACACTCTTGAAATCCAAAGCTTTATTATTAGTGTGAATGCTTCAAGCATTCACACTCTTGAAATCCAAAGCTTTATTATTAGTGTGAATGCTTCAAGCATTCACACTCTTGAAATCCAAAGCTTTATTAGTGTGAATGCTTCAAGCATTCACACTCTTGAAATCCAAAGCTTTATTATTATTAGTGTGAATGCTTCAAGCATTCACACTCTTGAAATCCAAAGCTTTATTATTATTATTATTATTATTCCGTATTCTTCCGTGGTCGCTTTCAACTCCTCTCCACTTTGTGCTAGAAAGACCGTTCAAATGTCAAAATGTTCAGCTTTTCAAGGACATGTGTGATATTATTTATCTTTTTTCTTTCTTTCTTTCTCACTGATCTATCCATCTTTCTTTCTCTCTACTTTGCGCTACAAAAACCATTCAACTATCCAAATGTTCAGCTTTTCAACTCCTCTCTACTTTGCGCTACAAAAACCATTCAACTATCAAAATGTTCAGCTTTTCAAGGACTTTTATGCTATTATTTATCTTTTTTCTTTCTTTCTTTCTAACTGATCTGTCTATCTTTCTTTCTCTCTACTTTGCGCTACAAAAACCATTCAACTATCAAAATGTTCAGCTTTTCAACTCCTCTCTACTTTGCGCTACAAAAACCATTCAACTATCAAAATGTTCAGCTTTTCAAGGACTTTTATGCTATTATTTATCTTTTTTCTTCTTTCTTTCTAACTGATCTATCTATCTTTCTTTCTCTCTACTTTGCGCTACAAAAACCATTCAACTATCAAAATGTTCAGCTTTTCAACTCCTCTCTACTTTGCGCTACAAAAACCATTCAACTATCAAAATCTTTAGCTTTTCAAGGACTTTTATGCTATTATTTATCTTTTTTCTTTCTTTCTTTCTAACTGATCTATCCATCTTTCTTTCTCTCTACTTTGCGCTACAAAAACCATTCAACTATCAAAATGTTCAGCTTTTCAACTCCTCTCTACTTTGCGCTACAAAAACCATTCAACTATCAAAATGTTCAGCTTTTCAAGGACTTTTATGCTATTATTTATCTTTTTTCTTTCTTTCTTTCTAACTGATCTACCCATCTTTCTTTCTCTCTACTTTGCGCTACAAAAACCATTCAACTATCAAAATGTTCAGCTTTTCAACTCCTCTCTACTTTGCGACTACAAAAACCATTCAACTATCAAAATGTTCAGCTTTTCAAGGACTTTTATGCTATTATTTATCTTTTTTCTTCTTTTTTTCTAACTGATCTTCTATCTTTCTTTCTCTCTACTTTGCGCTACAAAAACCATTCAACTATCAAAATGTTCAGCTTTTCAACTCCTCTCTACTTTGCGCTACAAAAACCATTCAACTATCAAAATGTTCAGCTTTTCAAAGACTTTATGCTATTATTTATCTTTTTTTTCTTTTTCTGTTTCTTCTCTTTTCATTTCCTAAAACTGAACTCTGTTCATCTTTCTTCCTCTCTACTTTGCGCTACAAAAACCATTCAACTATCAAAATGCTCAGCTTTTCAAGGACTTTTATGCTATTATTTTTCTTTTTCTTTCTTTCTACTGATCTCTATCTTTCTTTTCTCAACTTGCGCTAAAAACCTATTCAATTTACTTTCAACTATCTATCTTTCTTTCTAACTGATCTTATCTAATCTATTTATCTTTTTTCTTTCTTTCTTTCTTTCTATCTTTCTAACTATCATCTATCTTTCTTTCTAACTAATCTATCTTTCTTCTAACTGATCTATCTAATCTATATATCTTTTTTTCTTTCTTTCTTTCTTTCTATCTTTCTAACTAATCTTATCTTTCTTTCTAACTAATCTATCTTTCTTTCTAACTGATCTATCTAATCTATATATCTTTTTTTCTTTCTTTCTTTCTTTCTATCTTTCTAACTAATCTTTCTTTCTTTCTAACTAATCTATCTTTCTTTCTAACTGATCTATCTAATCTATATATTTCTTTCTTTCTTTCTTTTCTTTCTTCTTTCTTTCTTTCTAACTATCTCTTCTTCTCTTTCTTCTTCTATTTCTTTCTTTCTTTCTTTCTTTCTATTTAACTAATCTTTCTTTCTTCTAACTAATCTTTCTTCTTTCTTTCTTTCTTTCTTTTCTTTCTTTCTTTCTTTCTTTTCTTTTCTTCTTTCTTTCTTTCTTTCTTTCTTTTCTTTCTTTCTTTCTTTCTTTCTTTCTTTCTTCTTTCTTCTTTCTTCTTCTTTCTTTCTCTTCTTTTTTCTTTCTTTTCTTTCTTTCTTTCTTTCTCTTTTCTTTCTTTCTTTCTTTCTTTCTTTCTTTCTTTCTTTCTCTCTTTCTTTCTTTCTTTCTAGCTAATCTTTCTTTCTCAGCATTTGAAGCATTCACACGCATGTTCCGCAGGAAATGCAATTTTTCTAGTTAGTGTGAATGCTTCAAGCATTCACACTCTTGAAATCCAAAGCTTTATTATTATTATTATTAGTGTGAATGCTTCAAGCATTCACACTCTTGAAATCCAAAGCTTTATTAGTGTGAATGCTTCAAGCATTCACACTCTTGAAATCCAAAGCTTTATTATTATTATTCCGTATTCTTCCGTGGTCGCTTTCTTCTCCTCTCTACTTTGTGCTACAAAAACCATTCAACTATCAAAATGTTCAGCTTTTCAAGGACTTGTGTGCTATTATTTATCTTTTTGATTTGACTTTCAGATTTCTTACAAATTAATATTAAAAATCATAAAAATCCCATTGACTTTCATTGCAAAAGTTCAAATTGAGCCAAGACTACGGTGGCCCAGTAGTGTACAACACAAACATTCAAATCTAAACTCCCTGAAGCCCTAGACCAGGGGTCTCCAACACGTCGCTCGCGAGCTACCGGTAGCTCGTGGCCTGATTGTTGGTAGCTCGCCAAGGGGCCGTTGACATATCGCATCTTTTGTGTGCTCAAGTTCGTTATTTCAAATGTAGGCGCGCGGCAAGCACATTCAAAATTGAACCGACGCGCTCATTTTTTTCTAGGCGCAGCGAGATTAAATCTCAACGCTTCTTACATGCGCATGCAAGTCTTTAGGGGCTCGCGCTTCTTGAGACACACACGCACACTAGCACACACACGCAAGGTTTCTCATTTGCCGTGCGCGCGGCGCGCAACACGGTTTGAACATACATATTCACGTAGCTTTCGAAAACCGGGACATTCAGTGTCCCGGAGAGTGCATAAATTTCCCGGGACAGGTTATTAAAAAGAAGGACAACAGGTGGCAACCCTAACTCTTAATGATAAAAGATAAGCTAATGTGCATTAATGTAAATGTCAGTAATTTATCTTTGACTCATTCTTTTATAAAAATGATTTAAAGGCTGAAATATGTGAGGTTTATCTTTTTATAAAACCTTTTTTGTCAACTTTATTTGAACTTGTACATGTTAGTATTGCATGTTGCAAGACACTGCTTTAAAATCTGGCCATCATTTTTAATGTTATTATTTTAATGTTTATGTAAACAAAGTGCATATTGATGCTAATTTTATTTGCTGGTTTTCGACATAAAACTTGGTGAATTGATTTTATTGTGTAGTATTATTACTTTTTGAACAGGATTCTGAGATAACCGTGATCATTATGATATATAATCATGAAATGAAATTTTCATGCCATTTCAGTTCTAGTTATGATGCACTATAAAATCAACTATAATTGTGTGTTTTTACAGTATATTATGCAAAGTACAATTTTCTATAAAAAAAAAATCAGTTCTTCTCTCGACATTTAAGGGTGACATACCGGCGTACAAAAACTCTTTTACCGGTAGTTGCCAATCTGAGAGTTATGAGACATTATTTAAGAGATTTAAGTATTGTATTACATGAGTAGCTCTCGGCCACTTTCGTTTTTAAAAAGTAGCTCTCAAAGGAAAAAAGGTTGGAGACCCCTGCCCTAGACTCAATTAAACTACCATTCTATTTGTACTAATGAACTTTATCTATCTATCTATCTATCTATCTATCTATCTATCTATCTATCTATCTATCTATCTATCTATCTATCTATCTATCTATCTATCTATCTATCTATCTATCTATCTTTCTTTCTTTCTTTCTAACTAATCTATATATCGTTCCAACTAAACTTTCTTTCTTTTTGACTAATATTTCTTTTCTTTCTTCTTTCTCTTTCTAACTAATCCATCTTTCTTTCTTTCTTTCTTTCTTTCTAACTAATCTTTCTTTCTTTCTTTCTTTCTTTCTTTCTAACTAATCCATCTTTCTTTCTTTCTTTCTAACTAATCTTTCTTTCTTTCTTTCTTTCTAACTAATCCACCTTTCTTCTTCTTTCTTTCTTTTCTAACTAATCCATCTTTCTTTCTTTCTGAATAATCTTTCTTTCTTTCTAACTAATCTTTCTCTTTCTTTCTAATCTTTCTTTCTTTCTAACTAATCCATCTTTCTTTCTTTCTAACTAATCTTTCTTTCTTTCTTTCTAACTAATCCATCTTTCTTTCTTTCTAACTAATCTTTCTTTCTTTCTTTCTAACTAATCCATCTTCTCTTTCTTTTTCTTCTTCTTTCTTTCTTTCTTTCTTTCTTTCTAATCTTTCTTTCTTATCTTTCTTTCTAACTAATCTTTCTTTCTTATCTTTCTTTCTTTCTAATCTTTCTTTCTTATCTTTCTTTCTTCTTTCTTTCTTTCTTTCTTTCTTCTTTCTTTCTAACTAATCTTTCTTTCTTATCTTTCTTTCTTTCTAATCTTTCTTTCTTTCTTTCTAACTAATCTTTCTTTCTTTCTAACTAATCTTTCTTTCTTTCTAACTAATCCATCTTTCTTTCTTTTCTCTTTCTTTCTTTTCTTTCTTTCTTTCATTCTTTCTTTCTTTCTTTCTTTCTTTCTTTCTTTCTACCTTCTTTCTTTCTCTCTACCTTATCTTTCTTTCTTTCTAATCTTTCTTTCTACCTAATCTATCTGTTTCTTTCGTTCTTTCTTTCTTTCTCTCTACCTTATCTTTCTTTCTTTCTAATCTTTCTTTCTTTCTTTGTAATCTTTCTTTCTTTCTTTGTAATCTTTCTTTTTTCTTTCTCTCTACCTTATCTTTCTTTGTAATCTTTCTTTCTTTGTAATCTTTCTTTCTTTCTTTTTTCTTTCTTTCTAACTAATCTTTCTTTCTTTCTAACTATTCATCTTTCTTTCTTTCTTTCTAACTATTCATCTTTCTTTCTTTCTAACCTCTTTCTTTCTTTCTTTCTTTCTTTCTAACCTCTTTCTTTCTTTCTAACTATTCATCTTTCCTTCTTTCTTTCTTTCTTTCTTTCTTTCTTTCTTTCTTTCTTTCTTTCTTTCTTTCTTTCTTTCTTTCTTTCTTTCTTTCTTTCTTTCTAACCTCTTTCTTTCTTTTCTTTCTTTCTTTCTTTCTTTCTACCTAATCTTTCTTTCTTTCTTTTTTTCTTCTAACTAATCTTTCTTTCTTTCTCAGCATTTCAAGCATTCACACGCATGTTCCGCAGGAAATGCAATTTTTCTAGTTATTATTATTATTATTATTCCGTATTCTTCCGTGGTCGCTTTCAACTCCTCTCCACTTTGTGCTAGAAAGACCGTTCAAATGTCAAAATGTTCAGCTTTTCAAGGACATGTGTGCTATTATTTATCGTTTTTCTTTCTTTCTTTCTAACTGATCTATCCATCTTTCTTTCCCTCTACTTTGCGCTACAAAAACCATTCAACTATCCAAATGTTCAGCTTTTCAACTCCTCTCTACTTTGCGCTACAAAACCATTCAACTATCAAAATGTTCAGCTTTTCAAGGACTTTTTGCTATTATTTATCTTTTTTCTTTCTTTCTTTCTAACTGATCTGTCTATCTTTCTTTCTCTCTACTTTGCGCTACAAAAACCATTCAACTATCAAAATGTTCAGCTTTTCAACTCCTCTCTACTTTGCGCTACAAAAACCATTCAACTATCAAAATGTTCAGCTTTTCAAGGACTTTTATGCTATTATTTATCTTTTTTCTTTCTTTCTTTCTAACTGATCTGTCTATCTTTCTTTCTCTCTACTTTGCGCTACAAAAACCATTCAACTATTAAAATGTTCAGCTTTTCAACTCCTCTCTACTTTGCGCTACAAAAACCATTCAACTATCAAAATGTTCAGCTTTTCAAAGACTTTTATGCTATTATGTATATTTTTTCTTTCTTTCTTTCTAACTGATCTGTCTATCTTTCTTTCTCTCTACTTTGCGCTACAAAAACCATTCAACTATCAAAATGTTCAGCTTTTCAACTCCTCTCTACTTTGCGCTACAAAAACCATTCAACTATCAAAATGTTCAGCTTTTCAAAGACTTATGCTATTATTTATCTTTTTCGTTCTTTCTTTCTTCTAACTGATCTGTCTAACTTTCTTTCTCTCTACTTTGCCTACAAAAACCATTCAACTATCAAAATGCTCAGCTTTTCAAGACTTTTATGCTTTATTTATCTTTCTTTCTTTCTACTATCTAATGCTACTTTTTCTAACTGATCTATCTATTTTTTCTACTAATCTATCTTTCTTTCTACTGATCCATCTAATCTATATACTTTCTTTCTTCTTTCTTCTTTCTAACTAATCTTTCTCTTTCTAACTAATCTTTTTTCTTTCTAACTAATCCTTTCTTCTTTCTTTCTTTCTTTCTACTAATTATTCTTTTTCTTTTTCTTTCTTCTTTCTTTCTTTCTTTCTACTAATCTTTCTTTCTTTCTACTATCCATCTAATCTTTTTTCTTTCTTTCTTTCTTTCTTTCTTTCTTTCTTCTTTCTTTCTTCTTCTACTTCTTCTTTCTTTCTTTCTTTCTAACTTCTTTTCTTTCTTTCTTTCTTTCTTTCTTCTAACTAATTTTCCTTTCTTTCTTCTTTCTTTCTTTTTCTTTCTTTCTCTTTCTTTCTTTTCTTTCTTTTCTTTCTTTCTTCTACTAATCTTTCTTCTTTCTTTCTCTTTCTAACTAATCTTTCTTTCTTTCTTTCTTTCTTTCTTTCTTTCTTTCTTCTAACTAATCTTTCTTTTCTTTCTTTCTTTTTCTTTCTTTTCT
>CM070818.1:22794228-22811293 GCA_036326025.1 Chrosomus eos
AAATACCACTAGACATATAAACAACAGTAAAAGCTTGATTTTCACCACAGTGGGACTTTAAATCAAATGTATTTTTTTTCTTTGGAAAAAGAAATACTCTATGTCAATTCTAAATGCCCACAAATAGTTTGGCTAGATATAGCCTACCTATGCATTTATTAATGTCATCAAGCTCAAAAACAAAGACTTTCTGACAACATCAAGAAGGAGTGATGGCCAAAAAGGGGTGACTTGGAGGGATGTGTTTGTCATATAAAACAAACTGAAATAAACCCATGCATTCATTATTCATGTTAATTGACTTTTGGATCAGATCTAAGACAGAGATTGTAATTTGATACCCACTTAGAGAGGGTATGAAATGGATATCCTCTGCTCCACGAAAGCATTCTAGACCATGTGGCTGAATCAAATTATGCTGCCTAATAGTAACATTACATGTGGCTAAGATAGTACATGACTTAGAAGGGCAATGATTCAGGTTTTAGGAAGTATAATGAATACACAACTACTATGATGCAACCAAGGGTTGAATTCTACATTTCTCAAAACTTTAACAGTGCTCTATTCTACCTCCGTGTAAACAAACATTCTTCCTTTGTGCTCCATGGACTAAATATCACCATATGAGTATGTAATGGCATGAGGATGAGTAAATCAGGACAGAATGTAACACCACATGCTTAGTGAACAAACATAATTAAATAATTCAGAAACTTTCCATGATTCACTCACATGGGCGACATGAACATGCCCACATCTTTTTTTTTGTGATTAGTCTCTAGCACAGATCATAAAATATGATATGTTGTATAGTTTTTATCATGTTAATTTCCTAAAATGTATTATTTTGTGGTTATGCTGGTGAATGAATAATAAAAAAAGAAACAGATGGCTGTAATAAAGTGCTGAGAATGAAAAAAAGCAAGATAAGTAAAAAGAGAGTGCGGCTCTAGTTATGTTCTGTATCATTAACAATGCAGCTCTCAGCCCATCTTCTCAAACATTCATGAAGATTTCTCTGTCCAACAGGATCATGAAATGTCATTTGTCTTCAGCTGTCCTGTCTTAAAGTTCCTCCCCCACAATTTCAGTGCTTTATTGTCATGACATAATTGCGCATTTGTATTGCCAAAAAGCTTACAAAGCAACCACAAGAATAAGGCAAAACATTACATAAGTTAGGAAAACGATACAAATTTAAAGTTATTAAAAATAAATATGAAATGATTCATATTAGACATTAGATAATAAAAAGTAAGAGGTAAAGGCAAAGAAAAGAAAATACATAAATAAGGGAATAAACTAATAAGGAAGAGCATAGCCTAATAATGAGCCAAATAACTCTCTCACACTCCGGCTCTGCCTTCTTGTTTTTTGCAGATTTTTTTCTTTTGATGGTGCCAATCCATATATGAAATACACACTGCATGCAATGCAGAAATGAGTTTACCTTGTATATCCCTTTTTTAAGGCATTATATATGATAAAAGTTGTATGCTGCTTGTTTAGCACTCAAAACTTGAACTGTATCCACTTTTTCCAGTCATTTAACCAAGCCACTATGATCTATTGACATGCGTTTTCATTCATCTGGTGCTATACAGACTGGAGGAGAGAGCTGTGATGGCTCTCTGTGTCTGATACTCATAAGCCTGATCAGCTCTTTCACTCAGATTGCTTGTACATCATTTTGTATTCCCCAGCATCTTTGTCTGCTAACATTGGTGTGGTGCATTATATAAGACCTGCTTCCTGTCTGTGTGTGCTTAACAAAAAGATAATAAATATATAAGATACACATGCACACACATACACAAACAGAGTTTTTTTTTTGTTATTATATAAAAAAATCTAAATCTCATCTCTCTCTTTCTATCTGGCTTTTTTCTCTTTTCTAATATCTCTCTCTTGATCCATATTATGTGTATGACTCCATCCTCCAGCTTGTAGATAATCACATTGTAGCACAGCAGTGGATTTGTAATTGTATATTTACTGTCTGCAATAGGCCACACTGGTGCCAGAAGGACTAAACCAGACAGACAGTAACTTTTGGCTCTGTAAATGGAAATCTGCCAGACGGTATGAGATATCGTAAGTGTGGCTCTTGCTATTTGGTTATCAAATGATAAAGATGATGGACTGCTTTTTATTGAGGGAGCACCTTTTTAAATCTAACAATTCACATTTAAACTGAGGCCAGCGGAAGCTTGTTGAGAGGATATCCCAAGGCTGAACACAATTATGTAAAATAAAGGAAAAGGTGATTATAAAGTACAAGAGTAAAAACCATCCTGCCCTGTAATAAATCAGCACTGTCCTCTGAAAGTGTACTAAAGTTTCTCCCTGCAGAAACTTGGCTTCTCTCCAATTGCTCCCTTGTCCTCTACCCCTGCTTCGGTATTATGAAAGTATGATTCACCATTCATGATAAGGAAAACTGATTTACTTACAATGACAGTCATGGTGTCCTTGAGCACTGTCCTGCCAAGAACACCAGCATAAATGGCCACCGGCATATGAGTTTTAGATAATGGTCAAAAACAATAGGTATAGTGGATAAATATGTTTATGATAAAACGGTCCTTTACCATAGGGTATGGTTTTGGTGACAAACAGCACACACCCACACTACCATCAGCAAACTAACAAAATCAGACTAACACACAACACTAAAAGAATGCAATAAATGTGAATTAACTTCTAAATATAATAAGAAAATCATGTTTTCACCACCCAGTTTTATTTCAGAAACTGAAAACAGGCACTAAAAGTCAGATTATTGGGCTATTAACATTCTATTAATAACTCACAGCTAATATTGTAAATAAACATATTTTGTTTATCTATCCGCAAAATAGTAAATACATTTTTCTGAGGTTCAGAGACATACACAGCTGTTTGTTCTGCCCACCTTAGAGGTTCTGTGACACTTTAGAAACAAACTAGAGTGCATTTGCATGTTGTGTATATGAATTTGTCGCTCATGGTACCCTGCACTAGGAGACAGTCTTTGAGAAAGAAGAAAGAAGCAGAGATCTGGCAGACTCAGAAATATAATAGATGGATTTGTGTAAAGGCTTGGGAGAGGAGCTCATGATGAAAGTAAGAAAGTAGAATAAAAAGACAGCCTGGCTGTCAGACATATAGACACTGAGAAGAGGATTTAATGAGTATGTGCATGTAGGGGGAGGGATGAGAGAAAGATGGAGATTTGATGAGCAGTATAGCGTTCCTGTTGCCACCGTCTTCTCAAGCTCCCTCATCCCCAAACCTCTCTTTTTCTCTTTCTCTCGCAATCCTTCTGTGTGTCACCCAGGAGAGGAATGCACGTCTGCTTAACATGCAGCAGATATAAACAACCACATTCACAGTGACTGGTGTGAGGATGCAGTTTGCTCCAGTGTGGCATATTGCAGACAGCCTGTTTTAAAGAAAGGGGTCTGAATTGATAAACTGTTTACATTCACTGTTAACATTATCCTGTTAAATGACAAAAATCTGAATTAATGAGAAAAAGGATTTTAAAGATGAATTAGACTATTTTGCCAAGAAATTGGCAAGGACATAAGCTTTCTATCATTTGGCTCCTATAGCAACATTTTAGTTAAGGACAGTCTGCTTCAGAAAGTCACATTTTGACAAACTCCCCGGGCCACGAAGAAAGCAGCTCTACTTTTTTCATGTTTAGAGGGCTAGATAATTTGTTGTCGTTATTGATTATTTCACTATATTGTTATTGTTTATCATCAGTTGCAGTTCAGGCTGTTTATTTATTTAACCAAGGCGCTGAACAATTTTTAAACTAAACGATACATTAAAAAGAAAAGGTTTAAGAAAGAAGGTAGGGTTATTAGGTAAGGGTGAGTAAGTAGAGGGGTGCTACAGTGAGAACAGAGGCTAGAGCAGAGTTGGGCAAGCAGCAGGGTCCTGCCCAGGGGCTAGGGCACACAGTGGGCTAGGGTGAAAAGATGAGTTTTAAGGGAGGAGCAAAAAACTGCATAGGGGACTGTTTTATATGGAGTGCGAGTTTATTCCAATGAAGGGGAGCCAGAAGGGAAAAGTAACGGAAACAGGATTGGGCACAGGGTGAGGGTGGGACCGAGAGGGACAACAGAGATTGAGAGCGTAAGGGACGGGAGGGAACATAGTAGGTGATAAGTGCAGCCAGATAGGGTGGGGCAGGACCATGGAAGGATTTGTAGATTTGTTGTTTGGTAGATGGCGAAATACCTTTTTCTGTAATCTTGCATTGAGAAATGTGATTTTTGAAATGATTGACAATTCCTTGCCTATTACCAGGTCACCTTATTGTGGACTGTTTCAAAAGAGATTAACTTGTATATTACTGTATATAATCTTTTCACTTTTATTTTGCCTCAGTCCCAACTTTTTTGAAGTGTGTTGCAGCCATCAAAATGTGTTTATATTTCAGACTGATCTCATGAAATAGCGTATGTATAACATGCCAATTCGTATTTCCATTTTTGGCGTGCTATCAACACGCATAATCGCTTTTCAGCGTGTTTATGAACGCCGTTGACTTAACGTTACATTACTGTATATATAAATATATGACCTACCCCACCCCCGTCCCTAAACCTACCCGTCACTGGGGTCAATGCCATTTATGAGTCTTCCCCTACCATCCTAGGAAGAAAAATATCGCTCCCCAGATGTAGATATATATTTTGCTTCGTTTCGCTCGGACATTTAACGGCGTGTACATAGCCTACACGCCAGGGCCGGAGTGGGACTCATTTTCAGCCCTGGAGTTTCATGCCTTAGACCGGCCCACGTTAGTTCCTGATTTAATATTAAAATAATGTAATTGAAACCTCAGTATATAAGTCTGCAATAGTGCAGTGTTCTGTACAGCCTTGTTATTCAGTGCAATACCCGTACATAGGGTATTATAAATACAGAGGTCCGAAAAGTGATCTTTTGCTAGGGGGGTTAGGGGGCATATGCCCACCCAGACAAGTGAAGTAATACAAACAGAAAAGTCCCAGTACTGGGGAAATATAAACACATTCGAGGTATACAAATATTTATACAATAATAATGGCAATATACGAGACCCATATACACAACCGGTCAAAAGTTTTAGATCGGTAAGATTTTTTATGTTTTTAAAAGATGTCTCTTCTGCTCACCAAGGCTGCAATTATTTGATTAAAAAAAAAAAAAAAAACAGTAATATTGTGAAATATTATTACAATTTAAATCAGCGGTTTTCTATGTGAATATATAGTGAAGTGTAATTTATTCCTGTGATCAAAGCTGAATTTACAGCATCATTACTCCAGTCTTCAGTGTCACATGATCCTACAGAAATTATTATAATATGATGCTCAATAAACATTTATGATTATTATCCATGTTGAAAACAGTTTTTTTACATTTTTATTTCAGGATTCTTTGATGAATAGAAAGTTCAAAAGAACAGAATTGATCTGAAATGGAAAGCTTTTGTAACATTAATCACTACCATTCAAAAGTTTAGGGTCAGTAAGAATTTATTTTTTATTTTTTGGGGAAAAGAAATTAGAAAATACTTTTATTCATCAAGGATGAGTTAAATTGATCAAAAGTTACAGTAAAGACATTTATAATGTTAGACAAGATTATATTTTAAATAAATGCTATTCTTTTGAACTTTCTATTCATCATAGAATTTTGGGGGAAAAAATTTGAAAATCATAATTTATGTTTTTTGAGCATAAAATCAGCATATTAGAATGATTTCTGAAGGATCATGTGACACTGAAAACTGATGTGTAATCAGCAACAGTAATGATGTTGAAAATTCAGCTTTCAAATTACATTTTAAAATATATTAAAAAAGAAAACAGTCATTTTAAATTGTCATAATATTTTACAATATTACTGTTTGTCTTTTTTTTTCATCAGATAAAGCAGCCTTGGTGAGCAGAAGAGACTTCATTTAAAAATAAAAAAAATCTTACTGATCTATATATATATATATATATATATATATATATATATATATATATATATATATATATATATATATATATATATATATATATAACTGATCTATATATATATATATATATATATATATATATATATATATATATATATATATATATATATATATATATATATATATATATATATATATATATATATATATAGGTGCTGTTGTTAAATTGAGCTTATTTTTACACTGTCATCAATGGCAAAGAACATATGTAGCCTATATCTGTGTTAAATAGGAATCCATTGTAATAAAGTTATTCTCATTCAGGGCTGCAAGGCTATTCCTCTACCTGCTCTCATCTCTCGATCATCTCCATGTCCTCTCATTCTTCTACCTGATCTACCACAAACTGATTATTTCTGTCGTCCGTTTAAAACTTCTTTCGTAATAAAAACAGTTGTTTAGTTTAGCCACTTGCATATCTCGTGAAGCGTCGCGTTGGGATTCGCGCGCGGCCGCGGCTCGCGCTTCTGTGAACATAAATCCCGCTTTGATCGCTCATTTCAAACATTTTACCATTGCCGACGAGCGGTGTTTACTGAAGCAGCTCAGATTATGAGGTCGGTTATCGTCGCGATATGCACCAGGTAATTATTTCACAACGTTCATTATATACTCAGAAAAATATACACTCAGAAAGCTGTGACTGGAGCCTCTATAAAGCATTCAACCCAGTGCCATGACAACACCGGCCCTCCTGGCCAATAAAACAGACCGGCCCACCGGGAATTCTCCCGGTGCTCCCGATTAGCCAATCCGGGCCTGCTACACGCGGAATCACTCGGACATAACGGCGTAGACACACGCGGATAGCTCAAAATGCGTATAAATAACACGCCACTTGACTTGAAAGTCAAGATGTCATGTTGCAGATTTACAAAATACAATTAGGCCTACGTTTTTCAGTGAAAACATTGGAAATCTTTTTTTGTACTCTTGTCAGTTAAATAAAGTGTAAAGAGAATCAACAAATCACAGATTCTTGATTTTATTGCATTTTACAAAATGTCCCAACTTTTCTTGGTTTAGGGTTGTACATTAATTAAAATGAATAGCCTACATTTAATTGTTTATTGGTGGGAAATATATGAACTGTATTGTGCATTATTCTACAAGTTTGAATATCTGTCAACATCCACTGAATGGCAGTAACACCAGTAGTGGATTTGATGACAAAAAGCACATTGCCATGAATGTTTGGTCTGTTATTGCTGGTGTCATGGTGATGTCAGTCTTGTTTAAGATGTGACAGGTAGGTTGTCTATAGAGTTCAGCAAGCATGTCTCATGCATGAGCATGCTGGGTGAAATTAAGTGTGTATGCTTTGCAACTAATCAAATCTCTAACCTACTTATTATGAGAAATACCCAACAATTCCTAAAAATAAGCGGACATTCTTTCCATTCTGTCATCATTACATCCTTTCAGATTGCCAAGTTTTCAGCCAGTGTCACTTTGGCCTCTTCATGGCAGCCTGATCTCAGAAAGAGTGTGACAGCAATAAGCAAAGACATACAGAGGAGAGGAAAGCAGAAGGAAGAAGAGGCCAGGCGTAGAAATATTTATAAAGGGGTGGCTGATGCTTTCTAGCTGGTGGTGCGGCGCATTGAAGTACATTAACAAACACAGTAAGCATTCTGCATGAATCTTTTATGCTTTGGAGGTCAACGACAATACAAGACAACAAAGGATTGCAGCAAGCACAGACAGCAACCCTGAAATCAATCAGCTGTCAGCCCCCTTCACTCTCTGCAGACCTACAGGATGTACCATCTGAAAAGATCTTCTGTGAAAGAAAACAAAATAATGTGCAAGAGCTGGATTTGGCTAATTGTGTGGATTATTCTAGTAGTAAAACATATGTGCTATGTGTGTTTACTTGACCAAAAAATGTATCTTTTTAATTGTGATTAAATCAAAACAGAATTTTTGTCATTTATTCTGTGTTTTGAGGCATATTATAAGATAAAACTGACTTTAGTTTTAGAACATATTTACAATTTTAATAAAAACTTTAATTTAAATCAACAGTCTTTATCTTAGAAACAAATACATCAAACAATATTTTTAAATCAGCACTTTGCTATATGCTTTGCCCAAATCTCCTAATTCAATAGGTAATTTGTCAACAGGAAATACATTTGTACTTTTTAAATGATTTCATGGGGCCTCAAAGTTTTTTTTTTTTATTTGATTGACAGCACTAGTATTTAACTTATACAGTATTATTTAAAAAGTGTGGTATTTTGATACAGAATTGGCGAAAAATGATGTCCAGGGAGGGATATTTGTTTTTAAAGACCATACAAATTTGATTAAACCATACAAAATTGAAAAGAAAAAAAAAGAAAAGCCAAACCATAGCTACAGGTTTTATTTGACAATTTTAAAAACACTGCATGGAAAAACAAAGCACACATTAACTACAACATAATCAGTTATTAATATTTTGTTGGTTCTATTTTGTTTGCATTCATTTATAATTTCGATGACAGCCTGGCCAAAGATTAGCTATGTCTGCAAATTTGTCATGTTTCATTGTGTTAATTACAAATAGCAGAATTGACTACGCAATATGTGCTTACAAAAATCTTTAACAAATTTAATTAAAAAACAAAACAAAAAACAAAACATCCTTAATCATAAGGTCAAAACCACAGAATAAACCATCCATAACAAAAGTCCAAGGCAAATGCATAGAGAAATCCAGGAAGACAGGCAAAAGATCAAGACCATGCCACGGAAACCAGAAGCCAGCTGTCATGGCCACCACACCAGAGCCTCTATACAACATGAACGCCATGTCAGAGTCTTCAGCTGTCATTGCCACCACGTCAGAGTCGATGCTCAGTCCAAACGCTCCTGAGACAGTGAGATAAATTCAGCAGAACCAGAAGGTCTGGACTCAATCACAGCCAAGAGGACGTTTGACTGACATGTAACGCAACCAATCACAGTTCGTTTTGTTCTGCGTCACGTTCAGGGTCGTGTAAAATGTAAAGTCTATGTCCCTACGATAACAGACTGGCATGCATCAAATAAATTATTAATTCAAGAATGTTTTGCAAGTTTACTGCAACAATGGAGCATGATAAGCGCTCATTGTCACAGTTGTAAACACAATGGCTTTCTTCTTCCACAAGGGGGTTTGGCGTTACAATGGCTTTGTTTCCAGGCAGACAGTTAAAGAACGCAACAATATATCTCCCGGACATCCTGTAGAATTTGACCAATCAGAAGACCCATTGAAAATCCTGAAGGATTTCCAGTTAAAGTGTTCAATATCCAACGTTCAGCCAACGGTTTGTGGTCGTATCTCGGCAGACGGATCTAGACAATCCATTGTAAACGTTATCCATAAAACGTCAAAACCACAGAGCAAACCATCCATATAATAATAAAAGTCCAAGGCACAGGTAAATCCAGGTAGACAGGCAAGAGATCATGACCATGACACAAAAACCAGGGGCACGTTTAAGTTCAAAACGGTACGGTACGGTTTCCGGGTTGAACGTCATGTTTCCTGGAAACGGCGTGCACCGGTGTGTGTGCAACGGGATTTGAGATATGTTTTCTCTTGTTTGGTGGGCGTGTCAGAACTGCAGTCCAATCAGCAGCAACATGTATATAAAGCACGCGGTATTAAAGTGAACTCGCACAAGGGGTTCAAGGAAAGTAATTTAGAAATGTGTTCGATGCAGCTCGGTATGCGCAACAACTGAGGATATTAGAAGACATGTTTGTCGTAAGTTTTATTGTAAAATATAGGATATCAACATTACATAATGATGTAGTTGTTTATATTTTTAGCTTCATTGTAAGTGTATGACATTTGGTATAGAAATAAACAATGGTAATTATGTGCTTTTCCTAAAAATGAGAAAGAAAATACAGGTTATTAATAAAACAGTATGAACTACAAATAAAGTCAGGATGTGAGGCTAAATATATGTGTTTTAGTCTGAATTAGGTAAGATGTGCTTCCATTTCAGTTTCCACAAATCCCTTCACTCGATTGGGATGTTCTCTTGTGTTCTGGGCGGCAAGTGCAGTAACTGTAACATCGGGCAATATTTTGTAGTATTAAACACATATTTATACCGACATCATCAGGCTCAGAAAATTCTTCACAAAGAATGGCCTTCTAAGCTGCCATAGTTGCAACTCTAGCGTCATCAGAACAGTGTGTTCAACGCATCACCGTTTCTGTTTAAAAAAACTTTCATATTGGGTGGACTATCCTGTTGAGAGAATTACAGATTCAAAATATACAATATTCTGGAAATGTCTCATATTATCTGATGTGTTTGAATGTTATTGGATTTATTGCCTTCAATCATTACCATCCACAATCCTCTCTTTTTCTAAGTTGAATGTTTTTCTTTTCCATTAAGGTGATAATCAAAAGGACATCAGAGCATCAAAAGAGAGCCTCATCATTCTCTGAGAGGAAATAAGAAGTTGGAGTGGACTATAAATATCCAGGTTCTACCTTATCTCTGTCATTCAGTCTTCTTTGTTGAATTACTGAAACTACAAATACCTCGAGAACAATGCACTATTTTCCTTTCACACACACACACACACACGC
Source organism: Chrosomus eos (assembly GCA_036326025.1). NCBI lineage: Eukaryota > Metazoa > Chordata > Actinopteri > Cypriniformes > Leuciscidae > Chrosomus > Chrosomus eos. Next base: position 22,804,830 of record CM070818.1, read on the forward strand.
ATGCACGCACGCACGCACGCACGCACGCACTAAGATAAAAATCAGCCATCTTTGTGTTGAGCATTTCCAAACTACTTTTTTCCTCTCACTTGTAATTCTTCTGCAGCTGTGGAGGCGCAAAGAAACTGCAGTCCCCGAGGATTAAACTGACTGTGGTGACTCAAGAAGACTCTGAATGGACCATTTTCCAGACCCAAGAATGCCCTGTCTTCAAGATTGTTTTTGGCATTCAACAAATTGATAGAGGGAGACAGATTTCGTAGAAATTATATTAAATCGCATACGCATTTTTAATTTGCAGCTGCATGAGAGTCTAACAGGTAAAGAAGCCATGGACTATACCATAGCATAGTTCATAAAAAGTAAAAAAATAAATATAAATAATGTTTTATTATTATAAAAGTTAATATTTTATTTATAATAATAACAACATAATAACATGTACATGTACAATAGCTCAGGCCATTGATTTGTAGTAGCTATATGACATGTCATGTCTAACTAATACAGCCGAACACAGATATAAAAAGACTAAAAAAGACTCCCACACGTCCCCGAGAGAGCTGTCAAGATAGAAGATTAGGCTTTTAAAGTTGTTCTAAAGGCTTTTGTTTCTTAACTTTAGCATATTTTAAAAGGAGGTAGTTAATGCAACATCACAGCACTCTGTGCTGGATCAGTGTGTGGGTGCATAATCACAACATTTTGTGACTGATGGCGCAGCTTGACATCCTTTTGCTGGGGAACTCATAAGGGTCATGGGGCTGGTCATTAGGATTGCTTCCAGAAGGATTGTGGGTAGTGATGCAGTACAGTGATAGTGTACAATTCACTCTGAAAACTAACACAATGAGTCAGTTTTCAGAGTCGCATATGGATAGATATTCATTTTTAAGATGCTTCTCAAACAGGACAAAATAAAGTTCTTCACATTCTTATTGTGACCACAGCAACAGTCTTTCCTGGACTGACCCTCAATTACTCTGGTGAACAACAACCACAGATTTTTTCAGGCATCTCCACAGGTACAAGCTGCACTGAAAAAGAGTATACAGTACATGTGAATTAAGATCATTTGTATTGACTGAGTGATATAAGATTGAAATGGATCAATGGTAATGATGCACATTGCTGAAAAAGTACACAAGATATGCTCAAAAAGCTGACTGACAGAGTATTCACATAAATTCAAGATCAAACAATAAGAGACAAAAAGGCATAATTTAAAAAGTAAAACTTATGAGCTTAACTATTCTGAGAATGAGATATGTTGTACACACACAAAGAAGAACTTACCACAATGGGCCACCACGAAAGTTGTTAGAGGCAATGGCTGGATTGAAGAATCCAGCAGTCGTGTCATCACTGTATGCTGATGTCACATTCAGCACAGAAGAAGGGATGTGGTCGACAGTCACAACACCGGACAGCAGCTGGGTTTCTCTGTTGGCAGATGTGTGTTACCACATTTTCTTGTGCCGCACCAGACGGGGTCTCTCTGCCCTCCACCTCTCTGAAAAGAGACTTTGTCGTGTGCTCCAGTTCGAGGAAGCCAGAAGAGGATCTCTTGGTGTTCCAAGAGGTGATGCCTCATCACATGAGGATTCGCTCAGTGAGTGCTGGAGATCTTGAAAACACTCTGTTAAAATAGTGTGGAATATTAAAAAACAATAATTTCCTTCTTTGTATATATATTTTTAGAATATTAAAGTGTACCCCTTTGAGGGGCTTTGGCTGTGTGAAAGGTTCAGTATTCTAGCAAATTTTAAAATTTAAACATTTATTTACATTCCACTGGATAGGCCTATTTATACAGATTCAAGGGCTAATGGAAACACAACGAAGTACACACCAACAGTCTCTGAAGCAAAGTCCACCTCACATGTAGTGTCAGGAGCATTGAGGGGAGGATTAGTGTTCCGACTGTGATGCTGTAGACTAGAGGATAAATAGCTAATATAGTTAATAGTCCGAATTAAGAGTTGGGCTTGCACAACAACGCACTCTGGCCTTTCATGCATGGTTGTAAAGTCTGCAAATTTGCTCATATTTGCTTGTCGGCATTCCTGTGTTTGGTTTGGCAAAACTCTTTGACATAGGCTATTACCCTATTACACACACACACACACACACACACACACACACACACACACACACACACACACACACACACACACACACACACACACACACACACACACACACACACACACACACACACACACACACACACACACACACACACACACACACACACACACACACACACACACACACAACACCGCAGTTCCCTCAGAGTCTACTCGATCCTGTAAACAAATTAGAACAGAAGATTGAGCTATAAATTACTCTCGATGTCGAGGATGTCAATCACATTGAACTGACCAATAATGCCGAACATGTCTCAGGCTCCGCTTTCTTATTGGACGACGTTTCTTGAGTATGATTGGTCAGTTCTGCGCCGTCAGTAGTGTTGTGATATCGCGATATTTCAGGCATATGTTCTCTCGCTGCAGCGCTGTAGCGGGCTGAGTGTGGGTGCTTGACTGCAAGTGGAGCCACCGTCTCTCTCTCAAGCGAACTGCAACCTGAGACATTGGCTGTTTACATTGCCTTTTAACTTTTGAAGGGCCCGAGGAACAGTGTGCTTAAATTTTTCTAAGGTAAGTGAATACAGCTTGTCGGCGAATATGAGTGTTTTTGCTCATTTATTTGCAGTGCTAACATGTAGACAGTGCGGTGCCTTTCAGTTGAGCACTAGGTCTGCTAGCAGCTAGTCTCAGTCATTCTAGTTCGTTAAACTCTTAATAGCTGAAAATCAATAAACGACCAACTCTAGTTCCCATAGCAACATCACTGTACTCGTCCCTTTGACAGCATGTCCTTGTGACTCTCGGGGAATGTAAAGAAGTCACTGTACCCTTGCTAATCCGTGCTAGTGTAGAATAAACAGACTTAAAGCTCACGTTTGTGTGATGACAGCTTCGTATCATGAGCTTCTTACTTCGTAACAACAGAAATGATCTCTTCTATCTCTACACGGTCTGTCAGTGTTTGTCTTGCGTGTAACTTACTTGTGCTTTATATCAGTGATCGGACAGTGCTCTCTCACTGATAATGAATCTTTGCAGGATTTCCTCGTTTTGGCTTATGGTTTTGTTTACAATAGTATAGATACATTGATAAGCACGTTTTGTTTGACTATCTGCTTTTCACTGAGATGACAATAGTTATTTGTGCTTTTATCAGCTGAGGGGTCCTTGAAATAGTGCAGAGATTACATGTTGAATAAGCACATCCCTGAAAATGAAATTACTATTGTATTATAAAGGTGTACATGTTACTGTTTTTATAATAATAAAAAAAACATTTTAGTCAAGAAATCTAAATAAACTGACGTGTACATATAAGATAAAGACTTTAGACCTAGACTCTAGGTCAGTCTTTAAAATAATAACAACAACAACAACAACAACAACAACAACAAAAAAACACCTGTTTTATTCTACATATCTACATGCATTCGCCATGAGGGGACATCACATGACCAACTCCAGTCGATAAGATCATAGCAACTACATTAATAATACGTATTCTTTATTTATTGCATGATGGCTCTGTGAAATACTTGAGTCTGATTGGTCAATTGCGGAGAGATATTTTCCAATATTCCAAGTCGTTCCCGCCACGGTCTATAGACCACTCATCCAGGTAACTGAACCTGTTAACTTATTTTAGTAATATATTAAGATACTATAGTGCTATTTTAAACTAGCCTTTATATTTTAATTTTAATTTTATTTTTAGTAGCTATTTTTCTACCCTCATTTCTATTAGTTTTTTTTTTTTAAATATTTCTATGAACTATTTAACTACTTATATTAAGTACTAAAGATATTTTAGTACTTCAACTTGCACTCTGTTTATTTCCTACATATCCTTCATCCTACAATCAACATTTCTAATTTTCTTTATTTTTTTCCCCATCTTATATTTTATTCTAATGCATTTCCACAAAAATAGCATCGTAAATGGATCAACTTTTTAAAATATATTTTCATAAAAAATATATATTTTATAAACGTGTTATATATGTGTTATAGTACTCTGGCATTAAATTACAAAAACACTCAACACTGCTGCCGTGAGGTTTGTAAAACAGCTACTGAAGGAATGACTGTAAATTTGTAAATTCTCCTCTCTTTTCATGGGTATAACCCATCTCTTTCTATATTATTTCCTTCCAAAGTAAAGCAATGGCAAAAAACGATTTTTTTTTTTTTTTGCTTTTGGAGGGAATGGGAATAATAATAGGCTATTTGCTATAGTCTCCATTGTAAATCTTTAGATGTTTAGACTTCTTTTGTTCTATATATAAATCATGTTTTATACCAAATTATGTAACCAGTGGTTGAATGAAACAGCACAGGATACATATACTTAAGCCTTTCAACCTGAAAATGTGAAAATGATCCATAAAGTGCAAAACCATTCTGGTGAAAGGAGTCAGGTGTTGTAGCGAAGGACTTTTATAGCAAGAATGTTATGAATAGTTCTGTGTATTGTTTCAGATTGCCACTATAATAGCAGCTAGCACCCAATTTGTGAGTATGCATGCTGGGCTAACACTATCATTTGTGCATGGCAGACACCTGGAGCTGTAACAAATTGGCTGCGGTATGGGCTTTACATTAGGTAAGTGCTATCTGAAATGGCTACATGAGTCGGTTATAGTTTCAGGGATCAGGTGTTCAAACTGGACAGAACAGAGTCATCATTTTTAAAGCTGTGTGGAATTGGCAAATTGTCCATCTGATAGGCTCACTTGCAGAAAAGAGTCCACTAAGGTAAGATTTGTGGAACTATTTTTTTAGTTCTAGGTTGCGCCAGCTCTGCTGTCTCCAGAAAGAAACAAATAGATATTCTGCTTCAAGTAGGCTAGAGAGTCTGGAGTCACCGCTCAGGTTTCAATGGGGCAGTAAAAAGTAGCTAAAGTCTTCATTTCACAAGTATGTGATGTAAACGTTGGGGTGGTCCATTTGTGATGTTGTGTTTTTCAACGAACTTTGAAATGTTTCTCTAGAATAATGTCTGCATTTGTGTATTAGTGGTGTGTTAAAAACAAAATAAATGATTTAGTGATAACAATTGTGAGGGAAGAAAAGCTCCAGATTTGATGTGCTTGTTTGTAGCGTTCCAAGTGTTTTGCAAGCAACCCAAACTCAGAGCTGATGCAAATATTGAGTTGCTCTGAGATGTTAAGAACACAGTACATATATTTATTTATTAATTTACAGCTTTTATCACAGCCACATCACGATTTCGTTTTTATTTCGATTAATTGTGCAACACTAATAGGGAGGGAGAGTGTCCTTGACTTTAATAATGTGTCTGTACTGTAACCTGTAACTGAGGCAAACAATTCTCAACCGCTCTGTCACGTTCCACTGTCTCTGATCAGCTTCATCACATGCAGCACATTTACACAAAGAAATGAATTAAAACAATCTAAATCCATTTCCTCACATAAGCATAACAATTCGGTCTCCTCTGATAACAAAACACCACTGATCTCTTGCCTTACTTGTCTTTTTTACCAACCTTTTATCACAACTTAATGAGATTACTTCAAACCCCCTATAGTTCAGTTTGATTAAGAGGCATATGATATTTTGTCACACTAATTATAGTGGAAGGTACATGGGAGAATTCTAGTTGATTTTGGCCAAGGGGGAAATTTGGAGCATAAAAGAGTGTAGTAAGAAAAGAGGACAAGTAAATTGGCAAGAGCTCGAACTCATTATGAGTCCTGGTTTTCGAAAGGCCGCTGAGAGTATGTTGGTGTTCAGCTTCTGTGGCTGCATTGTTATGTGGGTGGAGGAACAAGACCTTCAGCTGTTCATAACAATATAGCACTGTCATAGTCATCATGTGTGGAAGTGTCTACATAAAGTCACTGCAGAGAATGCTTTCAGGCTACTATTCACTACTATTAGTAGTATTCAGGCTTCAACATGAAAAGGCACTATTCACCTGTTACAAAAAAGTAGTATGTACATTTGGAAGGCATTGTGTGTGCCATACTCAAGCTGACAGAGTCCGTTAATGTATGGCTCTCCGTGATACTGTTGTAAGCAAGCACATGGCCAGGGCCTCCTGTGGGGACTAATAACAGTCAAATGTGGGAAGGTGGTCCCACTTGGCCCTTGGCTGGACACTTCCTGAGCCCTTGGACACAGGGGGCACTCGTAATTTGGATCACTTGGATGCTCTTGATGACTGGAAAGCTGGCCAAAGAGTAGTTCTGGTGCAGGCCCTGTGCCAGCATCGCTAATCCACCGCTGCTGCTCTCCCCACACACAGGAAGGTTTAAAGGAAACTCGAGCGAAAGCTTGCTCTACCGAACTGGGACAGAAAACACTGAGTATGTAAAGGGCGCTAATGGATTTCAGGCATCCGAGATC
>CM070818.1:22811393-23096393 GCA_036326025.1 Chrosomus eos
AAGAACAATAAACTTTGTCTTGACTAGCCTCACTTTCATATCCCCTTTTCAAATATGCATTGACAAGCCTTGATCTTAGTATTTCTCTTGGGCCGTCTTCCGTCCTTTTAGCTCTACAGCCAGTGTTAGCAGTCAATGCTGTATAATTTTTTCTGTCTGTTTGGTAAATGACATTCATCTCATACCTTAAGGTCTGTTCTTAAAAGTCTTTTAAGCTCTGTATGTCGGAGGCCTTTAATGAAGCCGTTTTAGTGCGATGCTGCATTGTTTTTTTCTTTCAGATCTGGTTTGCTTACTCTTTGAACTGCTGTCTTCTGTAGACCACAAATTGGTTGTTAGATTCCTGACTAAATTGCTGCTCAAGTGTAGAAAAAGTCATTTTTTATTTTTTTATTTTAAAATAAACATGCTCTGCAAGTTTTCTTTTAGTTTTCTGCTTTGTAGCCTAAATAAATAATAACAAAAAGTTTGTGTTGTGAACTGAACTCGCAGAGGGACTGTAGACATCTCATCTTTTGTGCTACATTACATACAGTATGTAAGTGTCATTCATGGTCCATGTGGATCATCAGAGGGGGTTTGTTTATCCTGGCAGTTGAGCCCCTTGCTGTGTCACCCGGGGCACCTCCAGCCCAGTTCGCATCACAAACGCACCCATTCAAATCCCACCAGCCAGCCATGCAACAGAATTTGGGCCCTGTCTACTCCTCAAGAAAAACAGTATTTAATAACAATACAGCTGGTGTTGTTCTTTCTTTTATTTATTGTTTTAGCTGCTGAACGAACAAATCAAACGGAGCGGGTGTCGGGGGGTCCAGTCTAGCAATTTTTATTTGGCAAAGCAGCCACAAGCCAGACTTTATAAGTGCGTGCCAGCTTTGTGACGTTGTCAGAGTGATCAGACTGCACACACTGGGTTTTGATTGAGGAGTTCTCATTGGCCTGCTATGTTTCCTGCTGTCCAATAAGCTGTCAAGCTATTGACATGACTGTTGGACATGTTCACACCCCACCTGCTCTGCTCCGCCACCCAGCTGAGATCAGATGCAAGGGCCTGGACCCTTCCCAAGCTTCTAATTTTTCACTCTCTTTAGTGCGCCATATGGCTGGGCGAAATGTAAAAAATATTAGGGCTATCACGATTCCTCGAGTAATTCTAATACTTTTTTTTTTTTTTTAAATCCTCGATTGCAATTAGTTGACTAATCGCACGTTTATTTTAATTTAATTACTTAAATATTGGAATATAGGCATATGTCTTTCGCCCAACCGCACTCATAAAGCTTGCCGCAAAGCACTGGCAAAAGTAATGATTATGAATGTGTCTGAAAAAATAGCAAGGAGACATTATAATTGTTTATTAATCGGAGTCAGCGTTGACTGCAAAGATGACGTTGACGATGCTGACTCGTCATCTCCGCAGTAGCCTGTGGATGCGCCTTTAGAGAGAAATGGAACTTTTATACGGTATAAACCTTACATAATTATAACTCATGATTTTTATCATGCCCGGGAGCCGCCATCATTGCGGAACATAAACAATATGACGAATCGACGCATTCCACTAAATCTACGCCATGATTACGTCAACGCATCGTTCTAGCCCTAGATTAATCTATTTAATCTAATCTATTTGATTATTCATTTTCACTACCTGAAAATTAGGCTACTGTTAAGGATAATTCCGGTATTTAGCACTTTGAGTCTATTTTCTAGTTTGTTTTGGATGAACTAGAGTGGTGGACTTAGAAATTTTGACAATGGGTCCTGTCTCGACTTTTTGACTATTTTAGAATCGCAAAATATACCGATAACAAATATATCGGCGCAATTTATGCTTTCAATCCGTGTTATTTACTATAGTGTTATTTACCAACACACAGGTTTTTTTTTTAGGTAATATTTAATGTAATCTTGATAAAAATGGATTTCATAAAATTGGTATTTAAAAAAAAGTATCGTTCAGGAACCGGTATTGATATCGAGAATATTTGGACATTACCCAGCCCCATTCCCAACCATACTAATGCCATAAAATATTTATATTGCATGTGAATAGATGGTAACAATGGGGCTATGTAAAATATATTTTGCAACTTCATAGTTTTATTTTTTATTTTATTCCGATATTGTCGATAATCGTCTGGTAATCTGTCTGTTATCGACATTGTGATACTTTGATGACATCGCGATATACGATAATATCGCCGTATTGCCCAACCCTAGAGTTAGCACAGCTGTTTCTTTTACAAAATTTAGCTGTTTTGAAACCAAAATATATCACTTAAAAGAGTCCTGAAGATTTGAAGAGTTTTTTAAAAAAAAAAAACATTGCACTTTTTCATGTAATTTTCCAATTTTCAGCCAAGATGTTGTCCTTGGACCTCCTACAAGGATCCACTTTCACGCCATGTCGCCTCTCAATAGTTTGCAGGTATGAGAGAATAAGAATGTGAATGTCTATGAAAGACAAGGTGCAACTGTAGAGCTTTGCCTTAATCTTCAGCAAATATTGTGCTGGTGATTATCTTGAAGCTTCTTAAAATCCATCAAAGGCTTGTCACATGAGAGCTTCGGTGTCTATGACAAGCATGAACCCTTTGATATCAGATAATACAAAGAAAGTTTCACAAATCTGTAATGCAATTTTGATGTGCTAGATTTGATGTTGGCCTGTTTTGACTGAAAAGGCTGCATTTTTTTAAAAGGACAGTTCTATCCAGACACTGCCGGGCATTCATGTCAATTCAATTTTGTTATTGCACCTTTCACCATGCATGTTTTCTGAAAGCAGATTTAGAAAGATCAATGCTTTAAACCCCCAGTGACAGCAGCAAGAAAACTCCCTTCCTTCCTATATTATCTATCCTCTGGATGATACTTGTTTGTCCTTTATAGTTCTAGCCATATAATTAACAGACTACGGCAATAAAGAGTACTGGAGGAAAGCTTTGAAGTCTTATAGTGTTATTGAAGGGATGCAGATAGTAGATGAAGTAGCTCCACACACTGTTGTTTAGGTCTCAAACACCTTTTGAACCAGTTTATTTAGAGAGTCCGTTAAAGAGTTTAGTTTCTATTATTAAAAAATCCCTTCCATTGTCCATTTTTTAACAGGCAAACTATTCAACAATAACTATATTAAGTAATTCTGTTCAAGGCAATTAAAAAAAATGGCACCTAAATGTTTTAAAGTCTAGAACTACATTATCCTGACATTATCCAAGATATTAGTGCACTGAATAGACATAAGATCACATTTAGCAGAATAAAGATGTTGATCTCAAAAATCTATTTATCATTTCCTGAGTCCCTCAGTGTCTGCAATAAGACTGTCTTATGATAATTGATTATGCTTTCATGTGAATTCAGGTCCTTGTTTCTAAACTTCTATTTATAAAGTTTGGCAGTCAAACACACTTTTTCCACAGGGAGAAGTAATGCTTTTTTTACAGTGCTTCACAGGGGCTTCTGGAAAAATCCCTTCAAAGTGCACAGCTCAATCGTCTGCACTTATTTGCCCATCTCTCTGCATGCATAATAGCTCTTTTTTTAAGTGTCCTTTGTGCTGCTTTGTCTTCTTTGGCTGATGGAGTGCTTTGAGGTCAAAAAGAACCACTATTTATCAGGCCTTCTTTAGTGAAACCTATAGGAGAGTTCTTGAAAAGCACATTTAGCCAGCATTTTGAAGCTATGCTTAAATGGATCCCAGAGCCTGCTGCCTGCCTAAAAGAAAGTCCTGTTTCATGAGGTCCATGTATTGGCCTGCTTGCAAGCCTTCGGTCTGTTGCAGAGAAGAGGAACCGTCTGTAGGGGTCTAAAGGGCGTTGGGCAATGTCAGGCCATTTTTGAGTGTCGGTCGGCTTGGTGTTCTGCACCGTCGGATGAATCGGCGGTAAAGCCTGTCAGTGAGAGAGATCACTCTGATTGGCTGTTCACCTTAGCCACTCAGCGCACGAGAAAAAAACGGAACTGACGAAAAGCAAACAAACGAGTAAAGAGAGAACACAGTACAAACACTTGTCATTTCATCTCAATTGAAAAGTGATTTTAATAATAACATGACTTTTTGGAATCAAGATGTCGAAGCTACACAAATCCATCTGTAATGAACGAGATTGGTGTAAACATTGGTAAAATGCTGAATACAGACTACTGCCACCTGCTGGTATGGAAGAGTTATGTCTTCTCGCATAGGCGCAGAATGTACATGCTATTTGGCCATCGGCTGTAGTCTGTGCGGCGTGTGCAAGCTCAACTTTTTTGCCCTGAGGTGAAACAATAGGCCTATTTCACAAAATGGCGACCGAGACCGGAAGTAGGGTAGCGATCCTTCCGGTCGCGTCGCCGCCCGCTACGATCGCCATTCATTCTCAAATGGACTGTGAACAACTTGTTTTCTTTTACTGTCTATGGTTTTCTCTCTCAGACATTCATATATCTGACAAAAGTAAGAATAGCAGATGTTGCCCGTTTTGTTGATAGTTTTCAGGGAGCTGTAAAAATATCGAAATTGGACAAAGGTAACAAATTCTTGACGTTTGCCATATAAAAGTTCCATTCATTTAAATGGCATGACACTTGATGACTAAGCTCATACTTACTATAAAATAAGTAAATAAATTGAACTGATTGGCTATGAGTGAAATGTAGTTTTTAAAATCTCATGTTATTAAGTGTTAGTTTGTCCAGGAGACTGCAGCAATCTTTCACTAGATTATGGTTCATTTTTCATGTTACCACCATGAATTGAAATTAAGAATTGCACATCTTTGTGAACATCTTTGAAAATCTTTGTGAAACAGTGAATTCGACCTAACGTTGCTAGTACTAATAATGAAATTAAAGGGTAAGTTCGGTATTTTACACTTAAAGCCCTGTTTCAAGATCGTTTCTGATGAAATAGATCGGTTGATTAAAATTTGGACATGCTGCTGTCCCGAGAATTTTTTGTTTTTGTCCGACTCCATTTGACGTGACTTGGACAAAAACTACGATAAAACCTGTTGGAAAGCATCTTTTGCAGCGATTTTTGTGAGAGCATATCAGTGAACACCTCTGACCACTCGGTGAGTTTCACGTCTTTGTAAACTAAAGTTTAAAATCTAAAGTGGGGCGACCACAGAAACCGAAATGTCTCGGGACAGCAGCATGTGTCCACATTTTAATCTTAACCGATCTATTTCATCAGAAACGATCTTGAAACAGGGCTTTAAGTGTAAAATACCGAACTTGTCCATTAAGGCAAATAATAAAAAAATGGTTAGACTAAAAACATGAATGAAGTGAGTGATATTACATGTTTTAAAAAAAAATCATGATGTTACAAAATCACATTTTACTGTCTGGGGGTCCTTATAAAAAGAAAATATCCCTATACATGAATGGTTTCACAGCATATTTGAAAATATACAGAATAATAAATGGTGTTTATATATTAGAATATACTGAAAAATAGTCATCTCCATATATTTAAAAATGTGAGAGACAATATAGGCTACTTACTAATATATAATGTATGTAATTTTATATTCAGTACACTTCATAATATACAGGGATTAAAGTTCTCCGTCGCTACGAGAGTCTAGGACGGAATTCCGTCAATATCAGGGTTCCCCACTGTCCTTATGTCTTAAATTCACTTTTCATAATTTTAAGGCCGTAAATATGCTCACATTTCTCAAATAGTGTAATAAATGTCTTAATTTTAGTTTGAATGGGTCGAGGTGTTCACCCTGCTTAGGGGGATGTGATCAAAGCCTGGACTGGAGCAAAAGCACGTTCCTCTCTGCACTCTAAGCGTTCTGTTATCACTCCGCTCCTGAGCCACTCCGGGTTTTCCAGTCCCGCTCACGGGGAAAACTGCTCCGTGTTCACTCAGTTTTAAAAGTTATTCTAAGATGTTTTATTTTTATATCACAAACGTCTGAATTAATAATACTATATGTAATGGTTTGGAAAGTATTCTACACGTTTAATAAATGCTTCAGCTGCCCTTGATTGCACAAGTAAACAGCAGGTAACGTTATGGCAAAGCGAACCCAGGAAAAGAAAAAAGGTAAAGAAAGTTACAGAAAACAACTTCTACAAACAATTTTATTTTGCCAACAGTTAATCATAATAAATAAAAGTGCATGACGTGCAAATCGGATAACAATCAAGTGCAATACATGTTTTGTGTCAGGGAATCACTCCATTTCAACATCTGCTTCCTCCTTCACACACGTCTTTTTTGCCGTCTGTGTCTGGCGTGATATAACTTCTCCCCAGCTGTTCCATGAAACCCCGCAAAACACGGAAAGCCATGAAGTGATAAATAGGGTTGTTTCTTCTTTGGGTTGAAAAGTTACGCAATAGTCTCGGCATTATTTTGTCCTCCGACTCCAACTCCTAGCCTATCTATGCTCCTAGGCTTTCACCGGAAATTTTTTTACCCTACTTCCGGTCTTGGCGGCCATTTTTGTGAAATAGGCCTATCGCCACTGATGAAAGCCGTGCTAGTTCTTTGGCGTTGGTTTGTTGTATCCCTAAGAGCAGTTCATATGAACTTTTACTCACTTGCTTCAAACTAAATGAAAAATGATCTGAACTGACAATTTCAAGCAGTGGTCTGAGTATGGTTTGCTGTAAGTGAAGTGAAAGTGTGGTTCGCTTCTAACATGCTTTCTGAATGCAAAACCAAAGAGTAAAGCCACTTATTTTAATCTAACAAGATTAAGACTATTTTAATGCTTATCTTTTAGGTTTTAGAAAATAAAATTATAAAGAATATGTTATTGATGCCAAACAACAATAAAAGATGGGCATCTGTGCTGGTGATCATTATTTAGGGTGCTGATTAACTGTTTACATTAATCCAGATAATTTTTTTTTTTTTTATTTGACTGTCCTTCTTAAACTCAAATATATAATAAAAATAAATAAAAGTAATCATCATCATAATCCACAAATAAAGATGAAAGGAAAATTAACCGAGTCCCTGTCACAGCAAGGGAACAAAAATGAGATTTGAGGCAAGGTGTGGAACAGTGTGAGTGTAATAAAAAACCTTTTTCATTTCGTTCACTTTTTGGTTCATTTAAAGGAACTGAACTGGGTTTGGTTCTTTTAAGACTGTGTGGGAAAACATCCTATATCACCTCTTTCTAAAAAAAACTCACAAGTTTGCAAAGTTACCAACTGTGATAATGATCGGAAACGGAATTGTCTCTATTTGATGATTGCTTTCAAAATAATCCTGTTGTCTTTTTCTTTGGCAAGAAACAGAGTTGTTGAGAAAACTGAGAGTTTTCACCAGGAAGTATTTTCCAAGCAGACAGCCTTGAAATAAACCCTGCTGTGCATCCTGTCTTCAGATATCTTGCAGAGAAACACTCATATACACGGGCATGGAAATCATAAACCTTGCAAATACGTTTTTGTGCTCGCTTTGAAGAGGAGCAACAGCTTAGAAATCTGCTAATGTGGTGAGTGCCCTGAAAGCCCTCTGACTGAAACATGTCATTTCCATAGGAAGTTTAGATTCAGTTCCAGCAGTGTAGCTACATCAAGGAACGCTCTGAAATCTGAAAAAGCAGGATGATATGACTCATATTGGTGGATGATAACTTTGCTGTGCTGTCCTTGTGCTCTCCAGTTAAGTGACCTTAAAATACAGCTTAGATTTTTCAGGATTAGATTTCATCATATCAGAATTGGTTTAATAATCAATAGAGCGTTTTATTGGCCCTGTCTTTTTTTAATTTGCAGTTAGGTGCAAACAAGAGTGAGTTTTGCATTTTGTACCGTGCCAGTTTATTCCAGGTTCAGAGGGGTTAAAGCACATTTTCACCTTAAAATGACCCACGGTATTTCAGTCATGCACTAAAATTCTTCACTTTGCTCCTCATAGTGCCGTACTGCAGGCACACACACGCTCTCAGAAACCCATTGCACCTGGTTAGTTGTCTCTCTCCCTGCAGGCCTGAAATATTTCAGCCTATTTGGAGAGTGGGGGCTGGGGAGCCCATGTGAGCTCTCTCACTAGGGAACAGAGTTGTTCACATGCTCAGTAAGAGGATTTTTCTCCCTGTTGACTGTCATGATACCAGGTTGGGAGCTCAGCATTGGGGGTTGGGTGGAGGACCTTTATCAGAAGGTTTAGAAGACGAGTATGGTTGAGAAGTCAAGCGGCTTCCTTAGATCAACTTTAGCTCATTGCTGCTCCAGAGTCAAACAGAAAGAAGAAATCTGCATTCTGTTTTATGAATATTCATGAATGTTTTGTAGCATCTCCTTGTTAATATCAAAACTAATATTAACTTTCATACAAGGGGCCGGTTGCAAAAACTTCTAAGGCTAGTCTTACAAGTTAGTTATCAAATTTATTTTCTGTTAGACTGTTCATAAATGTTTTAACTAGTTAGTTAGCCTATATAAAAATGTAGATTGGTCTAAATTGATACTTTTTAGACTGCTTGCCCCTTGGCTAATTTCTAGTTGGTCAGACTAGTTCTTCTGGAACAGAGGACACAGGCTGTCTATGCAACTGGCCCCAGTTGACGGAGCTGTAGCTCAACTCACTGTACTTGCGTTCTTGTGTTACTGTGATTTTGTTAATCATTTACTGTGGTTTTTATTGCTTGAAAACCAAGACATCTGGAACATAGGCCTGGGCGAAAAATCGATTAAATGAATTAATTCGAATTTTTTGTTGCGGGCGATTTTAAAAATAAATAAATCGAGTTTTTGAATAATGGCGCATTTTTGGCCCCTCGGAGTTTCCGTAGCGTTAGTTTCACTCACGTAGCAGTATGGCAAGCGACGACAACAACATCATAGCACACACGAAACTGCAACAGCATACAGCAAGCGACATGGCTACCGGTGAGAGTGGGAAGTTTGTTCCGCATAGGAGTGAACTCGAGCTTATAATGCCCGAGCGGGTCGGGCCGATATTTCCCGTCACTATCCTCGGGTCGGGTCGGGCCTTTGAGAGACGTGCACTGACAACGCAATAGAGTGCGGCGCGGGACTAGATTTGATGGCAGAGCGCGCGCGGTAATGCACTCACTCTGTGTGTGTGGTTTGCGGGAGAATAAAACGATTCGCGGTCCCGCAAACTAGAAATATCTATGATTAAAACATAAAAACTAATACATTTTTATTAATCTGTTGCAGAAAAGCAACAAGAACAACTAAAACAAAATAGAAACGATTTACAGGCCAGAGTTTCTATTTCTAACATGTTTGCAGCATTGAGCGATGTAGCCAATCTCAGACATACCAGTGTTGATTTCTTGAACGCAATGGCCAATTTAAGCATTTAAAACAGACTCCCCTTACCGCTCAAAACATACTTTTTGTTCAGTGCTGAATTCTGTATGCTGGCAAATCCTCGAATTATAACAATTTTCCACAGATTTGAATGTATTGGTAATGCTTTAGAAAATGGTGCTATACTCTCAAGGTGAATGTTTGTCTCTTTTTAGTCTAGACAAACACAGTTGGGACTTTGATTCCAAGAGGGTGTTCATTTATTTATTATTCATTCCAGAAATGGGGGTTACATTTGTCATGCTTTTGATTAAATAAAAGCAAAATTTGCTTAAGTTGTCTGCCGTTTGTAGTTATTGCTTTCCTTAATAAGTAGGGGGGAAAATCGTAAAAAAATCGTAAATCGAATTAAAAAAAATAAAATCGGAGATTTTATTTTTAGGCCATATCGCCCAGCCCTACTGGAACACATAAAACTAGACTGTCATAGTTTTTGCTTTTGAGTATAAGGATGAGTTGTAGTCATGCAAGTATCAGAGATATTTGATCATTAAAGGTTCTCTAAGCGATCCTGGGTGACGTCACTTCTTGTTGACGTTCGAACTATTGTCAAACAAAACGGAGGCTAGCTAGACCCTCCCTCCTCCTCATCCGCGCACTAACCCCTCAAACCCACCCCCAAACCATTCTTGTCGGTTATTGGCTGGAACAGTTTTGTTATGTTTCTTAGAGCGGGTCGCTCGAGTTTGTTTTTGTAGCCGTGTGTGGAGCCTGAGGTGTCTGCAGAGACCGCGTTTTTTTACAGTGTTTTCAGGGGACAGGCAGCTAGCGGATCGTGAGTAGATGTTTGCTGTATGTGACAAAAAATGTTTTGGCCATAAAAACGCGTGACATCGCTTAGAGCACCTTTAAATAAATAAATAGGCCATTGGCATCACATAACGTAGTTTTCCATTAAAATTTATTTCATAAATTTATAGCTGTCATGGAGTTTCATTTGAGTGTGAAATAGCTTGTTGTTATTGCAAATTGCAAATAAATTATTGTAAAATTATTGAAATATGTTTTAAATCATTTATATTTCACTTTAGGCCATTTGAAAAAATCTGAAACACTAATCAAGCTTGCAGAAAGAAAACCTGAATAAAGTGAATATGTATACATTTCATGTAGGGAGTGTTTTGGGGAGAGTTTGATGAGATGGAACTGAGTATAATGCAGATTTAGCCTCTATGCGTTGATGTTTTTGCATTTGTGCTCATGGTTTCTGTCACAGTCACTCATGTTCGGCCTGTGAGAACTTGCCATATGCTGCTGTCTGAACGCATACCAAAGACTTTATATAGACTCTGATGTGTCAGCACTGTTTAATTCTGTTTTGTTTGCTAGTTTGTCGTCTCTAATTAATGCCACTGAGTGGTTCTGACTAGTCATAATGGTTGTTTGAGTAAGCTCTGAAAACACTGGGAAAAGCTCTGAAACGTCTAGGCTATAGTGTTGCGAGTCCCTGCTTTGGGATTAAAGTTAATTCCTAAATGTCACCCTCTGTCACGCGCTTCATCTTATCCATCAGAAAGGACTTTCTTTGTTCAGTTGTTTTTCTTTTTGTCACTGTTAGATAAGCTTGGCTAATCAAGCCGCGGCGGTCCTCTGAACGTCTGTGTCTGAACTCTTTCCTGATTCTCATCGGTTAAAAAAACTGAGAGTCTGAGCTGCCATTTCATTTTCCTCTGGTTTCTATTGGCTTTATGATGAGAATTGGGGATGATTTTAGTGACACATTCATCTCACCTCTGGGATTAATTTAAGTTGATTTAAATGTCCATAGAAGGAAGGAGAATATTAATAAAAGCATGTGAACCTATTATAAAATATTTTACTTGACATTGTGATTTTTGTCTCTGAATGTGTGAATTCTTGCATACCTAACCTCATATTAATGTGCAGTTATAACAGCCTCCTGTTACAGGGCTCCTTTCCACCTTCTTTCAGTTGCCTTTTATTTGTGTTCTTTAGGCTATAGGAATTTACCAGTATTGCCCTATAAATGTGACTTTTTCTATTGTTATCAGTGTTGGTCTAATATGTAAAATAAGCCGCCTATATTTAATCAAATTAATTTACGCACATGATTGTAGGACCCTACATTTATTTATATAAGACCAACCTCTTTTTTGTTATTTTATTTGACAGATGTTGTATTAGGCTATTCTTTGTTATACTAGACTTAACAAAGGCGCTTACTAAAACCCCTATTTATGTTTTTTTTCTGCATTTCTAGCTTGTTTACTAATCTAGTTTCTATTTTAAACTTGACATTGTGTATTTTTAGGTATTGGTATCGGTACTCTTGATGTTGGTAGATTGTAAATAGTGGATTTTAGAGGTTGTCCCGAACCGTCACAGTATGGACGTATGGTGTAACTGTTCTCTGTAAAAAAATCAAACCGTACCATTCTCCACCCACGGTTCAGTACGCATTTGCACCGCGGTTCATCTCAGATCATCTGATAATATGGTTTGTTGAAAATAACAAAGCGTAAAACGGACAGTTCCTCTAATGTATGTTTCTTTCGAATGATGCACATGCTGGCTCGCCAATAATACATATACAATACAATAATATCGCCAACAGTGATAATCAAAAAAATGTGAACAAAGCGGTCACTCTTTGTAGCGGTTAAACTTTGTTCAATGAGAGTGCCGTATGCTTGAAGAGTTCATAGTGCGCGAACACAGGTGAGACCTGAACAGCACACGCTTCTATCTGTGTTTAAACTAAACTCATTTAAGCCCTGCCAATTTAAACATTCGATTGCAAGACTTTAAAGAGAAAGTGGTGTGTGTGTGTGTGCGCGCTCACTCATCCGAAGCACGCATATATGTAGTTCTCTTTCAAGTCTTGTGCTAGAACCGACAAATTCACACAAAAATGATGTCAACATGCCCTTCTCCGATTATCCCAGCAGACATAGTCCGTTATGCCATAAGTGAATTTATACAGTTGAGAAAGACAACGCATGTAACAGTATCAGTATTTTGGATATGTGTGTTATGTTTTAAAGGGACAGTAGCCTAAAGTTCCTGCTGTCCAACGCTATCTCACGACCAATTCGTACGAATTTACGAGTGATTAAAAGGTGGCTAATTCGTACGAATTCATACGACCTCACTCGTACGGATTCGTACGATTTGTCTAAACCCACGTGATGGGTAGGTTTAGGGGCGGGGTCAGGGGTAGGTCATTCGTATGAATTCATACGAATTTGGAATTCGTAAAATATGTACGATTTAGCAAAAATCCTACAAATTCGTACAAATTCGTACGAGTCAGGTCCTATGAATTGTTACGAATTAGCCACTCGTACAAATTCGTACAAATTGATCATAAGATCGGGTTTGCTGTCTGTGTTTTTAATAGTCAAACAAAATACAAGGAAATCACTCACAGCTCTTGATTGAATAGCTTTTGTAACTTTAATAAGGATTAATCATTAATTTCTAGTAAAATATGTAATGTTATTTTACATTTGATTACTTTATTATTATTTATGTAGCCTACCTAAAAACTAATGTTAAGACCTTCCTGAAAAACCTGAAATGCACTGTTTATTTTATTAGTGTCTTTGCTCTATTGTATATTTTTTTTGTGGCTGTTGCTTGTAGGTAGATTATTTGTTCTTATTTTCTTTATTTGACAGTAGTCCTTTTTCCCCTTAACATAGCACATACCGAACCGTGCCGAAACCGTGAACCTAAAACACTGATACAAACCGAACCGTGAGCTATTTGAACCTTTACACCCCTAGTATATGGACTAGGGATGTGCACGGATATTTGAATTTTCGAATATTCGATCTGTAATAAAATGCTATTTGAATTTCACTTTTTTTCTTTTTCTTTAAATGTTTTTCGCAGTTATAACTAGCTAAATGCACTGGGTAGTGCTGTGGAGCATGTTTAACAAGTGGATTGTATTTGTTCCCATAATGTCGTCGTCTGCCTCGTGAAGTTTGAAATTTCTTAGATGAAAATGATATTACAAAATGGAATTACTTTTAATCAATGAAACTGAGTTATCATAATATCACCATCACAATGAGAAATCACATGAAATCCAAACACCAGTCGACTGTGGAAGCAGCTGTCCATCACTGCATTAACGACTGCAGGTAAGCACAGCTGTAGCCTACCCCGAGGGAATCGTGATCCGAGATGATATCTCTAGGTAGCAAAATGATTTTGAGACATAAGCTTCCTTTAAGTTTCATTGAGGGAGACAGATTTAAGAACAGAAAATGCTCTTAGTAACTTCACTTTGCACACTGTCTCTGCAACGTCTGTCAGCGCGGTGCGTTTTCTCCTCAAGCATGTGGATATTATTGTTTTTCTCAACATGAACGTGAAACAATAAACATGATAATGCTGACACGAGTGCATGTAGTTCAATACGATAACTGCGCAGTCTGCTTTATTAGCGTTTTTTTCTGTTCACGCTGCTTGAGCTTAAATGCTTTTGTGTTCTTTATATTTTTTGTTTACACATAGCAAATTGTTAAATGTTTTCAACTAAAAGAAAACCTTAAGATATATAGTAAGCTTGTTGTGTATATTACCTAATGTAAGCTTGTTCATAAATGGTGACAACAACTTAAAAAAAATTGTGCCATCAGAAATGTATCGAACCGTGACCCCAAAACCGAGGTACGAGGTAAACCATGACTTCTGTGTGTGCTGCCTTGCATAGAAACAGCATTAAGAAACTGACAAACAGTACAGACATGCTAGAAAACTTCCAGCTGTCGTTTGCAGCCTCTGTGTGCAGAGAAGCTTTGTCACAATGTCAAGAATAGGAATTTTCGACAGTTCTTCTGTGCTTTTGGGGTTTTGTTTCAAGCATTTGATTTGTGTGGTGTCAGCCCCAGGCTTGGTAACATCCATTTGCTGCACTGAAAAGACCTCAGGAGAGACTGATGGGAAGACTTGATTCCAGATCCTCGCTGAAGATCATCATCATCTTCTATATCTATGAAACTGCTGCTTCCATCCCCTAGTCCTCTCTCTCTCTCTCCTCTCTCTCTCTCTCTCCTCTCTCTCTCTCTCCTCTCTCTCTCTCTCTCCTCTCTCTCTCTCTCTCTCTCTCTCTCTCTCTCTCTCTCTCTCTCTTTTTCTTTCTTTGATTCCAAACCCCCCCCCCCCCCCCCCACTGTGACAGTCTCTTCTCATGGAGTATGAATTATAAATCCTGATATGAATACCAGGCCTTTGATTAGTAAATAATGCCTGGCGCTTATGCAAAGTTCAGATATGGATGAATAATCCTCTCCCTCTTCCTGTCTGCTCCTCAGAAGCTCTTTCTTGCTGCAGTGCATTTTGTCCTTGCCCTCATATCCCCCTTACAGAGATGCTGTGATATGGCCCTGGCTTTTTGAAGCACTCTTCGCTCAAAGGCTTTTGATTTCAAGCATCAGCTGATAAATATTCCATGAAAGTTCCTTTTCATAAGCAAACAAGTTGCAGAGAATGCGGCGCTTATCTCTTTGTTGACAGCTGGAAGACGTACCCTACTTCCGCTCTCAGGACTGACTCAAGGGTCGGAGGTCACGAGATGCTCCTGTGCCTTTGTGTGTTTTCGGGTTTCGTATCTCTGTAATCGGCAGAAGGCTGCCATGAGTAACACTCTGCTCGGGCTGGTGGGTTGCGAGTGGGCCTGTTCGGTGCTGTCGCTGAAGCATTAGCCCATCTGAACTCGTCATCAGTGAATAATAGCACACATATCCCAGCAGCCAGGCACGAGCCCACGGCCGTCTGACCGAACGTCTGTTTGTTTCATTTGTGCAATCCCACATCTTTGGTTTATGAGGATGAAACAGCCTCCCTTTTAAACCAGAACTTTGAAATCTCAGCCTCAGTGCAAATGTTTAATATGTAATGGATCGAGTCTGGACTTAAAAAGGTACGATTTCTTTTTTATTTTGCCGGGCTTAGGGGCTTTGGGAACTCTGATATGATAATTGCCGCATTCTATTTAAAATGTTTAATGAATCTGAATGAATTATTTTAAAAAAAAATTGGTTTGAATGAATGATTCAATGACTCACTCATAAGTACTTCATTGTTCTCATTCAGTGGGATATTGCGCTCACTCGTGGGCCAATCTTTGATCACGCGACACTGTTACTACATAGCACTGGGAGATCCAGTGAGAAAGCATTTGAGTTCACCGCAGAATTAATAATACCGCTGTGAAATCTTAGCCTGGCTAACGTCAGACCTTGTCTCATTGAGACGTGGGTCTGGGAACCACATGTTAATTTTCTCGTTTTTGAGGCATGGTTTACGAATGCCCAGAGCCGTTTATTGGGCTACGAATGTCTGTCAAATGCGCCTGTACGTAGCTCATAGCCAATCATTTCAATTATACCAGATGACGTATGTAGAGCGACAGAAATTAGACGAGGAAGAAGACGATGGGTCAGAGATTTGTGTTCACGATGGAGTGTATCTAAGGCTGCATCAAAAGGTAACTTCGCGTCTGCTGCCATGTTGGATCCATAGGTATAACAAACTGCTTCGGTGTGACGCATAGACATTGTCATCGTCTTGCTGCTCCCTCTCCGTTCTGTGATTGGTCCCCTCGCTGAGGCGAAAATCTGGTCCATGGAATCCAGGTTGCCTAGCAGCGTGAATAAAATCAGCAAGCATGGGGAAACCCAGGCTAGTGAAATCTAGTGATTCAGTGCAGAATTTACCATATCAGATCAAAGAGTACTGAAATTTTTTGCCATGAATGAACAAGTTATAGAAGACTTTCCAGTCCACAAAACACCAACTTTCATCATGGATTTAACGTAGTAACGCTAACTGTAACCATTGGTAATTACATTCAATTCAGGTTTCGTACAACCTTTTGAGAGTGAAATTCAAGCACTTTTCAACTTTGTGCTTTCTCCACCCCTTTAAAGCTCTAAATGTGAATCATTTTGTTGCAGGTTGATTTAAGGTGTGCCCCCACATTTTCAGTAAGGGGCTGTAGTGCTCCTAGTAAAAAAAAAAAGTTAGTCTGGAGCCCTGGCTCTCTGTGTAGATAGTTTTACTAATGAGTTGTCACTTGTCAGCAATCCACGTTTGCTTTTGGTGTGAGTAGCCTTTAAGCTTCCTTTTGAGCCATGTCTGCACTTGAGCACTCCAAGAGAGTTTCCTTCAAGGGTGTTATTTTTCATGGCAAGAGCTTTCAGGAGAATGCCTTGGGTCTTCAGTTCACAGTGGTGCTGCAGAAAAGGTCTCTTGTAATATGGAATGACTCTGCTTTGAATTGATTTGTACTTCAGCTGAACTTGATTGTGACAGTGCGAGATGTCAAGAAACAAAAGGGAAAATATATTTCCATTGCCTTATGCCACACTTCTAACTTGAAGCTGCCTAATTTACCAAGCCTAACTCCCACAGAGCTCTGAGATTTGATGATGAGTGGAAAGAGGGATCACAGTTATGAGAAACTAAGTTAAAATATCTACCACAAAGTCTGCAGAAGGCGAGAATGATGAATGAATGAGAGGGGGAGGTTGTGAGAGAGAGAGAGTTGCTGAAAATCATGAGATCTCTTTGAGACACTCGGCAAGGAAGCACTTATGAAGCAGCTGCTAAAGTGTCGCAGGCCTTCGATCCAGAGTGAGGAGCTCCTGTCTCCATTTATGGAGAGATGGCAAGAGAGTAAGACCAGAGTCCAAAATTAACACTCACAAGCTCCAAATGCAAGTTTCAAGTTTAATTTATTTATAAAGCACATTTAAAACCACCTTGGTTGACCAAAGTGCTGTACAAAATTGCCTAGGTCTAACACCATAATTAAAATAAACATTCACGAGACGTTAAAAGCACGAGTACAAATGGGTTATCAAAAGACTTTTAAAAAGTGGCAATTTGTTCCATAACTTGGGGCCAGATATACTGCAAAGGCTCTGTCACCCCTGCATTGTAGTCTGGATCTGGGTACCTGTAGTTGATGACTGGTCTCTGTGCAATCTGACTGGATAGTGTTCAGTAAACAACTCTGAAAGGTACTGAGGAGCGAGATTGTTTAACGCTTTGTATACTAACAACACAATTTTGAATTCAACACTATAATGAACAGGTAGCCAGTGCAATGAACGTAAAATAGGTGTAATATGGTCCCGTTTGCGACTGCCCGTGAGCAAACGTGCAGCGGCGTTTTGGACCAGTTGAAGTCTTAATAGATGAGACAGGCAGTCCATGGTACAGCGAATTGCAGTAATCAAGCCGGGATGAAATAAAAAAATGAATTACAATAACTTTCGATAATCTTCTAAGGTGGTAAAAGCTGGAACTGACAAGAGCATTTATTTGTTTGTTCCGCTTTAGGCCACTATCCAGAATAAAACCCAGATTCGTTGCAACAAAAGAACGAGATGGAGTGAGAGAACCGAAGTCAACGGTGTATGAATTGACTTGAATTGTATGTATCGTCCAGCCCTAAAACTTGTATAGTTTGTCAGTGTTTATTTAAAAACATCCAATTATGCAGAATAAAAACATTTAATTGACAAGTTTTCAATACAATATATAACAATGCAATCTATATTGTTTGATTTTTACCCCAATATTTAAGATATTGACACAAAATGATAACTCCAAATCCATGTTTCGCTGCCTGGAGTCAGTTGTTTCTGTGAATCTATTTGCTCTCTATAGCTTTCGGCAGTCTGTAAAAATATACCTCAGATTTCTTGTCAAATCCATTTGTACAGTCAATCTCAAAGCTTTTTCCCATTTTTCCCATTTTAGTTTAGCGACATTCACGCTGAAAACCAATGCTGCTACTCAGTCTTTTTGCCACTCAGTGGGCGTAACCGCTGTCACTCCGTCACATGCATACCCTCTATAAGTGACTATACAAATCAAACCGTCTAATTACAGGGCGCAACAATAACAATAGCCTATACTAGCAATAAGAGCATTTCAGGCATGTTAACAAAACAGTCACTTGCTCTTTCAAGTCACTTGCTCTGTGCTGCACTGCCGCTGAAAATTTGACATTCATTGATCTTGTACATCCCCTTTTATACATTTCAAACTTCAATTTGTGTTTTTCTTTGATTTATGTATGCTACATTATTATATGAATTACTTATTGACTTTTCTGTTTTTTTTTTTATATAGGCTACACTACCAAAATTATAGTCAGTAATATTTTTCTTTGTTTTTGAAAGTCTCTTATGCTCACAAAAGCTGCATTTATTTGATCAAACATACAAATGGCAATATTGTGAATTTTTTTTTTTACATATAATAGCCTAAATGTTTTTCAATTTAATTATATTTTAAAATCTCATTTATTCCCGTGATCGTAAAGCTTAATTTTCAGCATGACATAGGCCTACATGACAGTGTCACATGACACAATCTTTTAGAAATCATTCTTATATGCTGATTTGGTGCTCAATAAACATTTCCTATTATTACCCCAGTTGAAAATGATTGTGATGCTTATTATTTTTGTGGAAACCGTGATGCATTTCAGGATTATTTAAATTGAAAACTCAAAAGAACAGTATTTATTTGAAATATAAATATTTTGTAACATTATACATTTCTTTACTGTCACTTTTGATCAATGTAATGCATCCTTGCTGAATAAAAGTACATTTCTTGCTGAAAATTGACACTACGTTTTTTAAAGACATTCATTCTTAACCCCACACGTTTGAACAGTAGTGTGTAATGTTAATTAAATCAATGTAAACTACATTTTCATAGCTGATAAGATGGCCAGTTACCCGCTGTTAGCACGTGTGGCAAAAAGTTAATTTTGGACCCTGAGAAAGACGATGAGATGAGACTAAGAATCCCAGGAGGCAGTGCAGAGATAACGGGAGAATGTATGCAAAGCCTCTTCAAGAGCCATTGGAATTTTACAGATGAGCACCATATCCCTGAGAGACTATGACAGGCCCCACACATCTCCCCTACTGTGACACTCAAACTCCCAGCTTCTCTTTGTTCCCATAATCCACTGTGACGGTGAGGGTCGCATTTCCACTGCGAGAGGGCCTGACTGGAGGAGGGGCTGTCGGATCACACGGCCATTTATAGGGCCACAAAAAAGTGCTGGGGCTCTGGTATGTGTCCACAGGGTCAAACAAAGAGGTCTTTATCCTTTTTGAGACACTTGATGTTGCTTTTGTTGCTGTTGTTTTGGCTCTCCTAATGTTTTTAATGTTGTCCGTGGTATACATGAGGCAAGACGAAGTAAAGGGATCCTGGGCAATCTTCAAGGAGGGCTCAGTTTCTGACTGTTTTTGAAAGTGTTTATTCTCTTTTTCTATTTGAACAAAATGCTGACCGCTTCCAGGCTCCTCCAAATCAGATATTAAGATGTTCTTGTCCAAACCATTCTCAGAGCACAGGCTCTGAATCTGCCAGCCTGCAGTAAGTTAAGAATGGGGTGCTTTCATGTGTTCATGTGCACATCTGATAACTGGCCATATTTTATCCTCCGCTCCTCTTTCAGCTTCTTTCTACCGCACTCCCACCTTCCCCGCTTTTATTCTTTCTATCATCTGAAGCTGAAACCTCCATTACTCTCGAACACAGTCTACGCAGACAGAGCTGGGGAGATGAAGTGTGAGATGATTTCCTCCGAATGTGGCCATGTGCTGACTCGTTACTCTCGCTCTTAATGGATTCCACACTTCTGCACATTGTGAACGTACTTGACAAGGACTCCTGGATATGTCCTTGTTCTCAAGAACATCATAGTTGCTTTTATAGAATAGACGTGTAGGTGTTTTTTGTTTTCCTATTCAATGCATATCAACCTCTCTATGAGAGCCATTGATTGAGTCTCTATTGCTATGTTTGGGAAATTTACCATATGTTGCAGCTGGAAGTAGGGTTTATGTCTTGGCGGTATACCGGTAGACACGATTAACCGGTAGAAATTTGTCAACCGATAGAGATTTTGGACTATTGTCTATCTTGGTTATGCTAACATGACCTTGCTGTGCTAAGTTAGCTCATCTTTGCATGCATTTTAATTATTGCGATTTAAAAACAACTGATTTTAAACCGTTGAAGCGCAGTAAGCAGTGAAAGACAACTTATTTCGCTATATGCGCGTGTCCCGAACATGAAGCCACTGTGAACGTGAAAGAACGTGCAGTCGTTCTTAAAGTGGCAGCATCCAATTTACCTACTGTCATTATTAATATTCATCAAACAACAAAAAGAGAAAATCTCTCACTGCTTTTTACCGAATCATTTTTGTAACTTTAATAAGAATAATTTTATAATTTACACAGTGAAGACTATGTAGTGTTTCAATCTCTGCCCACCCCTAATGGTGATGATAGTTTTTCCTGTCTCTACAAAAGGAGAATTGAAGAAGCTTGTGTATTCTTCAGAATAAACTCTTCAACCTCAAACTCTTGTTTTCCCCCACCCCCAACATCTCAACTCTTCAAAATCTCCTCCTCTTTTAGTCTTTTAAACTCCACTCTCTTCTTTTGAGATTTGTCTCAGACTAATTTCAGTTAGCTTTTTAATTGCCTTTTGTTCATAAGAGTGTGTGTATCTGTGCGTGCAGACGTGTGATGGTGGTTGGATTTAGACGAACCTCAGTTCATACACACATTCTAGGGATAGACGTGACCTGAGGGAGCTGCCACGTAAATGAGTGCATCTTTTTCTCTCTCTCTTTTTTTCAAGCATATGGCATGTGCTCTGAACAGTTACTAACACTCTAGGGCTTTTAGCTAAAGTACGTCCTTATTTGGTGTATGGAAAACATTAAACGCACCACATGGACAGGGTTGATTCATTCATTCACTTTGGATATGTTTTTTTTCCCCCCATCATATCTTGACAAACATGAATGAATAACAATTCAAGTTTGTGTGTGTAGATGAAACTGGAGAAATTTGACCGTTTAAAATGAATAGTTAACCCCCAAAAAATTGTCTGTGTACTGCGAACCTACTGTAAGTTTTGGTTGCTTTGACTTTCAGAGGGACAGAAATTGAGATTTTAAAAATAACTTAATTTGTGTTGCAAAGATGACCGAAAGTCTTGCAGTTTTGAATTAATTGAGTGTGAATAATAACAGAATTTTCATCTTTAGGTGAACTAACCCTTTAATGTCTAGCCTGGTCCCACCAGACTCTCGTACATTTAATTTCATTTGTACATAGAGTCTGGCACCGCTCCATTGACAAGCATTAACTTCCTTGTAGGCGGGTACTCTATTGAAGTCTAAACTATTGGATCTGCCCAGAGTCACTCTGGAACTGCCATAACCAATCGCTAACGTTTTGGTCGTGACATTTTCCGAACCCCCTGGGGAGGATGGACACCAACAAAACTAAGCAAAGATTGTACTTACTCCGGCTTTAACTTCTTGATATTCGGCAGCGTTGCCACAACGGACCGAATGGCTTCGCTCTCCACTGCCATTACTGAACTACAACTCAAAATAACTCACAGGTCGACATCAACGTCATCGTTCTCAGCCACTCCCTCTGTTTGCTGATTGGCCCGGTAAAAAATTGATCAGAGAAAACCAAAGTCTACAGCAGAATCCCAGACGTAGTACTGAAAGAAAATGAAAATTGAGCGGAAGTACGTAGGAGGGCGGAGTCATGCCATTTAATGTCACCATGAAATCAAAATTGACAATCTTCTTTTTTATGGAATATTGCAATTTATGACTTGTAGATTTGGCGTGAGGGCTGGTCATAACAGTTGTCCAATAGCTTGACAAATTTCAATCCCTCCCCTTTAAAGGGTTAGTTCACCCAAAAATGAAAATTAAGTCATTAATTACTCACCCTCATGCTGTACTAACCCCGTAAGACCTTCGTTCATCTTCGGAACACAAATTAAGATATTTTCGATTTTGATACAAATATGAGAGGTGGATCACTCCTCCATAGGCTTCCTAAGGAATTGAAACTTGACGGCCCAGAAAGTCATTGAAGAAAATGTTTAAATATTTCATGTGCCTACAGTGGCTCCACTACAAGTTTATCAAGCGACGAGAATACTTTTTGTGCGGAAAAAAACAAAAATAACGACTTTATTCGACTATTCCATTGCTTCCATGTGGGCCTGAGACGAGAGTTCAAGAGATTTCCAGGACGCATGCGCGAGAACTGACGTTCTTCTTTTACTACACAGCGCGCGTCTTACAAGCAGAGGAAGACGCGCGCTGTTACATAGTAGTAGAAGAAGAACGTCAGTTGAACCGAAGATGATGAAGGTCTTACGGGGTTAGTACAGCATGAGGGTGAGTAATTAATGACTTAATTATCATTTTTGGGTGAACTATCCCTTTAACAAAGTTAAAGTTTTACAAAGTTAAAGGGGGCTTTAACTTCTCTCACATGAAACGATCATACAAATGAAAATGACAATTCAATTGATTCCTGATGGACAAAATCCCACCCTACTGTGCTGACTTGAAAAGGGTAGTTGAATCCTAATATTGAGCTAATTAAATATGAGCTAAATAATTTTGTAATTTACTCACTCTTGTTTTATTCCAAACTCATATAATTTCTGTTTTCCAAATCTTCTGAAGTCATCTGATAGTTTTGTATGAGAAACGGGATGAAATTGAAGTTGGTATTCACTGAAGACTTATTATATTTGTACTAGCCTTTCCTTGGCATGTCTATAAGTGATGTTTGATTCATGACCTGATTTTTCAGACTGATTTGTTAATGATTTGTTAAGATTTGTTAATGGGATAAACTGATTAATTGAAAAGATCATGCTCAAAATAATGATCATGTCACATATTAGACAATGCATCATATTTAAGGGATTATTATCAGTAGCTAGAAGAAGTTACCTGGCACATTGAGCTTAGCTCAAGGTTCTCATTGATACGTGATGTCACGCTTCTATTGTTTGTAGCCCTCCTCCCTCTAGTCCATCAGAGTATGACCTGAAGGAATTTCTAAATTGCTGGGATTTTATCTTTCAACTTCTGTGATTTAGGTGAGAAAGCAGGCATGAAAGACAAGCCTTTTAATAGTAACCGTCGATAATGCCCAGCAGACAGTCGCATGTTAATGAGGTGTAAACTAGCTCTGATATGCTGGAATTTTTCTGCTGTGACTCCAAGACCGACAAACTGAAGATCTGCATCTGTGATGTGCAATGAGAAGCATTAAATACATTTTACTTTGAAAATGTGTGTTGCTTGCTTATGTAGCCTTTTAAAACCCTACTTGGCTGAATTGTCATGAATTATCTACATCATGTGTAATCATTCCTGGTATATCTATTTTTTTATTATTCCATAACATTGTTACATTGTGACGGATGGGAGCCCTGCCCATGAGCCTTGTATCTAACAGAATGTTATAAACTAGAAAATATCTGATTTAAGTGCTTCGTCAATATTCCCATTTTATAAAAAAATGATCAATACCTTCTTTACGGTTTGATTTACTGCAGTTTTTAATTTAACAAGCCTCTCCTCGGGTGCCGGAAAACTGTTATAGCGGAGATTAATTGTGGGGTGAAGAGTTACAGTCACTCTCCACTCACTGTGGTTGATGGATCGTCACTACATTAACGACCAGGCTGTCGACAAGCCTGTAAATTCATCATGAATGCAATTACTAATATGTATTTGTTTCTTCTCCATCATTTATGGTCTATTTAAAGACTGTAACTCAGTGTTCCTTGACGTGAAAGTGTACTTAATGCCTAGGCCAAATGTGCTGTGCCAGTTTCATTTTCACTCACAACAGATTTCATTTATGGATAACTGGCCAATTAGCTTGGTGTTGGCCTCTTAACATCCTTCAACAACATTAGCTTTGCCAAAATGTCTTTTTTTTTTTTTTTTTTTTTTACAGAATTTATATATTTGGTAGTACATTTAATCTGTAGGTAGAATAACTTGTTCTGGAAGCAGTTAAAGCTGTTGGCAATCAGATGTTTATCCCAGGAAGTGGATATGCCATCGACGTAAATGGACAACCAACAAACAGGCTTAGCTGGTGTTAATAGATGATATCTGAAATTGGCCACCACCTCAGAAGAGATAAGCACACAGTGATAACTTCAGGTTGCAGAAAATGTTTTATTGAGCTCCTTCTTTAGGTTAGGGACTTTATTTGTACCCGCAGGTAAATTTGTTTTGCAATAAAATTATATGATAATTTTTTAGCATAGATAATTTAGCATCCATTCTTTACCTAAAGACTCCACCACTCAAGACGCATCAATAAATTTAGTTAGGCTACAGTACATATACATATACAAATATATATACACACACATGATACTCCTACCGCTTATTCAACAAGGTTAAAACGGCAGGAACAGAGCTGTTTTTATACCTCTTTGTTCTGCACCTTGGGACTAAAAACCTCCATCCAGAGGAAAGAAGCTGAAACTCACTGTGCAAAGGATGGGAGACATTAGCCATCGTCTGTAACTGTCTAGTATATAGGGATGCTGGATACAACTGTGACTCACCAACCAATCGCACTTGACTATTTAACAATGAGGTTTCAGGAATTTCTTTGTATGACCAAACCATGCCACCAAGGAAAAGAACAAAACTGATTCAATAAAAGCATGATAAAACATGTTTATTATCATTTGGTCAATAGGAAAATGTGATAGTTTCCTTAAACAATTTAAGTGCTGGTGACCCTTTTTGCACACGGCTGCACTATTAGCTTCAAAGTTAAAATTTGCGATGGTTCAGGCCAGGGTGAAGTCGCCAGCCAATAGCGCAGCGTTTTAAAATGGGTTCCCACTGCTTAATTTACTCGGTTACTAACATAACCTCGGTTCCCTGAGATTAGGGAACGAGTATTGCGTAGCCTGCCGTGTATTACGATTGGTTCAGGTGCGGTCGCTTCAGTCGATTTAACCTGATTCTATTGCGAAATGGTCTGCTTGTATAGGCATAAACCACGGCCATTCTTGCGGGTTCTGACTCTCCCTGGGGCGAAGCTACCTGATTGGTTCACGCGTCTCAGCCACCTTGCCATAGGTTTGTGCAGTTGCCGCAGCACAGCCAATGAGCGAGCTAGACGCTCTGCTCTGTGCTCGCTGTGCAGCTGCACTGCGTTTTAAAATAATCAATGGGAGTTTTCCCACTACGCAACACTCGTTCCCTACTCTCAGCCTTTTGAACATGATTTAAGTAACCGGCCACAGATATTATCAGGACCAGGGCTTTTGTTCACATTTACTGAATTAAAAGCATCGATCCTGAAGATCAATGTTGAAATGCTGATTATCCATAAGTTTAAGACTCAATTCCTGAATTTCTTTGCTAAAATCCAAAATTATTAAAACAACAATAAACAATTGAGAGCATTTGCAAATGCAATATCTGAGTTAAAACCATCTAACATAACAGTGAACAGTGCTGCTGTTTAAATTGTGAAGGCCTGCTATAATTTTTATAATCGCCCAAGCTGAACCAGAATTTTCTTTTTCTCCAATTCTACTTGGTAGTTTTGTTTAGTTTTCAATCTTCAACTCTTTTGTAATTCATTACATTTTATATAGCGCTTTTCTATGTACTCAAATTTGGCCAGGATTCCGGGGTTAAACCCCTACTCTTTTTCCGAATGACATCCTGGGAATTTTAATGACCACAGAGAGTCAGCTCCCCAGTTTAATGTCTCATCCGAAGGATTGTGCTCTTTGACAGTTTTAGGGGCTTTCACACCTGATAGTTCTAGGAACTAACCACCAGGATGGTTCCCCAAGAACTAATGGTTCCGCTAGGAACGTTTTTTGGTTGCATTCGCACCGCCAGTAGGAACTCTGAAGTCACGTAAGCCGTGCTTGTTGTTGTGACTTTTATTTTGACGGTGTGACAGACCTTTATTTGAGCCTGAGCAAACAAACAATGTTCGCATTCTCCGTGTTCATTAGTTTACAATCTAACAGTCCTGTCTAATGTTATTCGATAGAACTATTATACATAGAAATTAGACAGTAATGAAAAGTTAGTAGCGTATGCCTTGTGGTTGATGTCCAGTGATGCTAGCTGAGCAGAAATACACAATCATGTTTCGCTTGGTCCCCTCAAAGTTACGTTGAATTTCCTCCTCCGCGTAAAGGTTAAGGGGCCCATCTATCACTGTGTTCCTTGTTCGTAGAGTTAATTTGTGGAGTAAATAGGTTATAATGTGTGTTACATATAGGTTATAATCTGTGTGTTACACAGCCTTTTAAAAAATGGCTGGTTCTGGTGTTTCGGGTTCGCTCTGCCAATCAGCGTACACTAACGTCACGGATAGTTACTATAGTGCTGGTTTAGACCTTAAGCCACTTTCCGACCGGAGGGACTTTTGCAGTTCCTAGAACCTAACGTTCATATAACCCTTTTTTTCTCGTGTTCCTACCGGACTAAGTTGGGGATTTTTTAGTTCCTCAGACCGTAGTTCCTATAACTCTTTCAGTACCTAGTCTAGAGCGAGAACTTTTAGTTCCCTTTCCCTAGTCACGCCCACTATCAACATTTTCTTCACTGTCTGTTGCAATTCGCCTATGTAGGCTATGCTAACTCATAACTTAAGACAAACATAATGCATTCAACCAGCTAATTGCTAATGCTAGCTAAACTTACCCGTCATTTTGTTTGCCTCCTGCGCTCTGCTCTATCTTCTTCCATCATATTACTTAAGATCATATTACGCTGGAGCCTTCGTCTTCTGTGTTTCTCTGTACAGAACTCAAGCATAGTCTTTAAACGCCGCCGTTCGTACTCCGTTATTAAGGTCCCGACAAGGTAGAACAGGAACATTCCGTTAGCTTCCTCCATGCTGGTTTGTTGTTGTATCTGGCCGCGCTATGTCTTGTGATGACGCCATAAAGACCGTCACCTTGCTTGCGTCACTCCCTTACCCCTTCTATCAGTTCCTATGGCCACTTGGCCAGTGCGAACACAAACAGCAAAACCGAGTTTGGGGGAGAGTAGTTCTTAGAACTGTTAAGAAGTAGACAGTTCCTATAACTAAGTTCCTGTAACTACTTGGTCGGAAAGCGGCTTTACTCTGAAGTAGGAGCTATATTAGTTCCTTCAAATGAGCTCCTAGACCTAAAATAGTTCCTAGTTCCTGCTGTGTGAACGCGCCAAAATCCGGGTACTTCTGCCAATAGTTCTAGGAACTATGAAAAGACTCCTCCAGTGCGAAAGCCGCTATAGTATGCCCATCACTTTACTGGGTCGTTAGGACCCACACAGACCACAGGGTGAGCGCCCCCTGCTGGCCTCACTAACACCTCTTTCAGCAGCAACCTGGTTTTCCCTGGAGGTCTCCCATCCAGGTAGCCTAGAAATCTAGACGTACCCTAGCGGCAGCAAAAATTATTTTGCAGCAAAGTATGGTCTAGCAACTCTCCGTTGGCATTCGAGCTGGAAAAACCAAACTGCTTGAAAACAAAGACGATGCTGCTGGCGAACACCGGTCTTTCCAAAAGGCTTTTGCCACAATTCTTGACGATTTGTAGTTAAGAGAACGTCACTAAAGTCATTCTTAAAAAAGGAAGATGTGTTCAGAATTATGACAACCGGATACCCTGGTGGGAAAGCGCATGGGACTCACTCATACACAAGCATTCGTTGCTCTGGTTGGTTGTAGCGCTGTCCTATTGCGTGCAGAGGGATTTTGAAAGACAACCGTTTATCCCGCCCCCTCGGAGTGATGCATACCAATTGTGAGTTCCCAGACCTAACATCTTGATGTAGGTCTGGCTTGCCAGGCTACCATCCAGGTACTAATCAGTCTCAATCCTGCTTAGCTTCAGTGTGCAACCAGTCTTGGGCTACAGGGTGACATGGCTGCTGGCAACTATTTTGTTGCCATTTGCACAATCAGAGGCTGCTCCCTGTTTAAAGGTGACTCTTTTTTTTTGTAAGTAGGACTTAAAAGATTTAGTAACCCATGGTTTGTTATTAGAATGTAATTTAACACGTTTACAGGGAATTTTCATGTCCCTTCAAAAAGCAACATATGAGCATGTTACATCCACCAGTGAATCCAAATCATCTCCGCAGGACAGGACTGTGTAAACATGTCCCAATCAGTATACAGCTTAAACATTCCTGCAATCAGGACACAGTTTCTTCTGACCATGCTCTTATGGCCTTGATCAAAAGTAGGATCAGAAGAAACTGTGTCCTTCTTGCAGGAATGTTCGTGGATTAGGGTATGATGAGTTTCTTGAGTAAAAGGTCAAATTATTATGTAAGGATTTTCTTATTTTTCTATTTCCACAGCTCACCTTCTTTCTGTTTCTATTTTATCTGTTTCAGGCATGAAAAACTGTTCTGTGAAGCAGATCCCTAAATGAACAGGAGCAGAGTATCCTAGCTGTGACATAGAGCACAATGACGGCGCAGTCAGATGTTCACTGATGATTGGAGCTGGGTAAGAAACAAGAAACAGTATTGCCATTTACAAACCTGAAGTTTGCAACTGGCTAAATTACTATTGTGTTATCCTCTCACTATTGTTAGACACTAGATGCCAACTAACTCTCATTAGAGTATTAGTATACTTTCTGCTTAATATCTGCTAACTCTTTATTGTGTTGGTCCTCCAACAGACTTTCTACTATAACTATATTTCTGCTATAACTTAACTTTGCAAGTACACGTCAACTTATTCTAACTCTAAACCTACCAGTCTATTAATACTCTACTAACACTCTAATGAGAGTTAGTAGACGTGTAGGTGCAACGTTACTTATTGTCAACAGAATGTGTTAATGGGACCATCAAAATAAAGTGAAACCAGCATTTTTATTTCTTTTTTTTTCTTATGCTCAGCAAGGCTCCATTTATTTGATCCAAAGTATTTGAAAGTATTTGATTCCTTTGATAAACTGTGATACATTTTTTTAATTTTAACATTATACATTTATTTAATGCATCCTTGCTGAATAAAACTATTAATTTCTTACAAAAATTGTACTGACTCCAGACTTTAGAACAGTAGTGTACTTGTATTGTTCACTACTTTGTTGTAAATATTGACAAAGCCCACATTTAATTGACATATTACAGATATAAGCTACATAACAAAGTACTTTGCACAAATGAAGCAGAAGTGGATTTAGCAAGGAGTCAGTGGAGAAAAGGACTTTTATACCTCCTCAGTCAGTCAGTACAACACACAATTAATTGTGTGTAAATGTGGGGTGGTCTGATGTAAATTTAAGCCTCTCTACCCATAAAGTCTTGTTCACACCAACAGTGATTAAATCACCGGAGGTTGCAGTCTCTGTACTAATAGTATGTAAGCAGGCTGTATCTGCCTGTGTCCAGTCTGCATCTTGGTAGTCATTTATTGTGAGATACTGCAAAAGACACAAGATGTGAGTACAACGGTTAAAGATGCCCGTCTAACTCTTTTACATTGAAAAACAATGGAAAAGTAGTGCAGTGCAGTGGAATGGAAAAACACATTCTGTGTGAACAGCCCCTAAAAGTGACTGCAGTCTGTTTGCTAGTGATGTTTGTGTATGGGGTCATAATGACTCTGTCAGATGGTTTGCTTCTCCAGTCTTCATTTTATGAGAAGTGTTTAATCCCTCCGTTGGCCGTAAGATCGTAAGCTTTTTGGTAATATAATGGCTCTAATCCCCTGACTGCTGATGAATTTGATGAGGGGCATTACCTTCAAAGCAATTTCGCTGCTCTCCCACTGCAAGAAGAGATATGCCTTGAAACACTGGTTTATCACACAGACTAGTTTAGACCATTGACTAGTGCATTTAATTTGGTGAGGGTATTTGTTTTATTTTAGTTTCCTATAATTGTTTTTAAAGATATCAAATAATGTGCAGTCATAATATACAAAAATGCTGTCATCCTGAAAATGTCCTTAATAACCCAGTTTTTTTTAGTTCCCCCAAACAAGAATAGATGGATTTTGGGATGTACAAAACTTTCTTCCCATAAAGTGATGTATAAACCAACACTTGGGCCCTGTTCACATCTTGCATTACAATGCGTTTTGGACTATCGGATCACAAGTGGATGACCTACTCTCCGCCTACTGATCTAATGTAAACATTATGAGAAGCGCACTAGCCAGACGGGATTGAAACTTTGTTACATTTTTTAATCTTCAAATCAAACTTGCGTCTTCAGCCAACTAACACTTTATCTCACCATTCCTGATTTCTAACACTCACTGAAGGCCCTGATATACTTCAAGCAAAGCCAAAGAACAAACTGCTGGGATGTAATTTCGAACAAAATCAGGCCAAAACAAAGTTCGTTTTGAGAGTTCGAAACCACGAAAAAGAACTTTGCCGTGACTACATCGGGGTGTTCACCGTGTTCGGAGTGGTCTTGCAGCTATCAGAGCAGAAACGAAAGCTGCTTGTAACGAGGTTAGTTGTCCAGGGGAAGAAGGATGTGAGAAACAGCGAACATTTAAATACTTTAGTTATAAAATAAACACAAAATTAAAGTAAAAGCAGCAGCCCCTCACGGACGACTGTCGCACACACACAAACAAAACATAACATAAAATAGTTTTACTCTCTCGTCCTTTACTGTCGTCACTCCTGCTTTTATGCTTTCAAAGCTCCTCGTGAGAGATACGAGACCGGTGTAGCGCGCAGGTGGCACTTATCATCAGTCAGGCTACCAGCCTACCAGCCTCGTGCCACACTCTCACGGTTTTGCCACTCTCTTACCCTGCTTGCCACACTGCTGTTCTGGGTGTCTTTCTGTCGGATCAGGTCACGTTCATATGTTAATAGGTTGAGCTAATTTCTACCATTAGAAAGATCTGAAAAAACCCATACATTTACCCGCCCATAGACCCCTACCCTAGAAGAAATCAGGGCAGAAGTGGTTGAAAGTGGACAAAAGAGACTGATTAAAACACCAGGTTTAAACGAGGATGTGTCTCCCTCGTCTACTTATTATCCGATGAACACATCTTAAAGGTGCTCCAAGCTATGTCGGGTGACGTCACTTCTTGTTGACGTTTAAAGTATTGTCAAACAAAACGGAGACCGTCACCCTCCCTCCTCCTCATCCACACACTAACACCCCAAACCCCACCCCCAAATCGTTCTTGTCGGTTATTGGCTGGAACAGTTTATGTTTCGTGGAGCGAACGAAAGCCCAGTTTGTTTTTGTTGCCGTTTGTGGAGCCTGGGGTGTCTGCAGAGACCGCATCTTTTTACAGTGTGTTCAGGGGACAGGCAGCTAGCAGATAGTGAGTAGATGTTTGCTGTATGTGACAAAAAATGTTTTGGCCTAAAAAACGTGTGACATCACTTAGAGCACCTTTAATACCAGGTGTAAACAGGGCCTTACTTAAACCCCCATATAAGGTAAGACATATCCTATACATATATAGTTATACAATTATACATATATAATCATGACTGCTTGTTTTACAGTTTTTCTCGATTGTTTACCTACATTTTCTGAAAGAATGTCTCATATTCTCAGAACTCTACACACAAATCAAAAAACACACACACAATGGGCAAAACCCCTCAATTCTCCTGCAAAATGAAACTTTACATTCAAAACAATGTTATTTCTTCTCAAAATGGTATTTAGTTTTCAAATCACACACACAAACCATCATATGAATAGACATTTATAAGAACCAGTTGAACACTGATGTGCTCAATGTAAAACACTGTGATGAATGGAAAACACTTCTTATCCATTCATCATAATGACTCAGGCCTTTTTTGTTCAGTGTTACACTTACTACAGACAGTACATACATAGGTGTGTTGTAAAATATTTGAGAATATTGTTTTTATACCCAGAACACACAAATACACGGCAACAAATATATTTTATTTTTCCCACAAAAACAATGGGAGATAGATCGCACATTTCGTTCATCCTAACCAACACAAAGTTGCACATACAGTGGTCTACATGCAAAACAACAGAAAAATGTACTGTATGCAGTTACAGTAAAATGTGCTGAACAAAAAAAATATGCTGCATCTTCTCTTCTGCTTCGGTCTTTTATGGTAAAGCTCTGATTGCTAATTGTAAAACTGTGTGACATGTGTTTGCCCATGTGACGAGTCAGTGTGCAGATCTGAATGGCAGTGTGTTCCTTGTGAAAACAAGAGATTTTGTACATGAAAATTGTGCCAAATGCAGAGAATTGACCGTTCGCAAAAGCCACGCCCCCTAGTTATTGTTGCTACGCCCGTCAAACAAATGGTCAAACACGACCAGCGCCACAGATTGCCATGAATGGAAGAGGTATACCCGTGCGTGTCAGTGACCTTTTTTCGAGCAATTACCTCCGCGATATCCTCCAGATCGAGGCAAAATGGGTTACAGTATTCAGTGGAGGGATAGCCTATATTCAAAATATAAAAATACGCAATGAAGGAGACATGACTACTATTGAGGCTAATATACCGGTCTCAAGCGAAATCTGAGAAACCCCATGACCTGTACCTCAAATGCAACCAGTAAATTACAGCCTTGAAGAAGATTTAATACGCTGGTTCAGTCGCTAATTGTTTGGAGTTAGAAATATATAATTCGCGCTGCATATTTAGTAATTTTGCCTCAGATACAGGATTATACATTCGCTTTAACAAGCAGGTTTTTCATTACCACGGCAACCGCTTGCGTGTCATGCTGAATCCGATTTTCGTGTTTAAAAAGTAACTATACATAAGAGACGGAAAGATGCAGATAACCATACATTTAAGGTTATTTCTATTCATTACGATATTGATTACGTTATATTGTTGTCAAGTAAGCTTCATGCGTTCCCCGTTGCGAGCGTGCACTCTTCTAAACTGTAGTCTACAGGTCCTGCACTGCTAGTGACTGCTGCTCATTTCCCCCCGAAAATATCACGTTAACAACAACCCTTTAGAAAACGTACTTTGTGGATCCTCTTGACCTGCTCTCTCCGTGTTTCTTTGACTAATCTCAGTGTGTCAGTCTCATGCACGCTGTTCGCGAGTGAACCATGTTCGACACATGTAACTGGGAGTGGGGCCGTCCACACTGTTTTATCCATCGTAGTGGATCGTAGTTCACGTTGTGTTTTCGGCTTTGGGAACGAAAAGAACACAACTCCTCCAGACAATCTCTCGGAGTATATAGGCTACGTTCACACTGCAGGCTGAAACGACCCAATTCCGATTTTTTTGCCCCTATGCGACCTGTATCCGATCTTTTCATGACAGTCTGAACGACACAGATCCGATCTTTTCAAATGCGACCCAGGCCACTTGGGTATGTGGTCCAAATCCGATACGTATCCGATCTTTTGAAATGCGACCTCAATCTGAACGGCCAGGTCGCATGTATCCGACCCGCACGCCGTTGATATGCGACAAACGTCATAATTCTGCGTTGAAGTAGGCAGGAATGAGAAGATAAACAAGTTAGCTATCGTACGATAGCACCGATAGCACGCACCTGTCAATACACTCCAACGTGTTGCACTGTTATGGTCCGCCGCAGACGTGTCTCTTCCCGTGAGTTAATCGAAGGCGCTCAAACGCTCTCCTCCTTCTTAATTTTCTTCTTAAAACGAAAAGATTGTAATTGTGCTGGCTCTGTTGGGAAAATAACTTTAATATTGCTAAACGAGCTCCACTGTTGACATTCATGTTTAGGTACTTCCGCAAACAGCAAGTGACGTCGTTGACCGTTGAGTACTCTTCTGCGCATGCGGGTCACTTCTGGGTCATTTCACGTTCACACAGGAGATCACTAAAGGTCGCATTTAATTGGAAATGTGAACGGCCTTGCAAAAAAATCGGATTTTTTCAAAAAATCGGAATTGAGCATTAAGCCCTGCAGTGTGAACGTAGCCCTAGTGTCCGGTTTACAAACGCAGTGGGCGCACCGCTTCACCAGCTTGCTTGGAGTCAATGTTTGACGGAGCTGCTCACATAGTAACGGTTGCTATGATGTGTGATTGGACAATGGCCGTTTTGGGGGAGGAGCCTGCGAACGGTCAATTGTGTGTAGTGTTTTGAAAAACTTGTGTTTTAGAAATGCAATTTGAGTGTAAAGCAGGAATTGTGCCTGTAGTTTAGCAGAATTGGTTCAGGGGGTTGGTGAATGAGTTACATGTTGTGGTCATTGTTTCTCAAGTACCAGAATTTGTGTGTAAACAATTGAGAAAAACTGTAAATCGTTTTTTAAAATGGCAACTGGAAATTAAATGGAAATAATAGTTATTTAGGGGAAAAGCCTGGTCATACAATTGAGATATACTTCTCAGGATCTCATTGGGTTCATTAGCACACACTAGAAAAAAATACCAGTGGTTTTAGGGTGCTCAGAGACACTGCAACAATCAGTTTTCCTCCAGGGATGATATAGTCCTTGCAGTGTTCTTTTTCACAATAATCGCCTACATTTCACAGTATGTGGAGCACAAGAGAAGCTGCATATTTTGAAGCTGCAAAGCTCTCAGATCGTTTTTGTTTTGTTTTTTTAATATATATATTTTTTTATATGTCACACATAAAATGCAAATGGGGTTAGAGGTCTGCGCGGGACTGTTTTTTAAGTCCCGCTCCCGCCAGCTCCCGCTGGGGTTATATCCGCACCCACCCGTTCCCGATATATATACACTCTTTGTTCACCCGCTGTCTGCTTAGAATAATTTTCTTCCCGACCCAACCATCCCGCTAAATTTAGATCTCGTTTCCAGAATTTCACATTTACATTTCCACGGAGAAAATAAAAATGTAGCCTGCACAAAAATTTTATTTATTATTTTATTCGCCTTGTCAACATACAATTTAACATTTTGCTGCCAACACAGTAGGGGAAAAAATGTCGCAGTCAGAAAAAAAATAAATAAAAATGTAGGCCTACAGAAATTGAAGCCTATTTGTTATTTTTATTCGTATTGTCAAAATACAAAATTCGTAAAATTTTGCTTTCAACACAGGAAAAGTGTCAGAGAAAGAAAAAAAATACAACGTCATTCATTACAAGTAAAATATGTAGGCCTTCCATTGCGAAATGAAATCACTTTTTAACCGAACAATTTAACATCCCTGAGAAAGAAAGAAAAAAATACGACATGTCATTCATTACAAGCAAAATATGTAGGCCTTCCATTGCGAAATGAAATTACTTTTTAACCGAACAATTTAACATCCCTGAGAAGAATGTGCCGACGTCGATTTCAACATCTCTCCTACAAAAGAAAATATATAAATTCAACAATAACTAATAATAAATTAACATATCAAAATTGTAGGCAATATATGAAATAAACAAAACCGTTTACTTACTTGGCAAAATCAACTTTTTCCAAATTATTTTAAATATCCATGCAAGAAAAGAATGTCACTGACTG
Organism: Chrosomus eos; assembly: GCA_036326025.1. NCBI lineage: Eukaryota > Metazoa > Chordata > Actinopteri > Cypriniformes > Leuciscidae > Chrosomus > Chrosomus eos. Next base: position 22,847,009 of record CM070818.1, read on the forward strand.
ATGACGGCTTCAATACCGAACGTCTTTCCTCCAAAATCCGACCGCAAAGGCTGAATGCTCTCTCGGAAGGTGCACTCGTGGCCGGGATGCAGAGGACATATCTTGCAAGGTTGCTCAGAGCAGGAAACTGGGACTGATGTGAATTCCACCACTGCAAAATGTTTTGTTGACTTGATAGTTCAAGTTTCATGGTCATGTACTCCTGAATCTGAATATCTAGTGATTTCGATCCAACTGATTCTTCATTGTCCTCCCAATCAGAAAATTTTGAGAGAACAGTAGGAGTAGGCCTTTTGGCAGGTGTTGGCTCAACATCCTCATCATGGGTATCAAACTTTAACTCTTCTATTATCTCCTTGACACCCTGTATCACCTCCTGACGCCCTCTTTCATCCAACATTTTCAAACTTCGCAGATTTGGCGTAAGAAAGGTTGCTATTCTATAAATCATGTGAACCGAATTTGGCAAAGTGCTGTCTGTTGACAGTAGTTCTTTCAGCCGTTTCACACAGACTGTTGCGATGTCAGAGAGCAGAGGGTCTTTTGTGGCTGATGTACAGTGCTCAATTAATCGCACAGACCACGGAAGAACAATTGAGGCACTTGGAGTTGTGTTGTCGGTTTCCAAGTCGTCAGTTGCCTCTTTGAAGGGTTTTAGGAATGATACTAGTAACTTGAGCGTGCTGGCGTTGATGCGTATGATCTTGTCATGATTTTTGCTCTCAGTCAGCACAGTTGCGATGTCTTCATACTGTTCCAAAACAGAATTCAGCATGTCAAAATTTGAGTTCCACCGTGTCTCTACGGATTGTTTCAGTGACCTTTTGAGCTTGGCCTGCTGTCCTGAGTGTTTGAAATATGTGACCAACTTCTTAACATCAGTTAGAAGCACAGCGATCTCTGGAGACATTTCCATTACGGCAGGACCAAACGCACTGGACAGAGTCACGTTTAGTATGTGCGCTGTGCAGTTTAGTCTCGTGTATCCTCGTAAGGCACTGATCATGTTGGCTCCACGATCTGTGACAAAAACTATCTTTCTGCCCATTTCTGTTGCATCAATGCCAAATATTCTGAGATTCTGCAGCAGGTGCATTCGAATATTTTCACCCGTCTTTGAGGTGCTTGGGTCAAAAGGGAGAGCAAAAAGCACTCTTGAATGTAGCTCAGAATGCTCATTAACGTAATGGATGGTTGCCGACAAAAAAGACGTTTTGCGATAAGTTTCTGTCCATATGTCTGTTGTAATTGCACATCCGAATTTGTATATTACTGCAGTGATTTCGTCAACAACATGTTTACGCAGACTCTGAGCCCTCTTTTCAATATTTCTTGATACTGTTGTTGGATGTGGAAGTATCTCACTGACATTAAACTTTCCGATTTTTGCTGCTGTGTCGACCAAATGTTGGGCCAGCTGATTAAAACCTTTTCCGGACACAGTATCATAAGGTCGAATGTCTTGGCAAACAAATTCAACACATTTTTCGGTGGTCTCTTTTTTAAACTGCTCTGGCACCGGCCTAGACTTTGTAAATGTCAGTTTAGTTTGACCCTTTGTGATGATGCACGAGTGCCGCCTTAAACCCGACGTTCCAGTCTTATGACTGCTGAACGGGAACACTTTTCGGCATTTATCACATTGCGCAAAGGGTATTTTTTTTCCATCTGCGTCTATGATACATGAAAAAGACTCCCATACATCAGACTTGCCTGACGTGGGTTTCTTAGCAGTAAACTGACCATTTTCCAGTCCAAGTTGAACGTCCTTCAAGGACAGCGCATCCACACTTTGCTCTGCCATCCTTTTTGAGGGCCGTATATTTACCACCGGTTCAGTCTGCCCTGAGGACCGTTATGCACATGCTGCGCACACAGACCCCGTAAATACAATGCGCAATCGCATGACGCAGAAAGAACTGGTCCATGCGTAGAGCGCGAGCGCGTGCATAACGGTCCTGGGTGCAGGGCAGGCTGTAGCCTATCCCGGGTGGTCGATAAGTTTAAGATTAAGTAAAACGAAGATATGCTGTTCTGAAAGGACGTCGGAAACGTGATATTGAATGACCGACCGCTCCCGTTCAAATTACACCATAGTTACCGACCGCTACCCGGTTTTAGTCAGAAATTTAATCCCGCGGCGCAAAATGTCTGGTCGGGTCCCGCGGGACAAACGCGGGAATGCAGACCTCTAAATGGGGTCATGGACAATTTTTATTAATTGCATTTCTGGTGTCTCAAAGGTAAAAAAAAGAAAAGAAAAAGTAAACAAGGAGAATAGTAGTTTTTGGGGCATCTCTCTCTTGTCAGTCAGGTATCTTCATGAATTGCACACTTCAGCTCTTTCAAGCTGTCTTTAGTGTTGCTCTTAATTGCATTCATGTAGAAACCAGTGTTAATTGACTTCATGTACTAGTCAAAGTTGTTTTTTTTCAGGGCCTTCATGGTGCTGATGAACAGGTGTGTTGATTAGATCATGAATCACAGCCAGAAGGAGATCTTTGCAACATCTGCTCTTTGATCATCTTGCATTTCCGGCTATAAACTCTGGTTTTGCACCGTAGCAGGAGAGTAAATTGCACTGTACTTCTGTCTAATATCAGATCAAACCTGCAATGAGGTTCAGTCCTAGTGCATCTGATTGGCTGCGTTTGAGTCTTACTCTCCTGATATTACACCAATATGAAGGTGTAATTTTAAGACTTGACCCCAGATTCTGTGTGTGTGTGTGTGTGTGTGTGTGTGTGTGTGTATGTGTACGTTTACGTGTGCGTGTCCTCTATAACTGCCGGGAGTTCTTCTATGCTCCCTTTCTAATGAGAATTAGACTAAATTACATCCAGTGCATTATTATTAGCCTGTCAACTGTGCTTATTATGGGCTGCATCTGTTACACAGGGGGGAATCCCTGTGATGTCCCTCTGGCAGTATTTCTTTCTCTAATGAGCCTAATAATGTAGCTGTTTCACATTGGAACAAAGGGGATCGGTGTGTTTTTTGTTTCATTGGTTTACTTCTTTCATTTATTTTCACCCATCCTTTAGCTGCCAGGTCTGGTATCAGTAATAAGCTCCTTTTGAAGCTGCTGATTGCCCTTGATTCGTCCCCAGGCTGATCAGCTGTTCAGAGGAGTTAAAATGTCCAGAGTTTAGTTAGATCTGACACACCTGAGCTCAAACACATGACTCGCTTCTCAGTGCTGGCCAGAGGGCAACACATTTCCTTGGTATTGGACTTGTACTATTTCTGCTGTTGTTGGCAGATCAGACTATGTCCTCGACTAGGAGCACGCCAACACTTGACCCTGAACATTGTGCCATGAAGTACGTTTTGCAGGAAATTATTCAAGAACATTGCAAAATATTTTTATTTTACAGGAAGAAAATTTTGCTACGCTTTTTCAAATTTCCTTAGACAAGATGAACAACATTGATCTTATTGACTTTAAACATTATTGTGTACAATTCATCAGTGCGCATTATTCTGAAATGGTTTTATTATTTTTTCATCAAAATGTGTTAACGTCGTTAACCACCTCTAAATCGACACGTGGATGGGGAAAACTAATCAACAAAAATATTAAATCAAATCCTAATGGATAAAATCTGTCTGTTTTACCAAAATGAATTACTCAGATGCATAAAATCTTAATTTTTTAGTGCTAAAAGCATTAAATAAATATGTAGATTTGTGTTGTCTTAAAGGGAATAATGATGGTTTGTATATACTGGAAATAAACATCAGGTAACATTTTCTAGTTCTCCGTTTTAAAGATTGAAGAAAGAAAATCAGTCATTAAGTTGTCACCTCTAGTTTGGTTGCCATGATCCAGAGCTGGATTCTGACTGCCAATTTAGCCAGGGATTTCTGTTATGCCAACAATTTTGTGCAGCTGTTTGCAGGCAATTGGCAAATTGTAGTCTACAGCTCCAACCAGCCAATGAGTGACAAAAGACTTCAAAATGGGCGTAACAGCCCCTCTGAGTCTTGCTCTTCTTTTCCAGAAGCCATATTGTGTATGATTAAAATCTTACCTCAGGAGACTTGAGATAATTTCTTTCCTGTGTTTGGTTTGAGATGTACGAGCCAGCGCAATGGGTCATATTTGAGGTATTCTGTGATTATGTTGTGTAATAGAGTAGGAAATCCTATTCCCTGTGGCATTTCAAAATGCGGTTGGATACTGTTTAACACTTATTACGTTTCCTTAAATAGGTCTTAGATTCGCTATCTGTTTCTTTCACTGCCAAGCCCTTGTCACAAAACCTTTCAGGTTTGAAAGAAGTTTCATAGTGGATTAAACATGCACATTAGTAAATACCCTGTGGTTGAATTTGTCACTGTTTCCCATTCTAAGATTTTCTAATTCTCAAGCCAACATTTAAAGATTTAAGTCTCTTTAGTAAAATTGATTGTGATTACCATAACTTACTCATTATAACATGTAGCATAAATGTAAAAAAAATAAAATAAAAAAAATCATCAGTGGGTCTCCAGCTCCTCTCTGCATTGTCTGGTGTTGCATGAAGAGCCTGTGGCAGGCCGGAGTAGGTTGGACAGGCGTGCAGTCTCAGGAGCAGGTCTGTGTGGGTTGTGGTGACAAATGAGCTGAAAGCTTGGTATTCATTGCACCCAGCTCTCCTGTGCCAGCCCTGTCCCCCCTTCACTGACGGCCTTTCATGTGTCAACAATACATCCCACTGTTCCCTGAGCTCAAGGTGCCAGCAGAGGACAGCAGCCTGGGATGGTGCGGCCTAAGGCCGGGAGGTAAGACTGTATACAGGGTTTTTCCTGCATAGACAATTATGAGGCGGCCGCCTCCGTCAAATTTCGTGCCGCCTCCGCCTCTCGACAAAACTCAGACAGACAGTCACGTGCTCATACACTTTATCCAACGTGACAGTTCTGTCGCGATTCCCACTTGTGTCCATTCTCTAACCGCGTACTTTGCCGATAGTGCTGCACGGATCATGATCCGCGGGTCGAGCGGGTCGAGTAATAAAAACATTCCATTCAATCGAGGGTGGATGACAGCTAAATGAGTGTAATAAAGACACGGAACTCCCATCATGGTACCTAATATACGGACGGAAACAAAGTTGCGCTGTTGAGTCTCGCGCAGTTATTTATAACATTAATTATAGTTAAGAAACAATATATAGGCTACACACGACCAGAGTGCTGTTTTCCTGAATGCCATCACGATTGAAACCGAGATATTAATTTCATAACAGTTCAATAAACAAATAGTTCAAATTTAGTTACTTACATTTTAGACTGTTTTTGTTCTGTTTTAGCAGCGAAAATAGTTCCAAACAACAGAACCATATCGCGTCTCACAGCAACACTCATCCATGATTCATTACTGAATCATTCAGCGTTTTGAACTAATCGCTTGAGTCAAAGATTCAATTGCCCATTATTAAACCGTCTCATTCTGAATCAATCAGCCGTTTGAACGAATTGTTTACATTAAAGGGTTAGTTCGCCATTTAAGACATGAAGTTGTATGCAATCCTTACCAGCACTATAGTGCATACACACTGACCCACTCTGTAGTCACCTCGCTGGTCAGAGTTCTGGCCGCTGGAAGTTTTTCAAGAAAGTACTCCCGGTTAGTTTCCGGGGCCACAAAACTGTGCGTTTTTACGTGAAAAAATGATTTGCGTTTCAAAGCTTGATTAATTTACCACACAAAAAACACGCCGGGACAAAATTCATACCTCAGTTTTAATCGGCACTATTTTCTTTCCATTTCTATCAATCCGTGCTGCTGTCAACGTCAACAGAGAGCACGTTCGGATCAGCTGTTCCATAGTGTTTACACAATCGATTGACAACGACGTAAAAAGTAGAAAATGAACAATGGTGCGAACTTGTAAATACCCAGGCTGTGACCACAAGAATGTGCCGGGATCACCGTTCAGATTCCATCGTTTTCCTGTTTCGGATATAGCTACAGCTTTGGCTGGTTGCCATCGGCTACTCTGCGGGAGCTAAAATATCCAAAATCAAGGATTATGTGCAGTGCTCACTTCAGCGAAGACGATTACATCCCAACCAAGGAGGAAAAAGAAAAAAACAGATTTTAAAGAGTTTTGCTGTACAGTATACCACGGGGTAAGCTCTATTTACTAACTTTATGATCCCATGTAAACTGTACGGTAAACAAGCTGATGTTTAGACTCCAGTGGAAAACACGTGAAAAGATGTCTAATATAAAAACGTTATATGGGATATAGGTACAATTAGCTGAGAAAACTATTTGATTGAACACGCACACAATTGAGGTTTCAGGGCTCTCAAGACACCCCGTCATTGGTTGTTGTTGCATTAATCTTACCCAGATACAATAGTGAATTATTTTCTGATTGGCTAACAACACCAGATGAGACGCGCTTTCCTGCCGGTCCAGAGTTTTGGGCGCTGCGGCATATTAAATATATAACAAATAGTTTTTCAGCGTGAGAAATGCAATGTGTGGCGGGAGAGCGTGACAAAAGACCGAAATGAGTGACTGTCACACTCAATGCGTGACACCTGAGAGAGCCCTGAGGTTTTGTGTTGCAATCAATAACATTTCGGCATCGATATACTCCGGTTCATAAAGGTATCCCTTTGGCGTTGTGCTAAAATTACTTTCATCATTATCTGTTCCGTCTGACATTGTGCTAAAATTGGTTTCATCATCAGAAGTTTCGCAGTCAGACATGTTGTCAGCGAGTCGCGCTGACGCTGACAGCAGCGCGGATTGATAGAATTGGAAAGAAAATAGTGCCGATTAAAACTGAGGTATGAATTTTGTCCCGGCGTGTTTTTTGTGTGGTAAATTAATCAAGCTTTGAAACGCAAATTTTTTCACGTAAAAACGCACAGTTTTGTGGCCCCGGAAACTAACCGGGAGTACTTTCTTGAAAAACTTCCAGCGGCCAGAACTCTGACCAGCGAGGTGACTACAGAGTGGGTCAGTGTGTATGCACTATAGTGCTGGTAAGGATTGCATACAACTTCATGTCTTAAATGGCGAACTAACCCTTTAATGACTCAATGACTCGCTCATTAAGACGGCCGCCTGCCCCCTCCTACTGGCGGTTTAGTTTCAAAGTATCATTCTTTTCAACATTCCTTGCATATTCAAAAAATATTCAAAATAATCTCATTTAATACAGTTATAATTTTTCAATGTAAATTATTTAATTTGATTGGTAACAGCGTAGTGTCTTATTATTTTAATTGAATGTATTGATAAAATGTAAGAATTTTAAATTAAATTTAGAGCATACATTAAATAAAATTAGGGGGAAAATGCCCTTAATAAAGGTACAAAAAATTATTCCGATAAGAGTGTTTTCAAAAATGAAACATTGACTATAAGTTTAAAGGGAGTAAAGCCTCTCTTTTAGGCTATAAAGAAAATGTAATTTTGCCAAAAGAAGAACTTTTAATTTAAATCAATGTTAATTGTGTGATATGTTACCATATTATCATGCTTAATTGAATAATTGTAATGTGATAATCAGATGCAGATATCTAAATCAAAGAATATGGGTGGTTGGCGGGTGGATTATTATTTATTTTTAACAACAGATTCGAGTGACTCAAAGTGCACCAGATTAATGAATTTATCTTTAAATTGTACAAAATTTTCTCCCGGGGGGGGCATGCCCCCGGACCCCCCTAGTGTTACAATTTTACCACCTCCGCCTCGTTTTGGGCCAGGAAAAACCCTGGTATATACTAGGGCTGTCACTTTTGTGAAAAAATCCTGTTCGATTTTTGAGATATAAGTGTTCATTGAATCGATTGTAAAATCGATTTTCCGTGTCTAAAGACGTTTCCATTTTCAACACCAAATATAGGCAAATCCACTGACAACTAACAGGCATTAGGACGAACGTGAAGAGGGCGCTTGAGACGCGCAGCGCCCACAAGTCAGTAATATTCCTGATGATTTATTGGCGTGAAGTTTCGTGCACAATGACAAACAGGAGTGCAGCATTCAGGGATTGAAATTAACACCCTCAACTCGCCAAATGCGGGTAAAAATGAACTTTGGTGGCTAACGCTGTCAAATCAAGAGGCGTGCGTCTATGTTTACTCACTTTCTTTGCTGTGGAAGTTCGTGTAAGCCAAATCTGTGTGGATTCAGCGCAAATACGCAACTCGTGAGTCCTCGTCATAGAGATATACACATCTATGTGGCAACAAATAACGGCGCGCTTGTTCACTTGCCTTGAAGTAATAGCGAATATTAAAAAGCATTTGGTTAACAGAAAAGACATTATTATTTTCCAAAATCCTACATGTTCTATTGATCTGTCCACCTAAAACACATTTTTGGTAAAAAAAAAAAAATTACATCAAAAAAGGCCGTTAAAATCGATTCCCTATTTTCGTTTCGATACTTGTTGTTGGTTGGTCCGATCGATTGTGCAATCGATTTTCGAACGTAAAGTGACAGCCCTAGTATATACCGTGCGATCGTAGACATGTCAACCAGTAGAGATTTCACTGTCTTTCTCACCGTAGATATATTATCAGTGGGCTAGATTGCTACATAGACTGCTTTATTTCCAGTGGCGCTGCCTTGCGGTGGCGACATACAGCAGTAGCTGCGTGTGTGCATATTTAAGTGTTTTTGTATCTCGTGTATGATGTTTGAACTAGCTGCGGGAATGTAAGAGTATCCCAATATCTAGGAATTAACATGGATTTGTTCAACACGTTGCTTATAAGCATGCTTCCACTTGGGACTGTTGTGAACCATCGTCAAACCAACTCGTCTCATAGACTGCAGTACAGTCGGGACTTCCTCATCCAATGCAATAGTTCAGCCCCATGGACCTTTTGCAATGAAATTCCACCAGAGATTCACAGGTGCCGGTCTGCTTGTCTCGATTGACAAATAAAGCTGGGGATGAGGATCCGCGGACGAGGCAGTGGAGCATGTGGAAGACGGTGTGGGCCTATCGTCGGATTGGGGTGACGGCAGTGGGTCGGTTGAGAAAGCGTGGCAGGAGGGGAGGAGTGCGACGGAGGCTACGCAGAGTTGAATTGCGCCACCTGCCACTTCCCTCGGTCATCCTTGGAAACGTACAATCATTAAGTAGTAGTAGTAGCCTTTATTGTCACTTAGTCACAAGTACCAGCGAAATTAGCCATCAACCTGTCCATACATACATGCATACATACAATATGACAAGGGGGTAGACAGGACAGGAAGATAGAGCATTGAGGAAGAAATACAGGATAACATGAGGAGAGATGAGGAGAAAAAAAAAAGGCAACCCTTTTTAACCCCCAGACTATGCTCCTGTGAGAGTACAGTTTGGGAACAGTTAAAAAAACACCTCAGCAACATTAGCACATAATCATTACAACATGAACACACAAGACTTGCAAATAGGGTAGGGGAGTGGGGGATGGAGGTAACCCAGCACAGGCAGGCAGCCATCCGGTCCTGCAGCCATTCTCGGCGCTGGTCACAGACCCGCCTGTCAGACTGGTGGTACAAAGTGTTGAAGGCGAGGGATGGGCGGTGGGGGGGTGATTGCATATCTGTATATATGTAAGAGTTTGTGTATGTGTAGGCCTGGAGAGTCACTATGCCTGGCATCATAATCTAGGTGCCTCAAGTCCGCAGGATTGTCATAGCGAATCACAGCAAGTTGCCATGGAGACAACCCTGATCAGGTCCCAGACAGAGTCAACAATCAGCAGGTGTCTGTGGGGAGTGGGGGAAGGAAGCAAGAGCGTCTCGCTGCAGTGCTCTTCCGGGGGAGTTGTTGTTCCAACAGCGGCCTTGGCCAAGGCCAGTGCTGGATGAGGGGGGGCGAAAGAAGATAAGATTGGGATTGTTTGGTCTTGGGACGAGTAGTCACATTCCGATTTACACAGCTCCTGGTCCATTTTGGTCTCCTGAAACGATCCATTTGCCTTTGCAAAGCTGTGAGCTTCTCCATGATGTTATCCATATAGTGGTTCATAGACACAGTTTGAGTGCTGACAGTTCTGCCCACTGCTTCAATCATGACGGGCAGCCTTGTGGGGCTTTGGACAGCTGTCACCGTCTTCTTAATTCCTCGATAAACCAGGGCAATGCCTGATCCAATCAGCAGAAGACCTGTTATCATGGTTCTGAATAGGTAGATATCTTCAATGTCCTCCACGGAAAGAGCCGCCAGACACACGGCCCGCCACCTCTCCCACGCGTCCATCGTGTAGCCAGCTGCGAACGTTCCGGCAGGACAGTCAGGTTTCCCCGAACCCAAGCTTCTCGTCGATTGCATTGAGACACCAGTTGATCAAATCCATAATTTCTTAGTTTGGAGAGCAGTGCGAAAAGCAGAAGGAACAAAGTGGATGAACTGGAGGCAAATGTTAAATGCATACCGGAGTTTAAGAATGCCTGTGTCATAGCTTTGACTGAGACTTGGTTAAAAGAACATGGCCAGGATCTTGAAATCGATGGCTTTGGCCAGCCTATTCGGTTAGACAGAGACGCACAGCTGACTGGCAAAATGCAAGAAGGGGGCGTGTGTCTGTATGTCAACTCCTGCTGGTGCAAAACTTTCGTAGTAAGGTAATCTATCAGTACCCCACATATCAAACTTTTATCCATCTCACTGCATCCGTTTTATTTGCCACGAGAAATACCAAACTTGTTCAGCGTTTACAAAATATTTCCCCTGATGCTCCGCATTTTATACTTGATGATTTTAATACGTGTAGTCTTAAGAAACACCTCGGACACTTTCATCGAATGTAAGCTGTCTTACTAGACATGGCAAAAATTTAGTACTGTGCTACGGTACAGTTAAAGATGCCTATAAATCTTATGCATTGTCACCCCTGGGGTCTTCTGACCATAGCTGTGTCTTTCTGCCCCCAATCTATCAATCAGCCCTTAAGAGGGACAAAGTTGAGCGTAAAGAGGTCTCTGTATGGACAGATGGTGCTATTAAAGAATTGAAGAGTTTAGTTCCAAAACGCGATAAACGCCATTTAAAAAAAAAATTAGTTACTGCACAAATCAGTATTTTATGTACTTTACAGACTCGTGCACTGATCTAGACAAACTAACTTTCACTGTGTCAAGTTACATCAGATTTTGTGAGCAAGTGATTATTCCCACAAAGATGATTACATTATACCCCAATAATAAACCCCTGGCTGAGTCGATCACTCAAAAAAAAAGCTTTCCAGCAGAATGACATGCATAAAAAAAGAGAATCAAAGGTTGGTGAAGAATGAAATAAAATTGGCCAAAATCCAGTTTAAGGACAAGGTGGAAGATCAGCTGAAGAATGGCAATGCTTACTGTGCTTGAAGAGGGATTAAGGCTATGGTGGGAATGAGTGATAAGAAAAAATGGGTAGCTACACCTGACAAACCTGACTCTGACTTGGTGGAGGAGTTGAATCAGTTTTATCTAAGATTTGACTCCCATGAATTTAATGATGATCTGGCTGAATTGAGTCTGAGGGAAGTCAGATTTTGATTGATGAGACAGATGTCTGGACGACTCTTTAGCAGATGAGCATAAGGAAGAGCCAGGGGCCGGACCACATTAGCGGCCGATTCCTTAAAAATTGTGCTCTGTTCCTAAGCAGTATTTTTTCATTTATTTTCCAACTCTCGCTATCACAAAGGAGAATCCCTGGGATATGGAAAGAATCAGTAGTAGTTCCAGTGGCAAACCCCCCCAACCCCCTTATTTTTGCTCACACGCAATTTCCTGATATTGACTTTGGTACTATATGCTGGCTGGTTGATTTCCTAACTATGAGGTCACAGAGGACCGGGTAAATAACACTTTATCTAAGGTCCTCATGTGTTCAACAGGGTCACCTCAAGGGTGTGTTTTGTCACCACTTTTATTTGTGCTCTAATCAAATAACAGTCAGAGTATGTTTGAATCAAGGCATATTATCAAGTGTGCTGATGATTCTGTGATAATTAATCTTCTGCAGGATCACAAGGTGGGCCATGGACCAGTTTTGGACAATTTTATCTCATGGTGCAAGGACTCATATCTACAACTCAACGTTTCTAAAACCAAAGATATGTGTATGGACTTTCGCCTTAAAGGGGTCATGAACTGGCTTTTTAAAATTGTTTATATTGTTGTCTGAGGTCAACTTATAAAGTTCGCTTGGTTTTTACATTCAAAAACATCAAAATGAATAGGTAATAGGCTATTTTCTACCCTAGTATTGAGCCTAGCTCAAAAACGCTCGGTTTTCATGGGCGTCTCGCATTGAAGACTTGGAAGTAAACGCCCACTGCTGTGAGTGGATAACATTTTTGCATAATTATAATGAGTTTCAACTGGTCAGTAACGATTAGACTGATACACGTACACATAATTATTAGATATCAAACGATCTGTAACAATGCAATACTAGCCTATCAGATTATTATTACTTTTTAAATAAAAAATTTACTCACATAAGTGTGTTGCACCATTCCTGTCGGATCCAATATAGAAGGCACAGCACCGTTTTTTAATCTTAATCGGTCTGCAAATCCAGTCTCGACCTGTGTCTCGTTTACAAAACAATCCTCAGTGAAATGAAGCGAACAAACGTACCCACATCAGCTGGAACGTCATTAACCCTCTGGGGTCTGAGCTGTTTTCGGGCTCTTTCTGTGTTTTGGTATGCCCTGACATTTGTGCTTATTTCAGCTACTTAAAACATACCATTTGCCAACATATAAATTTGCTGTATTCAGCACAAACTCTGCTACAATAATATGTGAGCAAAATGGATGTACATGTTTGCATTTTATAGAAAAAAAAATAATATGCGTGGTTAGTACGTTTTGGGAAAAAAATGTCACCGCAATAAGGCCATTTAACACATACTGAATAGTTGAAAACAATACTGTTGAGTTACTATTCTTGTAGGCTAGAATTTTTACTTCAAAATGAAGTGAAAATCATTCTGACCACTCTTTCAGAAAGATCAATATAACGATTTGAATTTCTTACATCAGTTTTTGGGTCATTACTGCTGTATGCGTGGGAGTGTTAATGCCCATGAATATTAATGTGATTTACACCTGGGGAGACTAAAGACACTCCCCCAATGTGCTAATGCCCCATCAAGGTGCTGTGAGGCAGCCTGAACTAAGAATGATTCGATGTATAAAAAGTTAAAAAGAACAGCATTTATTCAAAATAGAAATCTTTCCTAACATAAAGACTTAAAGTCATTCATATCACTTAACACTTCCTTTCAAAAAAAAAAAAACATAAAAAGACCAAACTTGTTTTTTTTATATAAAAAAATATATAAAATATTGCTTATATAGTGCTTATATAAATAAAAAAAAGTGCATTCAAAGAATCCTAAAAAAACTATCACAGGTTAAAAAAAATTAAGCAGCATAACTGTTTACAACATTGATTTTAAAAAAAAATTATATCAGAATGATTTCTGAAGGCTGATGGTGACGATGTAAACACAACAAAACAAAAGCAAAAAACTGTTAGCACATTATCCAAAGTAAACTGATGGACTATTATGATTATAGATGCACAATGTATCTGTTGATGGACAGAGAAACATCTATTGATTGGTAGACTGCGTAACCGCAAGTATCTGTTTATGGCTCATCGACCGCACGCATTTACTGATACACTCAATGAACGGCTGTACCTAATACAAATAAAACATCTCTAGTTAACTAGTAGATCATTCATTTAGTCCGCTCTTAAATAAGAGATCTAGAGCAAAAATGTTTTGTTTTTGAACTCAAGCTGAGCGCTCGTGTCCTGCTATCAGTGTCATGGATACAGTGAGTCTCTTGTGGCGGCGCGCGCACAGAACGTGCTTTTCAATCTATTGCCATTGCGGACACTATTCATTCCGGTGAAATCACAAAATAAAATGCACACAAACGTGTGTCCTATATACGTGTGTGTTTGATATAGACTGTAACCACTGATGAACATATTCAGTTTTGATGAGAGAAAAAAAATATGCTAGTGGTGGATTCGAACCTGTAACCTCTAACACGCTTGGCAATTCATCAATATATTTCACTAAATCATTACAAACTAAGCAGTTATTTAAAAAGTTTACACGAGCGTATAGGCCTACACGAACGTTGTGAGTTAATATTTACTATAGTCTGAAAATGCATTTGAGCTCTATGATCAGAAAAGGAATTATAAAACACTAAACTTACTCCGAACTTGTATCCTCGGGGTCAATCCGTTCTTCAAAATGCAACCGCTCGTCTGAGTTTCAAATTCCACTGAGGAAAAGGTTAATTATTCCCAGCTGTCCATAATCCTCTGAAGGAGTAACGTTAGCGTGCTTCCATCCCTAAAACGCGATGAACTATCAGTGAATCTCTGATGAAGAATCTTCATGTTGTTATGCAGTGATCGGGGGCGTGCCGCGTGTGGGATGCATATCGCCTATTTACCATGTCAAAAGCGCTGGGGGTGTGGCGGGCTCACCTAATTATTTTTAATGAAGGGAGAGCGAAAAAACTGTAACTCTCCTTGGTTTCAAACGGATTACATAAACTGGAAATATTTAAAAAAAAAAAAAAAATACTTCATTTGAAAGAAGAGAATCTCAGCTTCATAAAGAGACATCTCTCGTATCTCTGTGACAAGTATTGACAGAGTTAAAGTGAATGTTTCGGACGCGTTTCAGACCGGACCTCAAAGACAGAGAGAAGGGAAAACGCGCATCATGTTTATTTTTCTTTGTTTGACGAAAAGCACAACACTTTGTTTTTATTGTGAGTATCCACAAAAAAAAATAGAAACTTAACAGGATCTAATGATGTACAACACTTATATTTAAGATCAAAATTAACAGAGTAATTTGATTCTCTTTTGCACTGATAAGGAAAAAATCCAGCAAAACGCGGGCACGCGGTTTTCGACCCCAGAGGGTTAAAAATAAAGTTTAAGCATTCCTATTGGAATCCAGAGGAAGCTTATGCAGCGACTGTCTTCCACAACCAGGCACTGCACAATATTTTGTAAACGGCATGTTTATTGCTCGGTAGCTCGATCCGGTTTGTCATCACGAGGTAGGCCTGGTATTTAGCTATGAGTGTAATGCACGAACCGGTGGGCGGCTAAACCGGCCGTGTTGAAGTAGGCGTTGATCTTCTTCTGTGGGGGTGGTGTTTTATCCTCTTTGACGTCATAGTTCCCCACTTTGAAAAACGAGTCGTTTGCTGAGGCTGGTGTCAATAAAAGCTTTTATTGGACTAACAAGGACGTTTTCAGTTCTGAAACTTACAGGATATTCTTATAATATGATGACCTCTTAGATGTCAAAAGCTCAAGTAAAATTTGATTTCTCAGGTCATCACCCCTCTAATCCTACAACCATAGCTTAAACTTTGATTAATGGCATAGCTTTAGATGTGGTAAGCCAATACAAGTATTTGTGCACCATTTTAGATGATACATTGAACTTTGACACCAATATAGACTATATATGTAAAAATATGTAATATATATATGTAATCAGAGACTTTTTTTTTTAAGAAAGTTGAAGGGATTTAATGTTGATAGATCATTTCTGAAAACTTTTTATTCATCCTTTGTTGAGTCAATTTTAACCTTTGCTATGATCTGCTGGTTTGGCAATTTGAGACGTCCCAGGTCCAACAGATACCTGAGATCATTTGTACCATCAGCTGTTGGGTTTCTCAACAAACTATAGGTACAATATGTGTATTTCACGTTTGTATGTGTTTTTGTGCAAATGTGTATGTGTTGGCTACCTGTTGTGAACCAAATTGCCCCTTGGGGACATTAAAGACATTCAATTAAATTAAATTCAATGCATATGATCAAGAAACAAAGTAATGAAGAAACGGATCAAGACAAGGAAGACGTTGTTATTAAAGGTCCTTGCACAGGTCTGAAATTTTCATATGCTTTTTTTCTTATTCTTGATCCTAAAAATTTGTCTCACACAGAAACCTTGCACACTGAGCCAGATGCATATTAATTAATCCGTTGCGGAAGAAAATCGCAAAACAGTGCAAAATGGAGTCTTCAAGCAGTGAGGATGATTTTGTTGTCCTCTCTCTTACTAAAATCAGAAAAAGAAAGACGAAATATTGGGTCCGTCCAATCCTGAGATTTCATAGAGAGGAAGGAGAGTATAAAGGACAAGGAGCTGCAGGATTATTCTGAGCGATTCTAAGTTTACTTGTCAGTGGTACAGTTTGATGCTTTGCTAGCTATACTGGAGCCACATATTAAAAAGACCACCAATTTCCGTGAACCAATTGATCCTGAACAACAGTTATGAATTTTGGCGTTCACTTGTTTAATATATTACTTAATATAACTATTTGGGGGATTTGGAACTCAAATGTTACATTATCTGAAGATACTTTTGCACTAATTAATACCATTATATTGATTAATTATAAGATTACAGTTATACTGCTGTTTTTGGATTGACCAGGGCAGCTGTGTGTGCCAAGGTCCTGATCCAGGTAGCAGGAAACAACTGAAGATGCGGAGAATCGATAGCAGCCTGCATTAGATGAAAGAGCAGCTCATGAATCAACATGATGAGGATTCAGAGGGGGCGTGACCAGCGTCAGGTCGTCGCTGTGACTGAGACAGCACTAAGCGCATTCTAATGGGGACCGCTCTGCTGAGATGGATGTGCTTGTTTGGAATTCTGTTTTTGAGAGCACTGCGTTTAATAAGTCAGCTCAGCTCTGTTTTCCTCAAAGGAGCTGATCGGCCACAGCTGTGGCTATGGGGACGGCACAATGTTAAACCGCATTCATCCCTGACTCCTATTACCAGCTTTAAGCCCCTCTACAAAAAAAAACTTTTTCTTAAATCTAGCGTGGTATGATGCTCTCTAGGACGTGGTGTACTCTTCCTTTAAGTCCGCTATGCCACTTGTTCAGAGAAGGGATTACAACCATGTTCCTCCTGTTTTTAGTTTGATCTCTGGATTATACAGAGCTCAGCCATATCTCCTGCATATTAGTGGATTTGAATGCAAATTATCCTTGTACACAGATGCACCCTGTACTGCGTTAGGCCACCTGATCCAGATGCTCCATCAGGCAGGCTTGATCAGGTGCTTTGCGGTAGGATTCAGACAGCACTCTCTGAGTATGTCCCTGAATCTCAGAGTAACGGCATGTGAACTCTGCCTGTGAAAGCCAAAAAGATCAAATTATTTATAGCCTCAGCAAACAAGATGAGCTGCTTATCTTTCACGATGCAGTCAGACGCTGCTCTGCTCTGCATGCTCTGAACGGAGGGTGGCGGAGTCGACGTGGGGAAGACGAAGTAAAGGGGAAAGAGATTAGAAAGAGATGGAGCACAGGTCTGTGAAACAAGTGCAAACTCTGCAAAGAGGATTAAACGGGAAGATTGGAAGAAAGAATGATTCAGTTGCTCTGATCTTCAGTAGCAGTGAATATTTCAGAACTATATGAAATCCGGTTTCCACGTAATACACATGTAGGCCAGGATGAAGGCGTGTATGTACGGCTACCACTCATCACGTCTGGGTCCTTTTTGCTCGGTTCGTTAAATATGTAGTGTGTAGCAATATTTGGCACTTCGTTTGGGTTGATGGATTCATGCGTTTTCGTTCTCTGTTGACCTTAGTCTTAGCTGTAGTTTGACAGTGGTGTGGACTGCTAATGATGGCATTGGCGTGTTGTCCATTCTAAACCCAGCACAGTAATTAGCTGTAGTGAGAGGCAGTGCTGTTCTGTGTATTGATTTTTATTGTTTGCGAAGATAACATGCCAAAGAGAGAAGAGATGATATGAGTGAGAGGCTGCTGATTTGCGTTATGAGCTACGTTTACGAAGTAATGTGATTCTCTCCCTAGTACAGAAACCACAGAAGCACAATATGGTTTGTGAAAGAGGAAAGATGTGTAGAGAATATTGAATTCTTTCTTTCCTGTTATACTTGTCACTATTGCAAGAACAGTAGTCACAATAAACTACCTTTTGGCTTTGCATCCTTATATTTTTATGCAGATTGTGTGATATTATAAAAAATGGTGGATGTAAAAACCAAAATGTGAAAAGTATCTAAAAAGAAAAAACTTCTATGCTTTCTTGAGATGGATACCTTTTTTTGTTTTGTAAGACCACATAAACTAAAGTGGAAACACTTTCACCATATAAGTTACTAGATTTGCATTTTTTTTAAAGGCATGTGACTTTTCCTCAACAGGTTATATGAATGAATAATTTATTCTTAAATGAAAATATTATCAGATCAGTATCATTATATCATCTCAGAAGCTTTATTCAGATCATTTTTGTGATATTACGATTTTCTTGAAAGTAAATATTGTTGACTGAATGGAATGCAAAGTTGTTATTGTTAACCAAACTTAAAATAGATTTTGTTCATTTAAATGAAGGCTAAAATAAAATTTAAATTTTAAGTTGACTTTATAAATAACGTTAAATATAACGTTAACTTACAATACTTAAATTTTGCCTAGGTAACTAACTGAAATTAAAATTTACTAAAAAAAACTAAAACTGAAATAAAAAATAAAGCTAAATAGAAAACAAAACTAATCAAAAACAAAATCAATTCCTAAACTAAAATTAAAATGAAAACAAAATAAAAAAATAAAAGCTAATGCAAAATATTGATAAATATTTTAGTAGTATATATTCTTAAAATAACACTGCTGCCAACATTGTCAACAGAAGAGAATTTGCCTCTGACGCACAATAAATACAGAAATGGTCTCCGTTGTGCATGTTTTTTTTTGACGAAGGCTACACATTATACCCATACCCATACAAAAACGAAATGCTTTTCCCTACTGCTATGAATTCTAAAAGCAATATGCAAAACCGTGTACACAGTCATCCAGACAGATATTGAATTTCACTAATGCTGCATTTGATTATTCATGCAGAGGGAAAAATATTGATTGGACCTTTTAAACTCTGATTAATTCCATGTAGGTATGCATAAAATTTCCTCTGACTGGATTACTGATTGCTCGATAGCTTAAATCTAAAATGTCACTGGGGGGTGGGTGGGTGGGTGGGGGGGTATAAGTATATTATTGCATGTTTGCCTGTCATTGCAGTTCAGGCAATAGGTGTTTCATAGATTGTGTGTTAATGTACGTTTGTGTTTACATTGTAGGTAAGCAGTGATGATGCGTTGTCTGGCAGCCCGTGTTCACTACAAGACCCTGATAGTGATCTGCGCTCTCCTCTCTCTGCTCACGGTCGTTCTGTGGAACAAGTGTACGAGTGAGAAAGCGCTGCGCTTTCTGCCCCGGCACCCCCAGCCCCCTCCCAGCCCGAAAGTAGACAGCCATCCGCAGCAGGCCCAGCCCCCCGAACCTCCACCTGTGGTCGGCGGAGTACGCTACGAAGAGATTGACTGCCTGATCAATGACGATGTTACCATTAAGGGCCGTCGAGAAGGTAGTGAGGTATACCTGCCCTTCAGCTGGATGGAGAAGTACTTTGAGGTATACGGGAAGGTGGTGCAGTACGACGGCTACGATCGATTCGAGTTTTCGCACAGTTACTCCAAAGTATACACCCAGAGAGAGCCATACCACCCCAACGGAGTCTTCATGTCCTTTGAGGGGTATAACGTGGAGGTGCGTGACAGAGTCAAGTGCATTAGTGGAGTTGAAGGTGAGTTTTGTTTTAATAGTGATACCGTTTGACATTTGATCGGTCTTATCTGATAATGGTTGCTTAGAATTGCTATGCTGAGGTATCTATTGACATTTGTCAAATGTGGCTCTATGCATGAACTAGGCACTGTTTACAACTGTATTCAATAGTGATGCATCAATTTTGGCAGCTGAAAATATTTTACTAAAACAGCAGAAACATAAATATTTGGTTTCGGTTGAAAGTTTTGGAGCACCAAAATCATATAATTAATTGATGTTTAATTAGCACTTCTGTGATGATGAATGTTGAATTGTTGTTTTATTGTCTATTTGTCAAAAATTATGGTAGAGTAGCAATTTAAAAGTACAATTTGTACTGATTTGAAAAACTTCACTTTGGCTGGTTTAATTTATCATGTTCGAAAACAAAACCCTGAACAGCATACTGGGTTCAATTACCCAAATGTAATTACCGAAACTTTATTTTTTGATTTTGGTAAAATCTTTTTATAATTTTGGTTCATTATTAGTATGTAAAGCTGCAGTCCGCAGTTTTTCCTCTTTGTCGCCATTAGGGCTGTCAAAATTGCTCAAAAATGACGTTCGAATATTCCCTCTAAAAAACCCCCATATATTCGAACTATTCGAATATCTGGTTGCGCATTTTGTCAATGACGCGCATTACGTCAATATCAGGACAAATGAATACAAAGAGACACAACTATTTATATAGGTAGTTTATCTAAGTTTAAACATATTTGACAACGTATTAACTTACTCAAAAACAAGTAAATCAATGGCCAAGACCACAGACCTTACTCTCGCTCGCACTCGCAGGCACTCTTTCTCTCTCTCTCGCTCGCACTCGCAGGCACTCTTTCTCTCTCTCTCGCTCGCTCTCTCGCCCTCACGCTCTCTGCGCATAACGGTTTAAATGAACAAAAATACACAAATGTTGAGTGCTGATCAAGAGTTTTGTGCAAGCAATTTAAGGTCGCGACTCTTGTCCTAAATATAGCAGGCTTCATTCAGTGATTGAAACAAATATTATTAACATTAATTGAAGTTTTACAGTATAAAGAACCGACATTGAACTCTCCGAGCAGCTCGTGCTGTGGTAAACTGCTGCTACTATGGCTATTTCGGGGACGTCTGGCCACGCCCCCTTGGCGGGCTCTGTATGATGTAATGCTAGCTCATTGGCGCACACGTCGGAAGCGCCCGCGTCATTGGATGTGCAGTTGCCGCAGCACAGCCAATGAGTGAGCCATACACTCACTGTGCTATCTGTGCAGCTGGAAAATACGTTTTACATTTTAAGCTTCAGGATTTTGCCACTCGCAAAGCAGACAGCCGCGCCTCTGCTACCGCGGGCGTGTTTTTCCACATGATTCGAATATTAATTTTCACCTTCGAATTTCTGTTTTTTAAAACTATTCGAATATATATTCGAATTTAGAATATTCGTTGACAGCCCTAGTCGCCATCTCTGTTCAAAATCTCCAATTGCAGTCATTCACGGAATTATCAACTTTACGTGAGTTGTGCCTCGTGCGGTTGAATCCAATGTTTGAGGAGGATGTGTGGCTGTCAGTCACCGCGTCGGTGTGGATACTGTGACTGTCATTCAGAATCACAGATTATTATTTTTGGAAATATGACCAACATATTAATTTTCACCGGAAAATGTCATCTGAACAAGTAACATCCAGTTTTGTTCTGGTTCTGACCAACTAAGGGAAAAAATCATTGCAGTAAATCGCGCTGATTAAATCTAACAATCGCTTGTTAATGTTCAACATCAGCATAGCGTGACTACATTGAATGCCCTTTCGATATTTATCCTTGTTTTCGCATGGGTCCGGTTGCAGTCTCTTTTTTTTTTTTTCTGTAGCCACTCCGAAGTCTTTTGCATTTTACAACGGTTGAATCTCCAGTTGTCACTGGTGATTGTCGTTTGAACCTTTCTGGATCCGCTTTCAAATTGATAAGTTTAATTATATCAAGTGCTGTGAGAAGGCTATAAATCTCCACCTCCAACATCCTCACACGCAATATAGCCTACTAGCCGAGACTCCTCCTTTATGTGTACAGATGACGTAATGACGCAGACACGCTCGAATTTCCTGCTGAAATCCACCAGTACCACTGGAATTAAAAACATTATTACAAGCTTACCGCTTTGAATCGAGCTAAGGCAGTTTTGAACACTAGCTAGTTATGTAGTTGCTCAAAAATTTATTTTGGATAATTTTCAACCCAAAAAAGCTACAGACTGCAGCTTTAAGAATGCTCCCATGTGATCTCACCACCTGAGATTGATGTTAAAAGGAGTAGTTCACGTTCAAATAAAAATTTCCTGATAATTTACTTACCACCATGTCTTTATTCAGTCGATAAGAAATTAAGATTTTTAAGGAAAACATTCCAGGATTTTTCTCCATATAATGGACTAAATGTCAGTCTCAATGCAGCTTCAAAGGCTTGACACGACTCCAGCCGAGAAATAAGGGTTTTATCAAGTGAAATGATCGGTCATTTTATAAAACAAATAAAAATTATATACTTTTTAACCACAAATGGCCAGGTCTTGTAAATGTCTTGTACTTTCTCTGAGATGTGCCACGCATTACATCATCACGTTGGAAAAGTCACGCGTGATGTAGTCGGAAGTACCGACCCAGTGTTTATAAGTTTGGAGTAGGAGGACCGTTCAAAGTTATTGTTTAAAATGGTCCTTACGTGTGCATATCCTGAATGTTTAACGATGTCACGCGTGACCTTTACAACCTGATGATGTAATGCGTGGCACATCTTAGAGATGGTACAAGATGGGCATTTGTGGTTAAAAAGTATATCATTTTTTTCTAGAAAATGAGTAATCGTTTTCGCTAGATAAGACCCCTATTTATCGGCTTGGATCGTGTCGAGCCTTTGAAGCTGCATTGAGACTGACATTTGGACCTTCAAACCGTTGGTTGCCATTGAAGTCCATTATATGGAGAAAAATCCTGGAATGTTTTCCTTCAAAATCTTAATTTCTTATCGACTGAAGAAAGAAAGACATGGACATCTAGGATGACATGGGGGTGAGTAAATTATCAGGACATTTTTATATGAAAATGACCTAATCCTTTAATGCCAGATATTCAGCGAGCTAGGTTGCCATTGTCATGGCGTGTGTGGGTTAAAGAAGGACTCACAGGCAAAAGCTCCAATTGCAACACTTTACTCACAATAATAACAGGTAGGTACAAACAGAAGGGTTCAGGCAGGCAGATAACACGACTATACAAGACTAACAACCGACTAAGACTGACTGAACAGAACAAACTAAATACAACCACTGATGAACATAACCAGGTGATACAGATGAAGGTGATTAACAGGACACAGGTGATGAAGGTGAACTAATGATGGTTGGCATGGAAACAAAAGAGGCGGGAAAACAAAAGACATGTGACTAATACTGAAAACAGAAAATCAAAACAGACACAAACGTGACAGCCATTTGTTGTTTGGGCTATAGGTGATGATACACAGGGCAACTTTTTGGGCAATGTTGCCGTCAACGGGCAACCAGCTGAGACACAGGGCCAACGGCCGATCTAAAGTATACAGATAGAAATTTGTTGCCCATTCTCAATGGGAAAGTGCCCGAGCAACATTGCCCGGTAACATTGCTCATAAAAGTTGCCCTGTGTATCATCACCTTATACATTCGCTCATGTTTAAATCTGTTCTGCTGGTTTTACCCATCATAATTAGAGCAGAAAATGTGAGAAAGTCAGCATATTCTGCCTGAGCATACTATAAATGGCTTCTCCTAATGTGTCTCAGTAAAATCACAGTTACTTTCTCCCTCATCATCAAGATTCACCTAAATGCATGTCACATTAAAGCAGCACTTAATTGTGGCACACTGGGAGAAGTGAGAGGCAAAGCGACCTGCCTCAGTTCTAACACAACTTGTTAGTGGCCATTAATAGTCATTTAGTATAGTCCAAGAGGAGTTTCCTGGAAGCCAGGCTTGAATGATCTACGTCTGGTTCTTAGTGAGTAATGCACCCTCAATGGACTTTACATTAAGCAAATGAAAGTGGGATTGATTCAGCCAAGAACTGAATCACAAGAGCTGATTTGATGACCTTAGACGTAATGGAGAATAATTTTGCACTCAGACTCCCATGTGTCTTATAGTGAATCTCAATGAGAAAAAGCAAAATCAAATTAAAGCAGAATGATTTTTCTTTTTTGTTAAAGAACCTTAAATGACAAGCATTTCAAAATTAACTGAGAGTTGACACTCCTTGAGGAGAAAAAGCTGATTATGGTGGTCTGGGTTTTGTCCTTCAGAGGCGTTTTACTGCCCAGGAACCACATTTGTCTCTCCGCTGTGTCAGTGATCCATCACTGTTTCTCTGCCCTGACAGATTACTTTCAACCATTTCCTGCTGGCTCACTCTTCTCTCCATCTCTCTATCGCTTCGTAAGGACCGTCCTTCAGCAGACAGGGTTAAGTGCCCTGTTCAAGGCATCACAGTGATAGAGCTAATCTCAGTCTCACTTCATTTCTTGGATCACCTGGAATTGAACTTGCAGGCTTTGTGTTAAGAGCTCAGATCTCTGACCATCAGGCTAACACCACCATCATATCAAAGCTATTAACACACAGTTTGTAATGCTCTCTGAAGAGAATAGAGATCCATTCGGTGCCTTTCACTCTTCTGTGTTCCTTTTATAATTGAGACCGGGTAATGAAGTAATCACTTCTTAAGGTCTGATCAATACTGGAGTATAAAGAATGCCTTCCAAACCACAACATTACTATTCACTAAAGACGGTGAAGTCTCTCGCAGTGCTTCACTGGATGGCAAGCAAAGTGGAAGAATTTTCTAAGAAATGATAATGAATCGGATATAAAGCAGACGGAGTCTGTTTGTTTGCATATGCGAGTGTACGTCGGTGTAACCAATGACAAGCTTGTGAACAAACCATTGCACACTTGCTTAAAAAAAAACTTAAAGCATTCTACAGTACTTTGTTACAATGCTGAAATGCAGCACATCCAGGCATGCTGCTCTGTAAAGCTTTCAGTTTTTGCAAAGTTATTGATCAGCATTCAAGATTAAACCACTTTCAACTCTTCTGATGAAAGCTTTTAAAACATGTGGACCTTGTTCCATGTGCGCATTCTAAGAACCCCACAAGAAAGCACATTCATACCATATTCCTGTGTCAGGTGGAAAAATTAGGTTGTCTTTAAGTAGAGATAAAATCTTCAATGTCTGTGGCAGTTCAAAAACGATGGAGTTTGTACCAGTCCCCTTTTGTTTTCTTTCTAGGCTCCTCTCCTCCATAACCTAGAGCCTCTCCATTACTCAGAGGCTGTTTACATGGAACCTCTCTCTGTTCTGCATTCTACAAAGAAGCAGTAATGACTGTGCTGGAATGAATGTGCCTGTAGGGAATCATCTGAGGTTTAAAGCATTGGCTCTGAATCTCCTCTGGTATCCATGGAAAAAAGAAAGCAGCCTCAAAGTGCAAGTGTAACATTTAAGCTCAGGCTTGAGTCCAGTGTATATGGAATGTTATGGTGCCGGTATGGAGGTCAGTACGTAATTTTTTTGATCTCACTAAGGTAATCTGTTAGCATGCATTTTTAACAGTGCCCGGCACCAAATTAGTACTGCAACAGAAAAAGGTATTAATCTCCTCAGAAGATTTAATCCACTGTAGTATGAATTATGTTCGTTTTTGAAAGGTGCACAAAACAAGGATTAATTAGAGGTTCTATTCCCCTCGTTCACATCCCTGGCATCAGAGACACAAAAACAGTGTGTTGAGCTCCGAGGTAATAACCCACATGAGCCTGCGGCAGTGTGTTAGAGCAGAGCCTATTATCAGAGACAGCAGACAGACTCATCAGTCTCTACTGAAGGAGAGAGAGAGAGAGAGCGGGAGAAAGAAAGAGAGAATAAAAAGGAATGAAAAGGAGATGAGTACGGATGGTGACAGTGAAAGAGAGATCCTTTTTCCTCCTCCTTCAGTTTGAGGGATGGCATCTCCTCTAGCAGAGGATCAGAGTGCTCTGAATAGTATCTAGGCCAGAAAGCGCCTCCAGAGTGCCCATATGCCTCCTGATACAGGTCCCACTTAGAGCCAGTGTGTGTGCGTCCTGGAAAGCGGGAGGCAGTCTCATTGGTGTGTTTGTCATCTATATTGCCTTGTTATGTCTGTGTTTAACCCTGCATGTGGTTTTTTATGTGTATGTTTGTGAATAGGCGCTTTAAGGCCAGCAATGAACCAGCAGCGCGGTAGAAGTGTTTTGCCTGCGGCTTGATTATTGTCATACCAGGCTCTAGAATAGATGAGCTGTGGTTAAATGGAAAAAAAAGGATAGAGAGAGAGTTAATGAAAGCCTGCTGACCTATAACTCTGACAGCACAACTTCATGCTTGAGATCAAGGTAACTGGTACTAACTGAAGACTGTTTGCTTCAGTGGCTTTGTCCTCCCAGTGTTCACCGCTCTTTTGCACATCTCTTGCTAATTGAAGGTTTATGTTTTCACTTGTAAGTACTTGCCAGTAAAATTGTTTCGAAATCATGAAACCAGAAACAAGATTATTTATAATAAATGAAGTTGGCGTCAGTACAGAACCACTGCTTCACATTATCAGACTTGAGTTAAAAACAAAAGACTCAACAGTAAAGCTATTATTATAAAACCGTTAACATCTTAAGACACATAATAAGCTTAAAATGGTCAAACTAAACAGTTGGTATATGTACACTTGTGAATGTTGAATTTTGTGTTAATAAGGCAAGTTGCTAATGTTGCTTGGCAACCGAAAAGGAAGTCTAAAGGCTAATAACCTATATTACTCAGAGAGATAATTATTTTTTGTTGGAGTCCAATGCTGTATTTGGGGCTATATTGCAGTTGTCACTTTCCACAAACGAAAAAAAAAAAAAAAATTATGGGGCTTTTAGGCACTTTGCTTTATTATGTGCATCACATTATACTTCTGAGTCTGATACTCTGTTTGTTGGCAATGTCAATGTAAGTACCACTGTGATTACTTGCAGCAGATGTTTACAACTGTATCCCCTGTAAAAAGGTTTTGAATGGTGGTGTATATAAATTTGCTTCTTTTCTCAGTGTAACACCCAGTCTCTCATTTCTCTACTTCTGTTTCTTCCCTATAGGAGTACCTTTATCCACCCAATGGGGCCCTCAAGGGTATTTCTATGCCATCCAGATAGCTCAGTATGGTCTGAGTCATTACAGTAAAAACCTGACTGAGCGGCCGCCCCACATGGAGGTGTATGACACAGTGGAGGAGAGAGACAGCAGGTCTAGCACATGGACAGTCCCTAAAGGCTGCTCTCTCATCAGAGTCTACGACAAGACCAGAGCCACATCAGTGCGACAGTTCAGCGCTCCAGGTAAAGAAACAGATATTGAACTACATGTTTGCAATTTATTTCATTGATCTAGTATTCTTATGTTCTTCATACACTGCATTCTGTTTTTTATTTCTGTCGGATTCTCTGTCCTCCAGCTTCACACTTATGTATGTTTACAATTCAATTTCAGTATCTTTTTAAAATGCCATGTAAATACTTTAGTCTGATGAAATCAAACCAGTAGAGTTTTTCGCATCCCTACCTGTTTCCTTATCTCTGCTGTATCCTTCTATCAGCATCTTTGCATTGCCTCTTACAGTCCTGCTCCACTGGGTATGCACATGAACACCCTCAAAATGTCAAAACACACTCAACTAATAGTGCCTCATGCACGGCTATTCAAACTTATATATATATATATTAGGGCTGTCAAAATTAGCGCGTTAATAACGCATTAACTCAAATTCATTTTAACGGCACTAAATTTTTTAATGCGCGATTAACGCAGCGCGCATTATCTGTTTGACCCGTGGCCTAGCCCGTAGTTGGAGAGTTGGAGATGCACGTAAAGAGATAGACGTAAAGAATTCCGCAGCAAACAGAAATGGAGAAAGAAAAGGGTCTTCTGAACGGAAAATTCATATACAAAACGATGTCTGATGGTTCTGTCGACAAGACAGAAGTTGTCTGCATTTATTGTCGATGTGAATTAAGTTATCACCGCAGCACGTCGAGTTTAAAATATCACTTGATGGCGAAGCATACAACGGACGCTGAGACCTACCCTCCCCCTCGCCAAAGGCAGACCACATTGGATAGTTTGCAGCGGAGATCGATGGACAACTCCACAACCAATAGACTCACCTCAACGATAGCTAAATGGGTGGCTACATCATGTAGACCAGTTAATGTAGTGGAGGACGAGGGTCTACTTGATATTATTCGCATCGCATCTAACGATTCTACATATGAACTACCTTCAAGAGCCACCGTTACAAGTAAGATTCACAACTTATATGAAGAGGAGAAAGCTAAAGTTGAGGAGGCGTTGAGACAGACAAACACGGTTGCACTAACCGGAGATTACTGGACTTCCCTTAGTAACCATAGCTACCTGGGTGTCACAGCACATTATTTTGACGCGCACTGGAAACTTCGGTCTCACGCTTTGACCGTTATGAAGACAGACGAGAGACATTATGCTGACGTTTGCGCTGAGCACTTTCTTCAAGTAGCCAGACAGTGGAACATTGAACTCAAAATTAGAATACTGACCACTGATAGTGCACGCAATATGATTGCAGCGGCCAGACAGCTCCCGTTCGAGCATATGCCTTGCATTGCACACAGCCTCCACCGAGCTATCACAGTTTCTCTCCAGAACAGCCCGTTTGACGGTGCTTTGGCAAAATGTAGGAAGGTAGTGGGTCATTTCAAGCATAGTCCTGCAAACGCAGCCGAGCTCGAACAGCAGCAAGTTAAACATCTTCAAAAGAAAGAGTCACTCATACAGGAGGTGTCAACTAGATGGAACAGCACCCTAGAAATGATAAAGCGTGTTCAGAGAAATCAAGAACCATTGATAGATGCACTGGCCCTACATGCAAGCAACATCAGCATGCCAACAGCAGCTGAATTCGATAAACTGAAGAGGTTGGAGACTGTGCTGGAACACTGCAGGTAATTTATTGATACTCTTATTAGTTATATGTTTCTGACAAAGTAAGGTTGTGTCAAAGTGGGGAAGTGTGTGTGTGTGTGTGTGTGTGTGTGTGTGTGTGTGTGTGTGTGTGTGTGTGTGTGTGTGTGTGTGTGTGTGTGTGTGTGTGTGTGTGTGTGTGTGTGTGTGTGTGTGTGTGTGTGTGTGTGTGTGTGTGTGTGTGTGTGTGTTTTACATTTATAATAGAGTGGATTTATGTTGTTCTTATGTGTCTCTGACAGTGAGTGAGTGTGTGTGTGTGTGTGTGTGTGTGTGTGTGTGTGTGTGTGTGTGTGTGTGTGTGTGTGTGTGTGTGTGTGTGTGTGTGTGTGTGTGTGTGTGTGTGTGCGTGTGTGTGTGTGTGTGTGTGATTTATAATAAAGTGGATTTATGTTGTTCTTATGTGTCTCTGACAGTGTTTGTGTGTGTGTGTGTGTGTGTGTGTGTGTGTGTGTGTGTGTGTGTGTGTGTGTGTGTGTGTGTGTGTGTGTGTGTGTGTGTGTGTGTTTTATAATAAAGTGGATTTATGT
Source organism: Chrosomus eos (assembly GCA_036326025.1). Taxonomy (NCBI): domain Eukaryota; kingdom Metazoa; phylum Chordata; class Actinopteri; order Cypriniformes; family Leuciscidae; genus Chrosomus; species Chrosomus eos. The sequence continues at coordinate 22,876,298 of CM070818.1, forward strand.
TGTTCTTATGTGTCTCTGACAGTGTGTGTGTGTGTGTGTGTGTGTGTGTGTGTGTGTGTGTGTGTGTGTGTGTGTGTGTTGTGTGTGTGTGTCTGTGTGTCAGTGAGAGTGAGAGTGAGAGATTGAAAGTGATATAGATACTCATTATGTCTAATTAAAGTGCTTTTCTCTATTATTCCAGGTATGTGAGTGAACTTTTAGGCGGAGAGAAGTTTGTTTCCTGCTCCGTTGTGCTGCCCACGCTGTGTCATCTATCACGTGTGATGGAGGTCTCAGAAGATGACCCAGCATACATGATTAAGTTTAAGGAAACTTTCACAACAGACATGGACAAACGGAAAGAAAAAACCAACACCACATGGCTGAGGGTTGCAACAGCACTGGACCCTAGGTTTAAGGACCTCAAATGTCTGAGCAGGACTGACAGAGCTGAGGTGTGGAGTTCAGTCTGTGCCTTGCTCCAGAATGGGGGGGAGGGGGGAGGGTGGGGCTTGCACAGCGAGATAAACCAGGGACAACTGAGCCACCTAAGAAGATAGCATGTCTCATGTCTGTGCCAGAGTCTTCATCTGATGATGATGAAGAGGAATGTATTGAGAAATGTGTGGAGCGCTACAAGGCAGAGCCCTCTATTGGCATAGAGGACTGTCCCCTGCAATGGTGGTCCAAACATGAAGGGGCACACAGTGATATGGCCAACCTTGCACGCATATACTTATCAACACCTGCCACATCCATACCTTGTGAAAGATTGTTTTCACTGTCAGGACATGTTGTTCAGAAAAAGCGAGCTGCCCTGTCATCTGAAAATGTAAACAGGCTCGTCTGTTTGAGCAACTGGCTCAGTGCACAGAAATAGAAATAATGGGAACCTGTGGTTTTTCTATATTCTTTTCCCCATGTAATTAATAGACATGAACAAGTTCTTTGAAAAACATGTCTATGTTCTTTATGCTCTATGTTTAGGGTGGTTTCAGTAATAAATAATAAATGTAAATTTTACATGTTCAGAAGAAGTGAGCTGCCCTGTCCTGTGAAAATGTAAACAGGCTTGTGTAAGTACTGTAAATTGAGTAAAGAAAGAGAGGTAATGGGAACCTGGTATTTCTATGTTATTGTTTTCATGTATCTAATAGACATGAACAAGTTCTTTGAAAAACATATATGACCTTTGAGAGATGTCTAGTCTTCATGCTATGTTGAGTATGGTTTCACTAATAATAAACATGCATTTGCATAAAGCATCCATATTTGTCCACCATGTTGATTAATGTATTCAAAACTTTAAAAAAAGTATTAATTTAAGGTACATTTAGAACTGATAAAAATGTGCGATTAATCGCGAGTTAACTCATGACAATCATGCGATTAATCGCGATTAAATATTTTAATCGATTGACAGCCCTAATATATATATATATATATATATATATATATATATATATATATATATATATATATATATATATATATATATATATATATATATATACAGGTGCTGGTCATATAATTAGAATATCATCAAAAAGTTGATTTATTTCAGTAATCCCATTCAAAAAGTGAAGCATGGATATTATATTCATTCATTATACACAGACTGATATATTTCAAATGTTTATTTCATTTAATTGTGATGATTAAAACTGACAACTAATTAAAATCCCAAATTCAGTATCTCCGAAAATTTGAATATTACTTAAGACCAATACAAAAAAAGGATTTTTAGAAATGTTGGCCTTGGCCAACTGAAAAGTATGAGCATGTACAGCACTCAATACTTAGTTGGGGCTCCTTTTGCCTGAATTACTGCAGCAATGCGATGTGGCATGGAGTGGATCAGTCTGTGGCACTGCTCAGGTGTTATGAGAGCCCAGGTTGCTCTGATAGTGGCCTTCAGCTCTTCTGCATTGTTGGGTCTGGCGTATACCATCTTCCTCTTCACAATACCCCATAGATTTTCTATAGGATTTAGGTCAGGCGAGTTTGCTGGCCAATTAAGAACAGGGATACCATGGTCCTTAAACCAGGTACTGGTAGCTTTGACACTGTGTGTAGGTGCCAAGTCCTGTTGGAAAAAGAAATCTGCATCTCCAAAAAGTTGGCCAACAGCAGGAAGCATGAAGTGCTCTAAACAGTGGTTCTAAATCCTGGGCTGCGTTCAGCGCCGACAAAACGTTGCAGAACGTTTTTTAAACAGAAACGGTGACGCGTTGAACGCACTGTTGTTATGACGCAAGAGGTGCAACTATGGCAGCTGAGAAGGCTTTTTGTGTTCTTTGTGAAGAATTTTCGGAGCATGATGAAGTCAGTATAAATATGTGTTTAATACTACAAAAAATGCCCGATGTTACAGTTACTGCACTTGCCGCCCAGAACACAAGAGAACATCCCAATCGAGTGAAGGGGTTTGTGGAAACTGAAATGAAAGCACATCTTACCTAATAAAGACTGAAACATCTATTTAGCCTCACATCCTGACTTTATTTGTTGTTCATACTGTTTTATTAATAACCTCTATTTTCTTTCTCATTTTTAGGAAAAGCACTTTACATGCATTGTTTATTTTTATACCAAATGTCATACACTTACAATGAAACTAAAAATATAAACAACTACATCATTATGTTGATATCCTATATTTTTACAATAAAACTTACGACAAACATGTCTTCTAATATCCTCAGTTGTTGCGTATCGAACACATTTGTAAATTACTTCTATTGTGCGCGTTCACTTTAATACCGCGTGCTGTATATACATGTTGCTGCTGATTGGACTGCAGTTCTGACACCCCCACCAAACAAGAGAAAACGCATCTCAAACCCCGTTGCACACCGGTTTCCAGGAACAATGATGTTCAACCCGGAAACCGTAGCAAAACGCTGCGCACCGTTGTGATCTTGAACGTGCCCCTTGTCCTGGGGACCCACAGCTCTGCACAGTTTATATGTCTCTCTCATTTAACACACCTGATTCAGATCATCAGCTCGTTAGGAAAGAGCTCTATGAATTAAACTGGGTGTGTCAGATAAAGGAGACATATAAAATGTGCAGAGCTGTGGGTCCCCAGGACCATAGACAGTAAAAGAAATGGACACAGCGATCCCATTGATTTCAACGGAGAAGACTGAAGCCCGATTATTCCACTTCCTGTCTGATGGCTGAGCAACTGTGCAGGCTCAAACTGAGCTTGATGTGGTAAATCTTTTAGTAGCGGTCGCCAGACAAATCTGAATTAGGTGATTCAGATTTGTCTGAATTAGGTGATTCAGACAAATCTGAATCACCTAATTCCTCAAGAACGTTGTTGAAATATTTTGTCCCATTGCTTTTATGGACTCTCTATCTATGGGCTTCTCCCTTGACTTTATGCCTCTATGTCCCCCCGATTGCCTCATAGACAGTAAAAGATTGCATGCGAGCTTCTCCTCCTGTCTATATGGTAATGTCTCTATTGTGCGACAGAAAGTCGCGTGGTTATGATGCAATTGTTAGCCTATTTTTACAAAAACGGCTTTTACGGGGCCATAACGTAAGATACAAAGTAATGGAGCCTTTTATACATTTTCGTGTTTCTTTAGAAAAAAATAATGGACAAATGAAGTCTCTGGACGCCTCAGATGTAAAGTTATTCGCTGTCAAAGTGACGCCAAAATGAATCTGAGTCAATGGAATGCAGGTGAAACAGCAGGTGAAGTTCTGCTACAATGGCGGCTCCCGCGAGGCTTCAACTTCCGGCTGATGGATTACCCCCTTGCCCAGGACCAGGATTGAGAACCACTGCTCTAAAACTTCCTGGTAGACGGCTGTGTTGACCTTGGACCTTTGCCTTTAGCCCAGGCGAGACACTTCTGATGCTGTGTCTTGTTCAGGAGTGGCTTGACACAAGGAATGCGACAGCTGAAACCCATGTCTTGCATACGTCTGTGCGTGGTGGTTCTTGAAGCACTGACTCCAGCTGCAGTCCACTCTGTGAATCTCCCCCACATTTTTTAATGGGTTTTGTTTCTCAATCCTCTCCAGGGTGCGGTTATCCGGTTATTATATTATGATTGTGTAGCCTACAGAACTAGACTGAGAGACCATTTAAAGGCCTTTGCAGGTGTTTTGAGTTAATTAGCTGATTAGAGTGTGGCACCAGGTGTCTTCAATATTGAACCTTTTCACAATATTAAAAATTTTCTGAGATACTGATTTTGGGGTTTTCATTAGTTGTCAGTTAGATTCATCAAAATTAAAAGGAATGAACACTTGAAATATCTCAGTCTGTGTGTAACGAATGAATATAATATCCAAATTTCACTTTTTGAATGGAATTACTAGCCTGGATGCCAGCCCGAACCCTGCCCACAAAATATTTAGGTCAGGAAGTTCGGTCTGGACTCGATCCGTTGAGGAGCTATTATGCCCGAACAAAAATTGTTCGGACCAATCAAATTGTCAGGACGGGCTTTATACGATGATGGACAGATGAGCAACCATAGACGACATATCTATGTGAGCAACGGTAACGTAACCATCCACATAATCAGAGCGCTTGGGTTGAATTCATGGCTGCCGCTGGAGAATTGAGTTGTGTATATTCCGCTATCGCGTGTGTTGTAGAAGATATAGACAGCGCATTCATTTTAGAAGAGGGACAGAGAACCGCGATCAAAGCATTTGTCGATGGAAAAGATGTTTTTGCCGTCCTTCCTACGGATTCGGAAAAAGTTTAATCTATCAACTTTAATCTATCTCTCAACATACGTCACTTACTCCGTTGCTCTGATTGGTTGTAGGTCTATCCAATTGAGTGCAGAGGCTTATATTTCCTGGTTCGGTTGACACACGCCCCATAATCACAGCCCAATGGGAGCAGTATCAGACTCACATTCTGACTAGAATCCAAGTATGATGACGTCAGGCTATGGAATTACTGAAATAAATCAACTTTTTGATGATATTCTAATTATATGACCAGCACCTATATAATATATATAAAATTCAGCTTTGCAATCACAGGAATAAATTACACTTTAAAATATATTCAAGCGCCACTGTCATTTTAAAGGGGTCATATAATGCCATTTTTGTACAAGTTAATATGAATATTTAGGGTCTAAATGAAAACTTTGTAATATACTTTTATTAAAAATTCTCATTAGTATTTTAAGAAAACACTCATTTTACCTGCTCAAAAACAGCTCTGTTGTCAGTATGCCGTTTCAGTGCATATACCTTTAAATGATAATGAGCTTTGCTCACCCCGTCCCTCTGATTTGTGCGTACAACGTTTGTGACACAAGAACACAATAACCATAACGCGTTGTTCATTATAAACGTGGGATTAGGAATTATATTGAGAACATGTAACGTTACATAGAATACATGCTGTAATGTACCCTGAGTGTAAACACTAGCCACATTCATCGTGAAGCGTGCAGCTAGAGATTTGCAAAGATTATATATAAAGGTTAATAAAACGTTACACTCCTTCTTGAGGTGCAGCAGGAACACGAATAGTTGGTACCGATTCCTTTTTCAGGAAGCAGCTTCTTTAGCAAAACCAGCTTTATACTGACCCTCGTTTAAAAAGAGTCTGGTGAGAAATGATTTGCGCAAACATGAACATTGACGTTGATCGTGGAGAATATTCCCATCGTAAACAAACTCAGCCACTGCGTCTTCAGCGGTTCGGATTTAGGAACATCAAAATGACTGTTTTCGTTATTACACCAAGAACAGAACACCACTTCGCTTAGACGCCATTCTGCTCCAGTGTAAACAATGACGGACTATGATGACAGCTCGCTCAGGGCGGGTCTGTGTTGAAACACTGCTGTCAATCAACAATCGTGGGGGGTGAGTGTGCTCACACGGTCGAGCGGCTCGATTTGAGACTGGGGAAAACATATAAGGAGATTAAAACAAAAACACTGGATGGATTTTTATCATTATATCATGGATGTTTACTGGCACTGCCAACACGCATTTCAGTACAATCAACTTGTAAAAGTGCATGTACCATTATATGACCCCTTTAAAACTAACAAAGAGGCTATGTAATGACTACAATGCTTGTTTGTCTTTAAAAATAGAATCATATGCTGACAAAAAAAAATCTTTCATCAGAAAACATGTTTCTTTCAACATTTGTTTACCAAATTACACACACAGGATTATAGGGTATCGCAGGTAGTAATGGAAACATCTATGCTGTCTTCAGAAATCGACCAGATGGAGGCATCACAGTTGACAGTACATTTTGTTCCTCCCTCAGGATACTGCATGATAAGGCAGCATTTCTGAGGTCTTGGACACACTGTGCTGCTTTTTAGCATTGAGCTAATCAATAGCCATTAGAATTAGCAGGGCTGTCGTGCTGGCAGGCAGTAATTGGTGTCATCACCCAGAGCATTGATTAGAGCGGAGCCAACTAGGACACACTGGGTCCAGAGCTCCAGCAGGGCGCTGCCTCCCTCCCGCTCTCTCCGTCCTCCACATCACTGCTATTGATGCGAGGGTAATCAGAGCAGGACAGTACAAATCCACTTAGTCTCTGCATTGCCTTAAGTAATGGATTTATGAGTGCATTAAATAGTGATAGGGGCTGTTTGAGCCAAAATGCCCTCTACTGCCTTTTTTCTTTTCCTTTGATTGGCTTTTGTCCTTTATCCCTCTCCTGTCCCATTATCTGTCTTGCTTTAATGTTGTTGATATTCTTGGGTGTTTACTCTTGCTTAAGTCTTAAACCTTATTCTTTTTCTCTTGCTCTTTCATGCCTCCTTGTCTCCTCTCAGTAGAGGGTATGAATAGGTTTCCTTTTTTGTTCTGCATAACCTTGTCAGAAGGCAACACAGACAGAGGCAGCGAGAGGGATTTGACACTAACAATGAGAGATGACTTTAGGATGAAGTGTTGAATGTGCATTTCTGTAAAAAGAGAGATAAAGTACTTTGATTGAGAGTTGGGTAACTGATCTGCTCACTTTGCAGTGAGTTGCACTGCAGTGTGTACCAAACAGTCCTCTGGAGGAGAAATGAGTTTTAGCACTGTCCAATGTCAGATAGATTTTTTTTTAAAGTTATTTCACGGTTATTTCACTTTCTGCCTCTCTGACACCAATGTGTCTGTTTAATTAACCCCAAGAGAAAGTGACAAATGAAACCTTGTGGTTTCAAGACACCTGTACCTTCACTATTCCAAAGTACTATCTCTTGCTGTGTGTGAATCTGTACAAACAAGTGTGTCTATGCATATGATACTGTAAAGAAACAGGAGAAAGTTTTTTGTAGGCATTATACCGATAATAATACTGTGATGCAATAATTAAAAATTATGTGATGTGATAACATTATCAACATTGCACAAATTTTGTTACCAGACAACAGTTTGTTAGTTTACATGGTGTGAAGTGCAGCACATGGTGATAATGTGAAAAATGGCATTTTTGTGTACAGACAAAACTAAAATGGTGAACTAGTCTGCAAACAATACGGTAACGCTTCCTTTTAAAGTCCAGTTACCCATGTAAATACTATGTACTTATTTTAGTAACTACAATTACTGGGTAATAACTAGTACTAACCCTGAACCTACCCCTAAACCTACCCCTGTTCCATGTACTTACCTTATATTAGCCAGTACATTCTAGGTAAGTACACTGTAAGTACACTGCAAGTACTGTACTGTAAAAGGAAGCGTTACCAACAATACCATGTCATGCCAATGTGCTGCTATTCACAGGTTGACATTCATCAACAAATGAACACTTCCCTAATAATTTCAGAAAACATTTTTTTATTTGAGCTGCATGTTTTTATATTAATGAATCTAAAAATGAAAATTCTGTCAACAATTGATCACCCATGTGGCATTTTATAATCAATTAAAAAAATAAAATATTTTTTGTCAAATATAAAACAACAACAGAAAACAAAGTTTAAGGGTTATTGAAATTAAAATGCTTGGAAAACACATGCAACAAGCCTTTGTACTTGCAATGGTTTATATTGTGCGGTTAATTAAATAATTTTCAGTTTAATCTTAATAGTCATTAAAAATGGTTGTTTAACTTGTTTATGGCATCGATTTAGTATCAGTACCATGAGATGTTTGTTGTACCAAAGCCAAAATTTTGCTTGTTAGACATCCTGTTAAATGTGTTGTAACATTTCCTTTGTCTATTCCTTCAGAAAACTCAGAGGGCGTCTCACTTCCTCTTGGCAACACTAAAGATTTCATCATCTCTTTTGACCTGAAGTTCACATCTAATGGTAGCGTCTCTGTCATCTTGGAGACCACAGAGAAAGGGCCTCCGTTTGTTATCCACTATGTCACCACTACCCAGCTCATTTCTTTCAAGGACCGTGACATCACCTATGGGATCGGCCCTCGGACAGCATGGTCCACGGTCACCCGTGACCTTCTCACTGACCTCCGCAAAGGCATTGGCCTCTCCAACACCAAAGCGGTCAAAGCCACCAAGACCATGCCCCGACGTGTCGTAAAGTTATTGTTGCACGGCCACGGGACGATAGACAATATTACAATCTCCACCACTTCACATATGGCGGCTTTTTTCGCTGCTAGCAACTGGTTGGTGCGCAACCAGGACGAGCGTGGTGGTTGGCCAATCATGGTGACTCGTAAACTTGGGGAAGGTTTCCGTGCGCTGGAGCCGGGTTGGTATTCGGCCATGGCGCAGGGACAGGCCATGTCCACTCTAGTGCGTGCCTATCTGATGACAAAAGATGACACGTACTTGAAGGCTGCTCTGCGTGCCACGGACCTTTCAAACTGCCATCTGAGCAGCACGGCGTCAAAGCCGTGTTTATGAATAAATATGACTGGTATGAGGAGTATCCCACAATCCCTAGCTCCTTCGTTCTGAACGGGTTCATCTATTCCCTCGTAGGCCTGTATGACCTGGCGCAAACTGCAGGTGAGAAACTCGGTCGGGATGCAGGTCAGCTGTACAGCAAGGGAATGGAGTCTCTGAAAGTTATGCTGCCCCTATATGACACGGGGTCGGGCACCATCTATGACCTGCGCCACTTTATACTGGGCACGGCGCCCAACCTGGCCCGTTGGGACTATCATACAACGCACATCAACCAGCTCCAGCTGCTGGGTACTATTGACAACTCGCCCATCTTCAGGGACTTCGTCAAGCGCTGGAAAAGCTACCTGAAAGGAGGGAGGGCAAAGCACAACTAGAGCGGAGCACACCTCTAAAATCTCTTTAAACCCTCACGTCCTCTTCCTGACTGCCTCTGTGAGGGCCACTGTGTCTAGCATGGAGGAAAAAATGGCTGAACACTTCGGTAGTCCTCTGATTTTTCTGTTTGAGACAGTAATTGCAGTGCTTCTGGTGTCTGTGCTGAGGTTTTAATTAGGTACAAACGCAGCTGCTTGCAGCATGTGTCTGTATGAGGAAGAGGGAGGGCTTGGGTATTTAATATTCAACGCTCCAGATCTGCAGGTTTTTTGAGTGAGAAACACGTCTGCTGAGATTTGCCACATTTGGGCATACTTCAGTCAAGATGTGGGATCGAAAAGCAGCTTTCAGAACCTTCTTCCAAAGTAAAGCTCAGAAAATAGTCAGTCACCAGACAAGCAAAAACATTGAAAATAAATTGTAGAGAACAAACTAAAGTTTGCTGCAATAGTCATTTCAGTTCGTAGCCTGTGAGCTCAACGGTAATGCATACAAGCTACGCAGAGAAATGCTGAAAATGTCCTCAAGTGTAGCATTATTATGTTTCAGTGAAGGTTTACTTTATCGGTTTGACATTAGAAGGAAACACAACGCCTTTTGTTCAACCTACTGTCCAGCCTTCAATCTGCATTTCATGATCCTTTGCTCTGTCAAAACCTCACCACAATCAGATTGAGCTGCCACTAATGCGGCCCAGTCCTGCCCATAATGCACTTAAAGCTTTAGAGAGTAGGTCGTAAGTCCCTTGCTTCATGTTTACAACAGATTTCAGGAAACATTGCTATAGGTATTAAGACACCACTATCCTAGATTGTCAAACACAAAGTCTAGAATATAACAGTTTGGTTGCTTTTTGAGAAACCAGAGGGAGTCTGAATGGTCGTGTAGCCTGTGTTCATCCCAGTAAGAAGTCAAACCTCAGTTGAATTGTGCTACATGTAGACTGGTCATGCACTTTACTTGTGTGGCATGCGTGTGTGGTGAGGATGCCTTTATACAACCATGTGATGAATTGTGACTTCATTTCTGACATCAAGTTTTTTTTTCTCTCTCATGCCTTGATGCCAGTGAATCATTTTATAAGGGAATATCCACCTTTTGTTTGCCGATTGCAAGGTTATTGTAGCTGTATACATTTCCTCAATTTATTTCTTTTTTTTAATTACAAACAACTGTATTAGTTCTTGTAATGTTTTTTTAGGTAACATCTATTTCCCTTTGTTTTGAGTGTCAAAAACACAGTTGCCATTATGTAGAACAAAAGCATGTTTCTTTCACATCCAGTTCAATATTTTGCATCTTATCCGAGCAAAAGTTGGAGTTTCATGTATTAAAATAAACACATTATAAGTACTTCCTCATTAAAATAGTGAAATGATTTGCATTTAAGACTATAGCATCTGTTTTTTTTATCCAAAAGCGTCTCGTCACATCAATATAATATTACACAGCCCTCTGACTGCAGCCAAGTGTTTGAGACTGCAGATGGGAATATCTTGTAGAGTTCAAGAGTTTTGGCCGTGTCACTTCCTAATGTAATGCCTCTTGACCTCTGCAGTAAAACCTCCACCTGGCTGAATCCTGTCGATCTTAATCTCGCATAACAACAGCCGTTAAGATGGCGAGATATCCCATTATCTGACAACCTGCTGTTCAGAACCAACTCAAAACAGATGTTCACATTCCAGTTTGGGCTTTTGGCATCAGATTTTCAGAAAGTAAATGTCAGAGAAGGAAAATGTGGCATTTCTAAATGTTTTATTTCAAAGTGTTGACCTTTTTGATTTAAAAATCATGTTTTCCCATTAAAATCTGGTTGCTTGTAGTTTCACCGACACGGATCTCACATATAATACTATGCACATCTCATACTTGCCGCTTAATGGGCAGACATATGTATGTTTAAAGGCAGAGAGCTTTTTCATTTATACTGAACCAAAGTCTCTAAAGTTTGCGTTATTTTTATCTTAAACTTTAGTTTTTGTATTGTGGTATATGGAAGGCCATGGAGCATTTGTCTTTTTTTTTCCTCTTGTTTTTTAGTTTGGAAAGATGGTGTGATTAATGGAACATTTTGAGGTGGCATATACATGCCTTCCTCATCTGAAGAAATGCCTTTTGATACAGTTTTTCTCCAGTATAGATTTTTATAATATAGAGTGAATATAGAAGAAAACCTGGGAATTTAATTAATCACTGCTATCTATGGGCACGTGTGCAAGTCTTGATGTAGAGCTAATGCTCAGAGCTACAGTACATATTTCAAAAGGGAAAAGAGAGACTTGGAACAGCATGTCTGATCTTGAAAGCCTGGTTTCAATGCAGCCTCCTTTTTGAGTTGGGTTTACCAAACCTTGTTTGCATTTGAGTGAACTCCTTCGAGTAAGCAATGTTGAAGCACAACTATAGTTTCTTGAATTAATTTATTCTCATCTAGCTCTCTCTCTCTCTCTCTCTCTCTCTCCTCTCTCTCTCTCTCTCCTCCTCTCTCTCTCTCTCTCTCTCTCTTTCTCTCTTTCTTTTAATATATATATTTCCAGTCTGGACAATGTGCAAAGCCTTCTGCAAGCTGCTGCATTTTAGAATTGTCAAACGGTAGAAATGTGGTTGATCTTTTTCTCTCTTTTTGACACTTATTTTTCATTCTTGAGTTATTAATTGACATGTGTATTTCATGTGTATGCAATAAATGGTTGAACTGGATCGCAACAGCTGCACACCCAGAGGTTGTACAAACTTTTCAAAGGAAGCACAATATGTGATCATTTTTATGCAGGACAAATGTTTATTAAAGTCTTTGTGCTTTAAATTGCTTTTTTAAAGTTGTATAAATAAAGGCATTTCGTTTTATACATAAATTTGTCTACTGTGTTTATTTTAATAAAGCAGCATTTTGTCTTTAGCTCATTTTATTTAGAAAGGATGTGGTTTATAATCAACTATAAATGTATTTAGTCCCATATCTCATTTTTAAGTCCTATCTGGTCACTCCCTCACTAGCTGAGCAGAAATGACCGGTGTTGAACACTGCCTTAGGTGTCTACTGCATCATCCTCCAAAAACATTTATCTCGGAGTCCCTGTTCACTATAATCCCTGTGACATTCTCTCTCTATCTCAGTCACACATATGGTCAGTGTGGTTTAATTACAAGCTGCAGCCTGGGGTCTGATCCGGCACATTAAACTCCATTCTCATTCTTCTGTCCTGTCTCTGTCTCTGCCTCTCTCAGTAGTCTGTATGTTGTTTTAGCCAGCATTAGCTGAGCTCATACCACTGCTACTGTGGGTGAAGGCGCCCGTGGAGCTCATCTTTTAATGACTGTCTGATCAGATTATCACTGTTTTTACCCAGACTCAGCCAGCTGACGCTTGTGGTCTATATGAGTTTTTTTCTTCTCTTTAATGCTGGGTAATGATACAGGTTTCAGTTTGATTCATTTTGGCATCTGGTTTTTAATCAAGTTTATTCAGATGAATATCTCAATTAATAGGAAAATAGATATCCCCCCCAAACAACCCTAGAGTTTAGTATTTTAAGACAAGACACTAAAGGGCAAAACCATAGTTTTAATCTAAAATTGGCATGTTTTTTTTTTCTATTTGCATCTGTAGATTCTCTAGTGAAAAAACATATACCAAAATGTATTTAATAAAACATTTATTTCCTAAGTATACTACAAATCCATTAACATATTTACTGACATATCGCTTGACACTGACATAAATATTATAATTAAACTTTATTTGGAGTACTTCTTTATTGCACATTTCTTAATATTAAGCCTAATATGTTTTAATATCACTATTAGTAAGGATATGATCTCTGTATAATATCAGTCTTAAAAAAGATATATAAAGTGTACCAAAGTATACTTGCAATAGTTCCACTTTAGCACGAGTAAAGTGCTAAATTTAAAAACGTTATATTAAGTACATTAATATGTAAATATATTTGTAGTATACTTAGCATAAAATATTTCAAATACATTTTGGTATATTTATTTTTCAATAGGGTTTCAATTACAATATGAGCTGTTTTATTAAAACAGCACTGAGCCAGAATTCTCCACTTCAGTAGCACTTACACCAGACTTTCTAGTTGTATTATCATCTATATTCTGAAGGTTTTTACAGAGTGATTTTTTAAAATTATTTTTCATATCTCATTTGCCTGATTTATTTATAAATAACAGCATGGTGTTTTTTTCTGGCTTTATCATTCCAATGTATGGGGTGATAAAAAAAGAGAAATCTAATATCCTCTCTGTAAAAACGTTTAACTCTATGTTAACAAAAATGAAAAGAAAAAAAAAAGAATTTGAAGAAAGTGGCTTAATCCAGTGTTCATAATATTGCATAACTTCTGGAAAGTTATGCACATTAGTGCATACGACTCATTTGCTTATTTAACAATAATATTTCAATATCATTCAATTATCTAATACAAAACAATTATCTTAATGTTCTGTGGTGGTTAATCGACTGTCTATTCGTTTTTTTTTTTTTTGTTTTTTTTTTACCTGTGGTGTCTTGCCTTTAAAAAGTGCAAGTGTTTTTTAAAAATGTCTTTTTAAAACTCAACCAAACCTGCAATGCACAGGAAAAACAATTTCCAGACTAACACCGAGCTGTCAAATATCAGTTTATTCTTGAGTGTTTCATTACATTCAACTCATGTCTGCCTCCCCGATGTCTGCTTGGTTTGCCATTGTAACAGATCACAGTGAGTGATGTGTGCTTTTGTGTCTGTGAGAGATTCCTACACACGCTTGTGTCATTTCCCATTTATGACCTAATACCTCACAGCTATGCAGAGTTCAGACTCTTCTCATCTGAGATGTTCAATATATTTTACCCTTGGTACAATTACATTGTCCGAGGCGACAAAAATATCCCTGCTGCAGAGCGAGACAGACAGATGTGGAGGCAGGAGTTGACGCTTGCATATTGTGCCAGTCTTAGGGGTCGTATAGGCCATGCCCTCTGCAGCACTGTTTGATTCGGTCTGTCTGCATCTGGCCTCCACACCGCTGCTGCTGCTGTTTAATTATGCAGCAAGCAAGGCCACGCACACACACACACACACACACACACACACACCCTTGCTTACTCCCACAAACATCATCTCATGTTTGCCCTCCAGACGATACACACACACAAACACAGACTTAATGAAGCAGAGGAAAAGTGTTTGAGCTGAATAGAGAGAGAGGGGTAATGAGAGAGCTGCTGCAGTGGTAAAGCAAATGTCCTTCTCTGCTAATCTAGGAAGACTGGACAAGTGCCAGTGTTATGGCGGATATGTTTCTTAAATAGCCTTTTGCATCTCCATTCATTTGCAACCCACTCCTTAAAAGATAAACTCCTGATAGGGTTAAACTAGACTGGTTGCACTTTATTTTACAGTAGGCTACATGCACTTTCAATGTTTACAGTGTATTACCCACAAAAGTACTGAGTAGTGTAAAGTAACTACATGGGTTAAGTCAAGGTTTAGGGTTGGGGTTAGTACCCAGTTAGTACGGCAGTCTTATAACATTGCACAGGGGCGTAGCACCAAATTTTGGGCCCTGGGTACAAACCATCTTGCTGGGCCCCCATATCAAATACCATGATACCAATGGGTGGGGTATTGCATTTTTATCATAAAAAACACTTAAAATGTAAACAAAATAAGCCACATTCTGATTAATATATTTTTGTTTTATTGTCAAAAGTACTAACTGAGATGACAAAAGGTCTAGCAGGTCTGAAACTGAAATAGCGGTTATATGGCTTCAAATGGTTGCTAAAATATCCTTTATTGTCACAATACCTTTTAAAGTGTTGCCTAAGTATAAGTTAATTGACGATTATTTGTCTCTTTAAAATAAATGCAGACTATAGAATCACAGGGTACACTAACCGCCAAAGTAGACATTCAGTATTTGAATTACGTTTTAAAATAAGTCATTTTCAATCAGTAAGTTAAGATGTGCATTAAACCGAGAACAATCATACTTATAATGTAAGCGCGTGCGCGAGTTAATTTACATGACAATGCGGTAAAATAGGCGCTAACGATCTGTGTTTTCGCGGGTGTTAGATTTTGACAATAAAGGGAAATATATGTAAACTTCTGACCCTGGGGAGAACTGCAGCAGAAGAGGAGACAAACTGGAGACAATGTCAATGCTCGATGATGCATTTGGAGCTCACCTTTCTTTTAAAACAACTGAGAGAGCAACTGCTTGCCCTCATGTGCCTTTCTCTCTTTAATCTTCTTTTGTTTTCGAGCCCCTGATTTTCCTTTCTTAAGGAAATACATGAATCTTCCCCTGTCTTCCTAGTTCCTATCACACAACTCACTCCAGCTCCTGTCTTATCAACTGAACTGATTCATCACCGCAGGTCCGCAGCAGAAGCACCTAACCTGCGGGTTGTACCATTTACATTGATTCGAGAGGGGTAGTGGGGCCCTACACAGCATGAAAAGAACTTTTTTTATACCAAACCAGTGCCTAACTACAAGTTTAGTTTTGCATAGGATCTTTTTTATTTGTACATTAATGCTATACAAATGTTAGTGCATGTATACGTCTGTATAGAAAACTGACTTCTAAGGGCCCCCCCTGCCTCGGGCCCTGGGTACTCGGTACCCTTTTTCCCCCCAGTCCGACGCCCCTGACATTGCAACATTCCTATATAAAGAGACTGATTTAATTACTAATGATGCTGGTCACTTCACTTAAACTATTCAGTTTAGCTGCAGTTTAGTTCATCCCACATGAAGTATTTGAGTGGAGATAACATCGGTTTCCATCACGTGAAACCACTGTTTTAACTTTTTTTTTTAAATAAAAAAGCTTAAAAAACTAGCTCACATCAGTGGTGGAACAGGGAGCAATAATTTTTTACCTCTCTGCACACGTTACCCTATTATATCTGTCCATTTTAAGGGGTTTAGACCTTGTATTTATTTTATTTTATATTAGGCTACTTCATTTATTGTGTATTTACAGCATACTATCTCAACGTTTCTGACTTTTAGTTGTATGCGCTACATTTCTTTCACACAGAGCAAGGTTGAGGAAAGTTCAGGGGGATATATTTAAAAAACATAAATCGAACAAAACCGAAAACAAAACTTGACAACTAGAGGAATACGAACTGTCACAATTTTGACGCTGTATATTCAGAGAGATGTGATTAATAATTTTAAATGAGAAAATGCTGCCATCATGGGGTGACATTTGGCATTACCGTTTAACTGTTGCATAACCACTAAAACTGCTTCATCCACACCTTCACTAACTGTTATATGTAAACACCTTCTGTTGGAATATTTAAACATATTGAGTAATGTCTGCTTTACAGTCATACATAATTTCATTTCTGCAATCTGCACACCAAAATCATAACATGCCCACATTGATATGTTTTAAATGGAAACACATTTCCATACTATATTATGTATCACATTTATCCAAATATCACACTTGATTTGCTGTAATTGTGTTATTATAATTGGGAGGGAGCCCCCCCCCCCCCCCCCCTCTTCTTTATCCACCTTTGCTTTCCAAGCCAAGTTCCTTTTAGTTTACCACACTAACATGGGCCTACTTTTCACTTCTGCGCAGATAAGAGGGTAAACACAGTTATACAGTTTGCTTAAGATACTGTACATGTTCTTGAATGGAAATAACGTTTTTGCATTGTCATTGGATTAGTACAGACAGAATGATATTGCCTCTGTTTTAGCATGTTATAATTATCAGTGAAAATATAAGTTATTTCACACCCTCCATTCATTACAAACCTTCACATGCACTGACTGAACCTGCTTAAAACACCCCACCCTGAATGAGCAAGTGGGGTCTGTCCCAGAACAGCACAACAAGCTCTGTTTTCCATGTATAGACTGGGACAATCCAGTGACCTCGTTTGAAATACAATATAATTTTTTTGCCAATTATGCATGATTAGCTTGAGTTCAAAAGTCACTAAGAAACCTGTTTAACCTGCTGAGAAAAGGGTGGAAATAAGGTTTTTGTTGACATAATTCATAAATAGTTGTATTTGTCTTTAAATGGATCTTATATATACTGCATTTATTGAGAAATATTATTACAATTTAAAATAACTGTTTACTATTTTAATATATTCATTTATTCCCTGTCACATGCTCCTTCAGAAATCATTCTAATTTGCTGATTTGCTGCTCCAGACACGTCTTATTATAATCAATGCTAAAATAGATTATTTTGTTATAGAATTTTGATCTATGTAATGTGTTGTGTACGTCTACTGTTGTGTACGTCATGTGTATGTTTGGAGTTCAACTGTCTGATTTTAAAACAATGTGCTTCTGAATAGTTCTTGTGAGCGTTCTCGCCTAGCCGGTGTGTCAGGTATGTGTGTGTGTGTTTGTGCGTTTATGTTAGAGGTTGATGTCTGTAGGTGTGATGGCAAGGGCAGGGCTAACCAGGCCAGTCTCTGGTAAGGTGGAGTGGAAGTGTGTCAGTATGTGCATTTGTCTCTGTACCTGCTGGTGTGTTTATGTCTCTCCTGAGTCAGGCACTGAGGGCCATTCATCTGAGGAACATGTTCAGCTTGATCAAACTACCGCGTGTCTTCACCGTCCACCAGGTGCCCAAAGTAAGTTCATTAATTTAACAAAACATAAAACTGATATCGTGAGATTTTAACTAGTTTAAGATATTCTTTAAGTAGATAAACAGAAGGAAAGAATCACTGGATTTGTATTTTCTTTTATTACTGTGCAACCTGATGTGCAACAGTTTGAAGGTCTGTAGCCAAACATATCATCATATTCACATTAATGCTTTACGTTATTTTGTTGGCTTGACATTTTACCTGTAGAAAGAGCTGGTTTGTCTTTTCTTACTAAATGAGGATTTTTTTATGGTAGGCATTTCATGAGGACAGTATCATCTCTGGATATCGACATCCTCGTAGTTCGGCCACAGACTGTGTGTTGAGTCTTTTTCAGCTGACCAATGAGACCCTCAATGTCTGGACACACTTTCTACCAACATGGTATGTTACCTCTCGTGCTTGCTTTCTCTCTATATATGCATATCGTCCTCTGTTTGCCATGCACTTTCTCAATAAAACTTATCTTATAACTCACAGACGGTAGTATAAACTTACACAACTAGTGACACTACCCTGGGTTCCATGGCAACAGTATGAGGTGTGTATCCATGCGCGGTGTGCTGAGACTTACAGTAGTTTGAATTGAGAACCTCCACACTGGTCTCTCACCGAGGGTTAACCCAGCTGAGTCGTTCCTACCTTGCTGGATGAACACAGAAGGTCTACCATCACTGTCAATGAGCTCCTGGCGTGATTCTCACCAGAGCTTTCTCCAGACGTAAACATGTCGAGAGCTGCTTATGTCACCTTTGATTCTTTAACCTGTGTCAGTCTATGTGTCTTTGTTGTAAACATTTTTGAAATGGTAAATTACTATATTAGCTGTAATGGTCTGTTATAAGCTGTTATAAGTGATTTTTTAGATAAATCACTGCTTGTTGTCATTGCATTGCTTATACAGACAGTTTCCCTCCAGGTCTGTGAATGGACCTGAGATCATTCAAAAGTTATTACATAAAATGTCTCAATCCTGCCTCGTGTTAACCAATGCTCTACAAAAGGTCACAGACATGCAAAAGCTAACTTTTTTTGGGCATGTGATAAATGGAACACATTTAATAATGAATATTATATTATTTTTATATAATAAAATGATATACAGTATCTTATAAACATGTATACAATATAAGTTTAATTATTATTTTTAAATAACTACTCCGTATTGGCAAATTCCTGCATGATAAACTGCTTAAAAGGGGTCATGAACTGGCTTTTTAAATCTTATTATATTGTTGTCTGAGGTAAACTTATGACGTTCGCTTGGTTTTTGCATTCAAAAACATCAAAATTAATAAGTAATAGGCTATTTTCTAACCTAGTTTTGAGCCTAGCTGAAAAATGCTCGGTTTTTATGGGAGTCTCGCACTGAAGACTTGGAAGTAAACGCCCACTACTGTGGGTGGATAACCGTTTTGCATATTATAATGAGTTTCAACTCACCCGTCGATGCACTTGGGGGAAATTGTTTTGAAAACGTCCAATGTTGTAAAATGGCAACCGGAATGATTCGCCCATACATGTTCGACGCAGAGTCCGTGTGTTTCACCATTCCTGTCAGATCCAATATAGACGGCACAGCACGTTCTTTACTCTTAATCAGTCTGCAAATCCAGTCTTGTTTACTAAACAATCCTCAGTGAAATGAAGCGAACAGGCGGACAATGTTTTACCTCATCGGCTGGAGTGGAACGTCATTAAAAATAAAGTTTATCCATGCACTCCTATTGGAATCCAGAGGAAGCTTATGCAGCGACTGTTCTTCCACAACCAGGCACTGCACAATATTTTGTATTGCTTGGTAGCTCGATCCGGTTTGTCATCACGAGGTAGGCGGCCTATGTTATTTAGCTATGTATGCATGTAAAATGCACGAACCGGTGGGCGGGGCTAAACCGGCCATGTTGAAGTAGGCGTTGATCTTCTTCTGCGGGGGTGGTGTTTTATCCTCTTTTACGTCATAGTTCCCCACTTTGAAAAACAAGTCGTTTGCTGAGGCTGGTGTCAATAAAAGCATTTATTGGACCAACAAGGACGTTTTCAGTTCTGAAACTTACAGGATATTCTTATAATTTGATGACCTCTCAGATGTCAAAAGCTCAAGGAAAATTTGATTTCTCAGTTCATCACCCCTTTAATCTTCCTCTTCTTTGAATAGAAGCATCAGCTAAATTATTAAATTAACTATAAATGTAGTTCATAGCAAAAACACATTGCCATTACTAGTCTATTTTAAGTTTGCCACATCTCAAACTAAAGCTAACACATCCTCTGATCCCACACAATGGTTAAATACACAGTCAGCCAACAGTAAATCAATAGGACAAAACTTGGAATCTGTAACTTGACTCCATGTTAATGTTTGGTTATATTAAACTCTCTAATCCCTCTAAAGCAAACAAGAGTAAATCAGACCTGTAAAATTCATCACTTAAGAATCCTGAGATTTAAAAAAAATAGATTTAGTACGACACCTTGTAATATACATTTTTTAGGGCAGGGCTGACATTTCTAAAGCTCTGATGCTCAATTAAATGTTACGTTCACGTGGATATAGCAAACCCATCAAATTTGAACGTTTTTTCTTTCATAAAAGAATTCTCTTTGTAACGGCAAAGTATATTTATTCATTTTTAATCTCTAATGACTGCAAGACAAAAGTTGACTGGGGTGTATGGGAACACTGAATGTAAGGAGTGTGTTCCATCTGTATACATTCTTATCTTAATTGTACATACTGTATAGCTTACAAACAAGCTTTACCGGTGCTCTTTAAAGATTAAACACAGACTTAGAAACTGATAAGACTGTTTTTTTCTGCATCCACCTGTCAGACACATCCCTAGTAACAAACTCTGCGAGCAAGTCAGGGCAAGTTAAATATTTCAATACAATCTTATAACTTCTTCAATACAATCTTCAAACTGGCCTTTGTCATCCTAATCTTCTGTTCACTTGCTAAGATATAGATAAGAACCAGTCTTTCTGTGGAAAAGAGAGGAAAAAGTCAAAGGACTGAAAATGTATATGTTACTTTAAATCTCATGTGTAGAATGTTGATTTCCGCGGCGGAAAACTTAATGGAATTATTGTTTCACTGTATACATTTTTTTGTTGTGAGTTGCAGCATTGCAGAGCTGTCATCATTGTCTGTCATCATCCCATCTATCTCTTTTTCTCCATCAGGTATTTTCTATGGAAGTTGATGACAGTGTTGTTGATGGAGGATGTGTGGTATAATGAGTACACATGGCCTCTGCTGGTCTTCTTGTTCTCCTGCTGTGTGTATCCACTGGCCTCCAGCTGTGCCCACACCTTCAGTACCATGTCTACCCGCTCTCGCCATATCTGTTACTTCTTTGACTATGGAGCACTCAGCCTGTACAGTCTCGGTAAGAGTGGAACACACAGACACATTCACTTAAACACTATTAGTTCCTTGGCTTGTTACGGGAAATATTGCCATAAAGACGAAGTTCAAACTTCAAGGTGCACTGCATATATTTAAAAGACGCAATGCATTTCAGACACAAACGCAAATACAATTGACCCTTCGCAAAGACCCGCCCTCCTTAGTTACTGTCGCTATGTCCGACAAGCTACGCCGCTCTCACGCTCTCACCATGTTCTCACACAGTGAAAAATACATCGCGGAGCAGAGATGAGACTGACAACACGCGGACAGACAGGACAGACTAGGATACTTTTCGGTTTCTTTTGATATCAAACATATTAAACAACGTCTCACCTTTCAAATTTGGTCATTTTTTTAAAGAAATTTAAACAATAAATACCGTTTTGTGGCTCTTTAATGTGCCGTGACAGATCGCTGTAGAGCATCAGTTAAAGCTGCTCGTGAACCGATCATCTCTTCCTTCTAGTTCATTTATAGCATCAAATAAACATGAATGAACATAAGAATGAATGTTGTTTTAAACCGCGGAAAGGCGTCAGTATATTCAGTTTTTCAAGTTTAAATCCTCCCATGTTAATCTAATATCTCTCCTGACTGCTTTGTCGGACAAAATGGCGGATGGCGCAGTATGATTGGTCAGATCACCTGTCAATCAAGCTCCACGCGAAGGGTCAATTTACATTACATAACCATATACAAAGTACATTCATTGTGTACATTATCTCCAGGAATGACCTGATAATAAAAATCCACCCAACACAGATAAACTAATAATTATTTACATTTTTGGCCAATAACTAATAGATGTCCAAAATATAAATTCTATGTTTTGTGTAAATAAATAAAAAATAAAATGCTTGAAACTAAAATCAACCATTTTAAATCACAACGTTACAATGTACAGCATGGAAAAATAGACAGTTATCATCTAAAGCTCACTTAAATTTAAACTGTAAAGTTTAAATTTAAGTGAGCTTTAGATGATGACAAAAATGATAAATGATCTAAATGATAAAATGAGAATACACAATTAAATATAGAGATCAATTTAGAAATCTCTAATATCAGCCAATAACTGGTATGATACTGACATACTGTATTTTTTGCACATCTAATCATTTTTAACAGAGTAATCTTTATTTAATATGTCAATGAATAAATTAAAGTGAAGTGCATACAGTAAGTACAGACAACTTGTGACTGTACTATTTGGAAGTTATTAACTAATAAGTAGTATTTATATGTATTGATAAACAAGAATCTTACAGAATCACACTACAAATGAACACATTGTCACACGTCATTACCAAATCATCCCCATCCCACTGAAATGTATTTATGTGACTGATTGTATGTTGATGCAGGTTCAGCGATCAGTTACTCTGCATATGTTTTTCCTGACTCATGGGTGAACAGCACATTTCATTCCTACTACATTCCTGTAGCTGTACTAAACACCATCCTCTCAACCAGCATGGCCTGCTACTCCAGGTAAGGATCCTCATTGCTATCAAACACGCCACAAGTTACACTGATGACAGAAATGCAGTTTGCTTAATTGCGGGTTACGTATAGGTGTGGAACAAGCTGTAATAACCATTACATCAATTAGGGTGACATTATCAAATTTAAACAAGGTAAATTTATACTAAATACTACAAAAAACCCTGATTTGTATAACACAATTTACATATATAATTCAAAAACTTATATAGTGCAGGGACTAGGAAATATAATTGGTGAATCATTTTTGTCAATCTGTTTATTTAGTTGTTTGTACCAACCGAAATATTCACTTCTAAGCGCAATGACTGCGTCCAGAATAGTGTTCACTCTCTGAGCAGGTACTGCTGTCATTATCATGTGACCTACCAGCATCAGTTGCATCGCTTCACTGCTTTTCACAACTCCTCTCCCGTGGCCTCATGGGATAGTTAAAAATTAATGAATTTGGACATACTACTCTTTCCACATATTTTCACCTACTGCAGTATGCAGTACTGTATGCATATTCGCATACAGCCTATATATTAGAGAGGACTGTTTCCCTAAAATGAACTGACCTGAGACAGAGGACCGTTTAGATTAATGTTTTACTGCTTCCTCAGATCATATATTACCAATGTAGCGTTTGATCTTACATTGGTACTTGTTAGATAAAGTTGTTAATGGAATAAAGGTAAAGGATTTTTATTGTCATTCCAAACTATGGTACATGAGCTGGAACGAAATTAGATACTGAGGTCCAGTTAAAACCACTCAAAAATAAATAACTAAACTACTCAATAAATAAAATAGATACAAATAGTAAAGCATACAACCCATATATACACACTTAAAAACCCTAAAAAATAAATAAAAAATAGCAGCATAGTAATAGCAATGCAGTTTAACTTTAGGACAGAAAGTTAGTTTTGTCAGCTCTGGGGTGTGGCAGTATTAACAAGTCTGACGGCTTCTGGAAAGAAGCTGTTTTTTTTACTGGTTGTTCTGGCTTTGATGCTGCGCAGCCTCCTGCCCGAGGGGAGAGGGGCAAATAGTCTATTGGCAGGGTGGGAGCTGTCTTTCATAATGCTGGCAGCCCTCGTCCTGCATTTGTTGATGTAGCCTATGTGTCTCTGATTGCCGGGAGACTGCATCCGATGACTTTCTCTGCAGTCTTAACCTCACGCTGTAGGGCTTTCCTATCTGCAACAGTGCAGTTTCCGTACCACACTGTGATACACAAGGTGAGAATGCTCTCCACCGTGCACCTATAGAAGGATGTGAGTACTGTAGTTCCCAGACTAGCTTGTTTGAGCCTCCTCAGAAAATACAGCCTTTGGTGAGCCTTTTTTACCAGGCTACTACAGTTAATTTTCCAATTGAAGTTGTTGTTGATGTGTACTCCAAGATATTTATAGCTGGAGACAACTTCCACCTCAGCCCCTTCAATACAGATGGGAAGAGGATGATTTCTGTTAGTTTTTCTGAAATCCACAATCATTTCTTTAGTTTTTTCCACATTAATGCAGAGGTTGTTATCCCTGCACCAAGCCACCATTTGTTCCACCTCTGATCTATAGGCTGACTCGAAAGTCCCATCACAACAGTATCGTCTGCGAACTTGACAACATGGTTACTCGGATGTCTGGCGGAGCAATCATGTGTCAGCAGTGTGTATAGCATCGGGCTCAGGACACATCCCTGTGGTGTGCCAGTGTTAAAAACAATGGTGGATGAAAATATATTTTGGATTTTTACAGACTGTCTTCTGTTGGTTAAAAAGTCCAGTACCCAGTTGCACAGTGGATAACTCAGTCCAAGTGTCTCCAGTTTATGTATCAATGTCTGTGGAATGGTTGAATTAAAAGCAGAACTAAAATCCATAAAAAGCAGTCTTGCATAGGTGTCTTTGCTGTCAAGGTGAGTAAGAGCCAGATGTACAACTGATGAGATAGCATCTGCAGTGGACCTGTTCTTTCTATAAGCCTACTGATTCTGGTCAATGCTGTAAAAAGTTAAACTACTATGAAAATAGCTTAATCATGCTATTGAAAAATGTAGTTAAGTTACTTTTTAGTAACTCCCCAACACTGACGCAAATAGCACCATGAAAGAACATGTTCTACATTTTAAATAACGACATATTATGTCTTTGCTACAGTAGTGTGTGAATACAAGGCTTGTTATAAACATGATACAGCATGGCAGCTTCATATATTTTTTGCCAAGGCTTGGCCTACCATTCCTACACTATAACCATGACATCAGAGGTTTACTTTACATCACCTTGACACTGAAACTGTTAGCATTAGTGAACATAAAAATGTCTTTCACCTCATACCTTTCAGATTCTCTGAAATTCCGAGCCCAAGGCGGAGTAAGGTTTTTCGAATTCTTGCCTTTGCCTACCCTTACCTGTTTGACAACATTCCACTCTTCTACAGGGTAAGTTTCAGTGTACTGAAATTTTTTTTTATAGGTTAAAGTACAGAATTCTGCCTATCATTTTTCATATATTTTTTTTAAAGTAACACTATGTAGTTTTTCAACCTTCATAATATATTTCCAAGACCCTTGCGATGGTACATCGACTTAAAATAAGTTAAATGACTCGTCTGCCATAGCCTGACGGGTCTGTATCGCTTTTACTAGCACTATGTAACTTCGGGTTTCGGGTAGGAACCCGTGCACAAAAAGAACTACAAAATTCGACTGCTTTACGTCAAGCGCTACAATAGTCATTATTTAGTTTTTCTTCGTTTCTGATGACGCAATACATCTTTTCATGAAATCATGTAACATACTCTACAATGTCTGTGGACATCGTTCATTCTAAAGCCGGTGCAGGATAAACAGCGAGCGTGCGTGGACGGTAGGCTAAATTATTTACGACAGCGGCAATGGACAATTTCGTTTCCAACCAGTAGGGCGACAGAAGAGGAAAAGTTACTTGGTGTTACTTTAAACATACTACAGTGTAAGTGATGTTTATGCATGTTACATATTTATAGTTTAAAGTGAATATGTATACACTTCATGGTGTGACCTGTAATTATTTTTGTGTTGCCTCTTTCCAGTTGTTTCTGTGTGTAGGTGAGGGTTGCACTAATAATGAAGCAAACTCCATTCATGTTCCCCATATATTGTTTGCATTTCTAACCGCCTTCCTGTTTGCAACCCACTTACCTGAGAGACTGGCACCTGGATGCTTTGACTACATAGGTAAGTGATGACAACATAAATATTTTGTACAGCATATATCTGTGCTGCATTTGTGTATATTTCATACATTATCTATTTTAGGAATACCCTATGGGTGTGAACTAGTTGATTACCAAGAGTTTTTAGAATACAGACAGTATCTGAATTATAGTGAATGTTAAATTATCTATAATTTAGTTTAAGTTTCAAAGTTTACAAAGAAAATTCAGAAACCATACTTAAAACTGCAGTATGGAACTTTTGCTTCTCTATCGCCACCTCTGTTTGAAACATCAAATTGCAAGTTGTCGGAGTGATCAGCCCTGGTTGTCGCAATCCAGTCAAAAACCATGCCAATATTAACTCTCATTTTAGTATGGGTTCTGTTGTTTTCCCTTTTTGACTGTTGGCTCTCTGCAGTACACAGTTTCTTGGTTTTGACAACAGAGGATTAACCAGATGTCAACAAAGATTATTGTTTAGACCTTTCTATTAAAAGCAGCCATCTAGATGACAAGTTTATATCTGAAACAACTGCATTCTCAGCAGACACCATTTAGTACTCGGGTCTTTTTTTATTTCTGTTAACGGATATGACGTAACCACACAAAGGCAAATGACCTCAAACTGATATTTTCTGCGAAATCAGACCCGACAGCTTAAATTATAAATATTTTTATATGCTCACCGTTGTGAATCAGGGTAAGCTAAGGACACTTATGTGTATGTACTTGCTCAATAACTGATTTGTGTTATTTGTTAACCAAAAAAAGTTACACATTGCAGCTTTATTTCAAGAAAATTACTCTTTAACACAGGTCCACAGGTATTTCTTCAGTATATCTTAATTCTGTGTTTCTCATGTGAATGGCTCTCTTCTGACCCCTACAGGCCACAGCCATCAGCTGTTCCACATATGTGGAGTAATTGGAACACACTTCCAGATGAAGGCCCTTGAAACTGACATGGTGCTTAGACAGTCACAGCTGCTGGTCACTGCTCCACCTATTACCTTCAACAACACAATTGGAACAGCTCTGGTCTGTGTGTGCATCAGTCTAGGGATCATATGTCTTTATATTCTACTTCTACTGTACAGCCACCCAGATACACACCCAACAAATAATAAAGGAAAGAAATGCAAGCACTAAAAAGCTCATTAAAACAAGGAGTCTCTGAAAGATTCACTGCAGTCTTGCACAAGTTACCAAAGTTATTACAAAAGGTATCTAGGACACTCTTACTAGATATTACATTATTAAAATCCTCAAGAGGGGTTTGTATGTTTACTGAAGCTATGCAACCTGAGATCGGAAAGAGTAATAAATGTGCTAGAGTAAGTGCATGAACACTACTTCTCAGGGGAGAGCAAAAAAGGCACTGAATCTCGGGACAATATATGTCATGGGAAGATGTCATATACTAAGCTGCATATGAAAGAGAGAATCGGTTGAGATGACCTGATTGGTGGAACATTTGGAATGAACCAATTTCACTAGAATGAATCAGACTTGGGAATGAGAGAGAAGGAACATTTAGGTGGGTGCGTTTTTTTTTTGTTTTTTTTAGACATTAAAAAACAGTGATGTAGTTTTAGGTCGTAATCTCTGGACATGCATATTAGGTCAATGGGAGGCTGTGTTCAACCTGGTCGCATTTCTTTTATGATGTACAGGAAAACACACTCGTATACCCAGATCACAGAGCTCAACAAATTAACTAGCACTCTTGTAAGAAAAAAAAAAAAAAAGTAGCAATGTGCAGAGTCTGCCAAAGTCCACCACAGTGACAACCATGATTTATCATACTTATTTCTTTTTTGTAAAACTGCATAATACTTTACGTGGTATCAACAAAAAATAGTGTGGGGTGTATTTTTTTATAAGCATCAGGTCACACCTTGTGTATCTTGTTTGAATCTTTCAAATCGAAACTATTTGTCGTTTCCAATATTCTTTATAATAAAATATTTATTTCTTATCAGCCTAGTCCTGTTTTTATTCCTAATTGAGATTTTTATAAAGGCGATGCAAATAGAAGTATGTTTCATATATACTGCCCTCTACAGCCTGCAAGCAGCAATACACATGTTCTGAGTTAAAAAGGGAGATATATGACAGAACGTACGTGTGACAGGCTTGTCATGTTAAAGTAACACTAGGTAGTTTTTCAACCTTCATAATATATTTCCAACTCTCTTGTGATGGTAATTCGACTTACAATAGGTTGAATGACACGTCTCCCATAGCCTAACCGGGTCTGTAGCGTTTTTAATCGTACTTTTAAACTTCATGGTTCGGGTAGTAACCCGAGCACAAAAAGAACTACAAAATTCGACTGCTTTACGGCATAGGCTACCTCACTTCCCCCAACACGTCTTCACATGCTGTTGGACTTGTAAGTATTGCTTATATTTTATATCACTCGGACAAGCTTTCACTCGTTGATGTGAGCTAAAAAGCACCTGGCGTTCTTGTTGATGAACAAGTCAACTTGCCTCAAGTTACCTCAGTAAACATCTTCGGAGGCTAGCTGTGCTTGTTCGATGTCCGACGATTTGTACCGCGTTGTGTTTATTCCCCAATCGAACTCGTGTAACTGTCTGTCACACGTTCTACCGTCCACAGCATTACTTGATAGACAAAAATAGGAGCATCAAACAGAAACAACTCGCTTACGGGGTGTGAGGCGCACATACAATACAGACTGCCGACAGTTATTAACAGTGCGCACGCAGCTCTTAAAGGGGACACACCTTATTTCCACTCGTTACAACTTCCACCCAACTGAACAGGGACCGGTATACACAAGTTTTTGAGCCGTTTCCGCTCTACATCCTAAACTCCTCCCGTTTATGCAACCCACTTCCGTTTTGGCGGGCTGGTTATGCTACCTAGCTCCGTTGTGCCGACAAAGCACTGATATCGCAGTGACATTGACAAAGAGGATAACAATTAACTTACAACATGAATAAAAGTTGTTCGGGAACGACGTGTTCGGTAGTTGGTTGCAAACACTCTAGAAAGCACCTGAACGAGTGGTTAGATAGAGAGTGCTACGACCACAATCCAGCTACGAAGAGGTTGAATGTCCATGCGCTCCATTGTTTACATTTTTTCGCAAGCCTGACACCGACTGAACTGGCTGAATCTTTAGAATATTGCCTTGTGTTCCTGTCTACCAACACCCAGACATGATGTTCATTAAATACAGATAAACACAACAAATACTGCATGCATTGTATTTTTATATGATATATGGAAATGTTCACAGTGGTGTAATTGTGTGGGCTGCTTTTGTATTTTAATTTTTAATACCTGTTAGGATTAAATACGCAATCTTTCTTATTGAAGCCATTTGTTTAGTTTCCTCAAAACAATTAATTCATTCAGTGTTATTTATGTACAGTATGAGCTTACTATGAATGATGAACTGTGTTAAAAGACATTGTAGCACTCTAAATAAGTTAAAAAACTTAAACATACGTTTCATATATTTAAATAATATAATGTTTTATTTATTTATTTCATGTTGATTATATGAGAAGGGAACCGCATCGAAAAACATTTGGAGTGGGTCAGACATAATTTTGACCACTTAAGTTTTGTAGAAAGCCTTTCTTTAAAGTGAATTTCGTTTTGCATAAATTGTATCTTAATTTTAATCAACAAGTTGCCTGGATTAATAGTCCTAAATAAAAGCAAATATAGGCTAGTAGACAAATTAGGACACGGAGGCGCCGG
The DNA here is from genome assembly GCA_036326025.1 of Chrosomus eos. Classification (NCBI taxonomy): domain Eukaryota; kingdom Metazoa; phylum Chordata; class Actinopteri; order Cypriniformes; family Leuciscidae; genus Chrosomus; species Chrosomus eos. The sequence goes on from CM070818.1 coordinate 22,906,000, forward strand.
TTTTGTGACACTTCTCTTCTCTCGAACATAATGCTGCTACGCCAGAGCGTCAACAAGCTTCCCCGTGCTTTAGACAAGCGTCCTCGACAGGGCGGCCAGAGCTTCGGCGGCGGTGTGAACGTACAGTAAGGAACATAAGGCCTATCTTTCATGATCGTAGTTCAGTGCAATAATTAAATGAAATGAAAATACATCAAACTTTATTTTCACTCAAACAGTACAGGCACACTAATAATATATAGCACAGCATAAAGAGATAGCCTAATGTAAATTATGCATTATGTAAACATTATGTAAACAATGGACATCTGTTGGCATGATCTAAATAAGGCTAGGCTCTACATTTCCTTTCGGATAAACAAAACGATCGTGTGTATGACATGACACACACAACCGACTTTCCGGTGCAGATATTGATATGCCTCTGACTCGGAGGCTTTCAGATTGGCGTGCGCGCACCCGTCCGGCAAAACGGCCATGGATTGCACGAAGTAGGAGCAAATGTACGTTATGCTGGGCCACGTCGTTATGTTATCCTCCCAGTTCTGCACTGAATTCGGGTGAGGGATAGTAACGCCATCTCCAGTCAAGTAGTAGAACCGTCCGTGTTCCCAAGCTAGCATCTTCGCTGTGTTTACACCGGCAGACGATGTGCAAACCACTTCCGGCGGAAATGAATTGCATTTGTGTAGAGTAATGGCGCCGCCCATGATTTGGCGCGTAAACTTGTCTATACAGGGTGGAGGGGATCAGGCCGTGAGTGAAGAGACTGCTCTGCGTGAGTGGTATTTACGACAGTAACGTTAAATGCAAGTAGTCCACAGCGACTCTAGGGGTCGTTGTTTGACCAAAACGGAAATCCTACCTAGTGGGGCTTTAAATTTCTGTATACATCTACTCAAAGCCCGAAATGCCCACATGTTCGACAGAGGAGGGGTGGCAGTAAAGTATTTGTATTGGAATTAACAAAGGCCATTTGTTTATCATGTCATAGTGTATTTGCTTATCAATGGGGACACATTTGATAATGAACAGCCCTTCTCAGTATATATCTGTATGTAATAATGTAGTCCATCATTTGCCAATATAATAGACAGATAAAAATACAAAGCATACATAACAAACTGGAATATAAAAAAGGTTAAAACAATCAAGTAAAAGGTAACCTAAAAATGTGTTTTTAGATAAGATTTAAAAATGCATAAATGTTGTGCATCTCTAATATTTGAAGGAAGTGTGTTCCAGAGTATAGGAGCATTTGAGAAAGCTCGATGCAGAGTCAAATGACGTCCAGCTCCTTCTCTCTGGACGTCTAATGGAGTGGAAGGATAGAGGGTGTGGTTGGATATTTTAGCTCCACCCATCAGGCCTAAATTACATATGCGGTTCCTCCTCACTGGACGTCTATCAAGGGGGAGCTAGACATAAGCTCCACCCCTTTGCTCAGCAGGCCTGACTACAGATCGCAAGCGTATCTGTGGGACAAAAGACCAGCCGCAAATGATGCTTGGTTGGGAGTATATAAAATGAAAAGGGCAGACAGAGACAGAGGGGCTAGACTATGCAATGCCTTATATGCAAGCATAAGAATTTTAAAATCAACATGGAACCTGACCAGGTTCCAGTGCAAAGAAAACGTTGGGCCTTAAAGGAGCATTGCGTAAGTTCTGAAATTTCTAACCGTTACTGACACCATTGGCCGTTAGAGAAACTGCAGCCAGTCTCATGCTCGTTCTCGGTGCCGCTCCGATGTTGACTCTTGTCTTTGCCCGACGCCGGTCACTCTCTATTTTGGCCGCACTAGATAAGGCTTTTTTTTTAAACTAATGAGGAGTTTCCGTGGGTGTCTGGATTGTGCTGGAGGCTGGTCGCTTCTTTCCGTCCGCAGAGTCCATTTGAAACACTACTGCTAGCGATTTCCGCTGCTTACTAATGGCTGCCGTACGAATGTAAGCCCAAGTAGACGAGAACGCGCATGACGTCACATTTTGTGAATTTTCGCGCCAATTCGGACCCGACTCCTCCACGCACAATTGAGCCCACAGGCTGATAGAGGCAACCGTGGTGGACAGTCAATGTGTCATTCCTTCTATTACGATATGATTGGCTCATAAATGTACAAATGAAAACTCTATCTTAAAGTTTGTTTTAAGTAAAAACCTACACATAACCCCTTTAAATATTTTTTATTTCAGAAATATTTCAGCAGTGTGAGAGAAAAGAAACTTTTTGACTATAGGCTTTGAGTGGACATAAATCTGAGTATAGTCAGTGTAAAAGTGATAATTAAGCCTGGGTGATCTTACGAGCAACCAAAGAGGAAATATATAAATGCTAAAAAGTAAGAGGCCTAAAATTGAACCCTGAGGGACACCAGTAGGGACAGCGCTAATTCAGAATCATTAAAACAAACTGGCGGCAAACAGAGATATAAGATCTAAACCAGGTTAAACAGTCTCAGAAACACCAAAGGCAATTTCAAGACAGTTAAAAGGTTGTGATTGACAGTATCGAAAGTGACACTAAGATCAAGAAGGTGAAAGATGGAGAAAGAACCAAAATCTTAGGCTTTTTTGTTATGCTTTAACATTATGCTTTTTTGGAACTGGGTTTACAGCAGTAGTTTTCAGTGCTACTGGGACAACACAAGCATTTATAATGCTGAGAACAGCCAAAGAGGTAAAACAAGATTTAAATAAGCTTGTAGGGAGGGGATCAAGTGTTTAAGTGATGGCTTTCATATGTAATACCTCAGTACTAAGCATATCAGAGTCAATTTGAGAAAAATTAGAGAAGGATGTGCCAAGGTAACAAGGTAAGCAGAGTTTTGTTTGTTTCAATGCTTAAAAAGGTCTTGCTAAACTGGCACATTAATCAAAAAACCCAAAAGGCAAAAATCTGAGTAGGTCTAAACGTTCTTGCATCTATCTAAAGAAGACACACAATATGTGATTAAATTGTTGCCAGTAGTGGTATTCTTCATATATTTGTTACATATTATGCATTTGAGCAGATGATTTAGATTCATCTCAGTGACTCAAATTTTTTATTACCAGTAGGTGGCGACCAGTGCGTATCTTTTTGCAGAATTTAGTAACTGAAAAAAATATTTCGAAATAAATAAAAAGTCCTTCATGATTTAAACAATTATCTTTTTGTATGTCCAACTATATGTCCAATAAAGATGCTTACAAAGTTTGCTAGGTGTTAGTATATTTATTATTTGGTTTAAGTGCTCAGTTTGGCTTTGAGTATTTGATTTGAGATGTGTGTGTATAATTTGACAGATTGCTTTTGAATATGTAGCATATGATTAAGGGGAATCTACCTGCCCTTTGTGTGCATGTGTGCTGTATGTGCAATATATACGACACACACACTCTTTTTGTCACATGTTTTACTGTGCACACACTCTGACTGATGCTGTTTGCTCAGCATTCTGCTTTGTTGGCAGAATATGAAAAATGACAAAATAAATTGTGAATCGCAAACACACATGCTGACAAAAGCACACAAAAACACATTTGACAGTATATTTTAGTGCCCCACTAAGAACGGCTTGTTGGTGGAGATTTAACTGCTGTTCTCACTCGCATTCAAAGAGGCTTGATGAAATGACAGCTTGAGATATTTTCATTGCAGTATTTGTATGTATTTGTTTTGTTCAAGTGCAAAATTGTGTAAATGGTTTGCTGGTGATACAGTAGGAAATCCCCCAAAATGAATGATCAAAATGTAAATTTAAAAACTTTCCTTGAAAGAGAATATTGATAGATTCTCAGAATTAATCCGACTTCAAAAGCTTTGTAATTAGGAATCCCAGCAGCAGGGGGCAGCATAGGACAGTGTTTGTTCTCTTGCAGACGCCAACAATCAGTTTGGTAAATTAGTGTATTTATTTTAGCATTAATAATGCTAAAATGCTTTTGCAAATTCTCTAGCATTAAAAGTAAATAAAGTTAGAAATGTTCGATGATATAAGATATCATTTACTCCAGTTAGGTGCTAATTTATCTTCAAAGTCCTTATTCATGACATGTAGGAACTGACATTCTGTCATGTTTGATCAGGGAACAGGGAAACAGCTGTCAGTTCTTCCTCTGCTCCATAGTCCCACTGTTCCAAGACCTCCTTGTAATAATATTGACCTTCCCTGTACTGTTTGCTCAGGCTGCCTTTAAACACAGCACCAGCAAATATCACACAGGGCTGCCGCTGTCTGCTGCACCATTTCACTCTCACACTCGCTAATTACTGCCTAAATAGCCTCTTATCTCCCTGTGCTGCCTGTTTGTGTTAGCACACAGCACACACATTTGGCCACTTAAATATCTACTGAAGCATTGTGATAAATATGACTGATTGACTCTTCTGTGTCTGCCAGCTGGGTGTTTAATTTCTCATGTATTTGAGGGGTTTAGGAACTGAATTCAGAGACAACAGATAAATAATGTGGCGGATGACATTTCAAAACAACAACGGTTCTAATTAAACTGCTTATAATAGGCCTACATCATGCCCTGCCTCACCAATTGTAAGATGCTAAAGAGATGAGTTAGCACGTGCTTACTTTATGGATTCATTTGAGTTTAATTATTTCGAGTGACCTATTTGATCAGTATCACTCAGGTCATTTGCATTCCAGTAGACTATTATGCTGGATTTGCTCCAGAAAGCCACACTGCTGGTCCTGATGCTCTGTGTTTGTGCACGTTGATAGATTCAGTTTGGCTGTGTTTGTTTAGCCCTTAGCTCACTACTCATATAAAAGCCTAGGACTCAGCGGTGATAGAAAATATATCCCCATCCCTTCCCTCCCCTCTTTCTGTTTTTCCTAATTACACAGTGTGTGTTTGTACAGCCAGCATGATGTTTTGAAAGTACACAAGCAGGTTTTGAAGCTTTTGTTGGACTTGTTTCCTGTCTTCTCATTCAGAGGCTGCTTTCACCTGTTAAATGGAACACATCCCATGAGTGATTGGTGCAATGTTTCACTCTCAGGCTCCGTCAGCATAACTGTCACAGCTGTGGGCCAGCGCGAGAAAGAGAACAGGTGTGTGTAAGTGTGGAACAATAGTTATGAAAATTACTGCAGAGTAGCTTAATTCAGTGTAGATCAGTGGATTTTTTTTACTCCCATTGTCCACAACAATATTCAAAAGCCCCATGACTTTTCCAGTCATTTGTGATTTACTGAATAATTAAGGATAAGATAAAAAAAAATCTTAATTTTTTAAGTACTATTTTTTTTTACTCATTCAAACAGTTTTTTTTCAGCCTATTTTAATGCTTGCTTTGTCATCTTGAGGCCCCAGTAGTGTAGTTTCTTTGGTGTTTGCACCAGAAAGGGTTTGATTCCCATGGAATTTAAGGTGCATTAAAAGGTGTTTGAATAAAAAGTGTCTGGCAAATGCATACACATAATGTAAATGTAAGTGCAAAATAAACAGGGTCTGAGAAATGCACTCTAAATTAGGGTGACCAACTGTTCTGTTTTCCCAGGACATGTCCTGTTTTCATATAACACTATAACAAATTTCTATCCATACAGAGGAGGCATAACCTACTTTAAATGTATTGAAATTAATAAGGTTTCTTTGAGTAAACTTCGAGTATCATTGGAGTAGGCCTATCTGTTTGCCGGGCCAGGTGTCCTGTTTTTTCAGGACAAAATATGGTCACCCTACTCTAAATGCAACACAAGTTGAAATGCACAATATATTTGTACCATGCTGATATTAGAGATTTTTTATTAATCAGTTTTATATATTGGAAATATAATTGTGCATGCTAATTTCCCCAGGTTTTACATTTAGATACCTCTGCCATCATCTAGTGCTCACTTAAAGTTAATCTTTAAAAAAAGCAAAAATAGCAAATAACCGTGTACATGAATTATGTGTTTGTTAGTGCCAGGCAGAGGCTCTGTATGTGTGTCTATGTATTGAGCATATTAACTTGGCAGTATTATCACGCATCATAATGAATTTTGAGCAAACCCCAGAACTCCTTCTAATCTCTGGGCTACAGATATCTGACTGGCTGCCTGTTCTGAACTCCACTGTGTATCTTTACCCCAATCACAGGCAGCTGTGACTATTTAGTGGGCAGGAAACCACCAAAAGCAGATAATTCTCAATTTATAACTTCTGGTTCACTCTGTTTATTTTCTTGTTGAGTGAGCCAATGCTGGCTGTTCCGTTAGCTGGCATGTGTTGACCAAGAGCCGTTGTGTGCTGTCCTCTGTGTTGATTGCTGGATATTGAATATCCTTGAGCTAATATCAGGCAGGCCTAGCTTGCTTTCCATAGTCATTTGTCTACTGAGGCAAACCACAAGTCTTATTTTAACCACCTCTGAAAGGTTTTGCTTTAAGTGGCTTGTTAAAAGGAAAAGGAAAAGCAAAAGCATGAAAACTTTGGGGTTTTCGAGGCAAACCATAATAAGGCAAACCACCAAGTATACCAATTAGCCAGCAACGCTAACTGTCAGAGTGACATGGGGACAGAGCTGTGCGAGAGAGAACGACACAGAAACCAGACACAGACCACACAGAGCAGCAAATCACCGTGGGACATTCACGGGAAAGACCATATTAGATGAAAAACATGAATCTAAATTATGTTTGAAACATAAAGCACATATCCATGCCGCCTAGCATGACAGTTCAAAAGACAAATGAACATGAGAGGTAAATATAGCAGGAAAGACGACACCTTAGAAATGTTTAAGTGTCGTGACAGAAGAATAATTGTTTGCCAAAATTGGAACCACTGAACAGAACACACATGAGGTGATTGGCATTTTTAATGCGCAGTCCCTGTAGCAGAACCTGATTTCACCAAGTACAACATGTTCCTGGATCAACATTTGTGATGTTCCTGGATCAACATCTTTGATGTTCCTGGATCAACATCTTTGATGTTCCTGGATCAACATCTTTGATGTTCCTGGATCAACATCTTTGTTGATCCTGGAACAACATTACAATCAACTAATACGATTTGAGGGACAAGTTTACAATGTATGTAAAGTTTAGGCAAACAAGGGTTTGGTGCTTCTACATCAGAGTTATTCACCTATCATTTCCCCCTGATTTTAGGTTGACTCAAAAAGTTGACCCACGAACGTGTCTAACGTGTCAAAATCAGGTCACTGTAGTTCTCTTATGAAGTGAAAGGAGGACCCTATATATGCAGTGAACTAAGAGGTTCCCTTCTCTGTGGAGAATATTAAAGAGTTATTAAATTAATCTTTGATTAGTGGCGCATGTTATTGTGGAGGACAGATTTGCGGTGAATGAAGCTGTTAGGCTGTCGCTAAGCCGATTTATTAAGGTCACCTCAAAATAAACCTTACAAGCTGTTTTTATTTTACATAATTAAAGTGAAATGTAAAAAATATTTTGTCAGAATAGAAAAATTTGCACGTTGCAAATTACATTGTCGCGTGGATGAACGAGTCATTCGAAAAAGTAGATTAATACCACAGAGTATGAAGTTCATTTCAATTAACTGAAAAAGTGTAGACTGCATGACAACACTTTACAATAATGTTCAATTTCTTAACATTTGTCTAAACATATAAACTAATAATAAACAATATTTTACATCATTTATTAATCTATTGGTTCATGTTAATTTTTAGGCTACAAGTACTACCATTGTTCAAATTTCAAATCACAGTATATCTTAACAAATAAATGACAAACTTTAATATAAAATAAACATTTAAATAATGCTGACACACAAGTAAGATAGTTAGATAAAATACTGTGTCTGACCCTCAGAACTCCACTTTCTAATTTATGTTTGTGCAAGATGATGTTTTGTTATCTTTTCATCAGTTTTTTTGTTTTGTTTATTAGGCTGTTTAAGATCATTATCGCAGTTAGGTGATTTCAACTTGTAAAAAGCTTTCATGTCCTCGTAGCGCTCGTAATTCGTTTTTTTAACCCATTTTTGGTTCTAGTAATAGTTTTCTTAACGGAAAAAGAAACTTCGTTTTTGGTTTGTACAACATTATTGCAACGTTCCCCTGACGTTATCATCTAATGTTCCCCTAATGTTATATTCAAGCATTAAAGTTTCCCATGCGTTATTTTGCCGAGCAGGACGAGGCCGAGGGACGTGAGAGATACGAGACCGGTGCGTCTCGCAGGTGTCGCTCATTATCAATCACACCCCAGCCTCGCGTCGTTCTCTCACGTCCCTCGGCCTCGTCCTGCTCGCCACAGTTATATTCTAATGTTTCCCTAACGTTATCTCGTAATGTTCCCCTAATGTTATAATCTAACATTCCTCTAACGTTCCCCTAATGCTATCTTCTAACGTTTCCCTAGCATTATAATCTAACATTCCCCTAATGTTATCTTCTAACGTTTCCCTAACATTATAATCTAATGTTCTCCTAATGTTATCTTCTAGCGTTCCCCTAACGTTAAGTATTCACAGCTAAGTAATGTAGTTTGTAGACCGTACGAACGCTGTATTTCATAAACTATTAACATGAACATATAGAATGTGCATGCAGATAAATTTTCACATACAACCGAACCACATGCTTTCACACTTTAAGATGCGTACACTCACGTTTTCAGGGTCTAAGAAAAATGTGTTTTTATGAATGATTATATCCTAAATTTGATGGAACCTGGCAAATTGATGACTGTATACTAGGCATGCAGAGTGAGAAGGGGGTATCCAAATTGAGCGGGTGGACTCAAATGATCCTGCACTGGGCCTGCAGCCCGAGTCAGAATGGATGGTGCTGCTGGAAAGAGGGCATGTGTTATGGGAGCCCACAGTGACACAATCACTGGGGACAGAACTCACTGATCCAGAGCTGGAATTCAGCCTCATTTAGCCAACAGTATAAACACTTAATCCAGCGTGAGATTTCCAGGCCCCGATGGGTCAACAGTTTAGCTCTTTATTTCTCCCTCACCATCTTGTTATAAACAAAGTCGGCTTTCAGTTACTGCTGTGAAATTGTTTTATAGGGTACATGCATGATTGAATATTCATTATGTTAAACTAGGCACTTTCTTTGTATATAAATCCATATTAGATTTCGCTGGCAGGCTGCCTAAACCACATGAGATGGATTCTTTTCGTAAAAAGGCCCAAACTCCTTAGCAGCTCTTTTCTTCACGGTTTATTTGTTTTTGTACTGATGTAAATGACGACTTGTTGATATTTTCCTGCCCAACCTCTCGGCCTCCCCCTGTTTTCTTCCTCCTCTCTCTATATATTTCTTGGCCTAGGAACACATGGATCCTTTCAGAGAGGGGAAATGTTGGAATTTGTGGTAGGCATGGGAAAAATAAACAATCGTGTCGGTCTGTACGGCAGCAGAGGAACGGTGCTTCATGTCTGGCGGTGGTGTGGGGGAAAGGAGAGCCAACATTTCTTTTCAACCAGGGGCCAGCTTCCTTGAAAATATTTATACATTATTTTTCCTTGTCGGCAAGCAAAATTTACCTCGGGATTGAGGAGCTCACCTCTAATACCGCAGTGAAAATAAACCCCCTCCTCCTGAGGTGCACTTTATTTGACGAGAAACAGCCGTGCATTCAGGCCTGTTTTATCTCAATAGACGATTTTAAAAAGCGTGTTAAAAAATCATACAGATGCGTTTCCTAAAGCAGGTGGATATCACATCTTACAGTCAAAAGTTGTACTGCCAGGTTGGAATATTCTACATCTGTTTTTCATTTTAAAAGGCTGCAAACAGGTTCGTCAGTGTGGCGTTCCAGCACAGCATCCTAACATCTGTGTCTTGGCAGAACTGCAAGGCCAGATGGATTTCAAACCTGCGTACCGAATTCCTCTCTGGACAAAACGCATCAGAGAAGTAACACTTTCAGATTGGAAAAACTGAATGAGAGCACTTCAGTACCCCTGCAGAACTCATCTAAAGCACTGCTGTTGTATGGTTTCTTTGTTTTAGGCCCCCAATAGTTTACAGATACTTAAAAATTAATTCTTCAAAAAGATGAGAGATAATATTTTACAAGCTCAGAGTAAAGTTGACGTTCTCAAGCAGGTCCTTTTAAAGTTCTTTTCAATCCAGTAATACACATAACTGGTTTTGAGCTGCATTGGGCATTTAAGGAGACCACACACTAACGTTCTTGAGAGAGAGAGAGGAGAGAGAGAGAGAGAGAGAGAGAGAGAGAGGAGAGAGAGAGAGAGAGAGAGAGAGAGAGAGAGAGAGAGAGAGAGGAGAGAGAGAGAGAGGAGAGGGAGAGGAGAGGAGAGGGAGAGGGATCACATGACCCAGGGACCAACCACAGTTACAGACACTCACAAACATGTGGAAAAAGGAAAGGCAGGGAGAGAAAAAATAAAGGCCAGTCATCAAAAAACAAAAACAAAAAAAAACAACACATTATTGTTTTGTTTTTTTCATTTCATATGTAAAATATTTAATTCATCACCATTCAGGAATGTTTGCAGAATCAATACTTTGAGCCATTTGTGAGCCTGAAGTTTAAAATCATTGGTTACCCGTAAGCCAATCAGATAAGTTTATTTATGACGTATGTTATGCGCCGACACAGCGGCATCGAACCACAGACATCATGCATCGAACTCAAATCTATGATCGAACTTCCACTGTAAACCTGCTGTAAACACTTGATGATGCGAGCGAAATACCGAAGTGAACATGGCTGAAAACGACTTTTGCAGATTATGCGAAGTTAATCTACCATCCACAGTACAATCAGGGCCTCTAAACTGATATTTGACAGTAGAGAGTAGGCCACAACATCACCTCCATTCAAAAAGTTTAATACACACTCTTCTGTTCGAGCTTCAGTTTGCTAATGCCGGGAATATTCTCAGAGCGAATTGCATCCCGTCTCCATATCCGTGGTCACTTTCGATTTCCCTGACCTAATATAAACTTCGCCACTTAGCGACTACGTCACGGCTCTCAGCCCGCCCTCTGTTTGTTGATTGGCCGCTGTTTTCAGGCCGGAGAAAACGGATAGATAGGCTGCTATCTTAGTTTGAGTAAGAAGCGAAATGAAATTGAGCGGAAGTACGAAGTCTGACGTGTCAGGCTACCAGTCCAGTAAACCGGACAGAATAAGATCAATTTGACAGAAAAAAAATCATATACAAATGAAACTTCAATTTCTGAATGTGTTAAGTACTGATCGCATGTTTCTCTCCTCTCTTTATGTGTGTGCTCTAAAACCTTTGAAGGTGGACTAATATTATGGTCATAAATGTACAGTATAAATCAGGGACTTTGAGACTAATTTGATCTTTCTACACTAATAACTTTTAGTTTTAGTTTTACCCTTTGAAATATTTTCATTGACCCAAATAATAATCCATAATTGGATGTTTTAAAAAATGTTCTCAGGTTACCAAATTCAAATGAAACACTATCAAGTCTTCTCTCTGTCTCTGTCTCTGTTTGCCTTTATGCTTTTATAGCTGCATTTATTCCTCAGTGATCTCCAATTAGATGTTTTAGTGTGTGGGTGCTTACGTGTGCATGTGACTGTAGGTAAAATTCATTTGGCTCATTAAGTTTCCTTTCTCAGTTCACCGAGCACAAATCTGTAGAACAAGGTCACAAGACTGTAGGTAGTTTATTGCACTCATGTTCTCCACTGTAAAAAAAAAATTCTGTAAAAATAGGCCACAATCTACTGTATAAATATGTTTGTTGTTTTTTTTACAGGTGTTGTACCGTATTTTGAATTATGCAATGCATTGTGTTGTGTTTTAGAGTTAACTTCTGTAAAAGTACTGGATAATGTCCTGGCAGAAAATTACCAGTACATTTTCCATTTTTATACAATATAGTACAATGAAATCATCTAGTAATTAATCTCAATCAATCAATGCTTTCAATTTGTTAGGTGGCGTTTTTTTTCCATATGTAGCAGACATTGCACAGCAGACTATTGTGGTTTGATGTGAATAAGGAGGGCTAGTATTTTAGAAAAGTATTATATGTTGTGATTTATCTTTGGGAAACCTTTGCTTTTGCCAGAATAAACAGTGACTTGTGAAAAGTCCTCAATGGAAAAATACACGTTTTGCCTGGAAAATAGAATTATGGCATCCACCAGACTTTATCCTGGGTTCTGACACAGTTTAGGTCCTCGAATCGGACAAATGCAGACATTTTGAAAAATTGCAGTAAGCAATCTTCACATAAGATAATCAGCATAATTAGCCTTGGGAGCAAAAGCTATTCAAGCTTATTAAGTGATTAAATGAACTCCAGTAAAGCAGTTCTTGTTTCCTCAGAACTAAATACAAAAGCACATGTCTTTGAGTATAGCAGACAAATTCTGGCAATTATTAGAGTTAAACCACGTTTCATTTGAAGCCATTAAATTACAGTGTGCGCAACACAATTAAACTCGCCGGCGAAACATCACCTTTCTGCTTGAATTCACAATGTTAATTAGCTAGTGCTTGGATTTTTAAAATGAATTATTGCTCTGCTTTATCTAAGATGTGGGTGAGTGAGGATTATGGGATGCTTCGAACAATAAGAGGGGACTGGATTTGGCTCGAGAAAAACTGACACTAGAGTTTCTAATAAAATTGTGCACAAAATCCATCTGTCATGAAAATGGATAGTAAGTGATATCAACATGTCTGCTATTGTGAATATTTAAAATCCTGTCTGTCTTTCTGTGTGCTAATTTTTAAACTGCCAACTTCTGGAAAAAATATGGAAAAATGTTCAAAATGGAAAAATATTATTTACTGATTTTTCTCAGATTGATTAACTATTGGTGTTCACTGACTTGATATCTTATTTTAAACATACGGTATATTATTCACAGGACGAGAGTATGGCATTTGGACAGACCTCTGTGCAGATGTGTGGGTGTTCTTCTGAGGCTGCGTGAGAGCGGTGTGGGTTCATGTGCATCAGGGAGGTTCACAGCAGGTCACCCGCTGTCAGGTCTGACCTTATGAGCGGCCTATCATCTATCGGGATCTTAACTTTCACTGTGGACTCAAACACTCACAGGAGAGCAGTCGCTGACATTAAAACTCAATTAGGGTCCCCCGCACTAAATAATGCAACAGGAAAGTGCATTACCCACACGCTCAATGCCCACAGCTCTTCATCTCAATATGTCAAAAGCTCTCCCAAAGCCAGTGTATTTGCATATGTGTGAGTGAGTAGCCTATATGAGCACATGTAAAGAAAAAACAAAGATGATGTAAGGACCAGTGAGCTCTCTCAATTAGATGAATTTCATTTAGCAAAACTCATCTATTATGGGTAAATGTAACGAATCACAACACCCTCTTACTGTATACTTTATTTTTGGCCTTGTAATCTTAAACAGAATGACATGCATCACTACACTAACATTAACAAGTTTTAATTGACATTGCCTATGTTAGCCTAAGCATGTATGGGGTTTGTATCAACTATTTGCACATTCTACACACATGAATATACTGATATATGAAGTTACACTGGTGTACACTTCAACACTTATCAATGTTGAAAACAGTTGTGCAGCTTACAATGTTTTTTGGCGATTGTGATAAATTTTTTGTTCAGTATTGTTTGATGAATTATAAAGCTCAAATGAACAGCACACACACACACACACACACACACACACACACACACACACACACACACACACACACACACACACACACACACACACACACACACACACACACACACACACACACACACACACACACACACACACACACACACACACACACACACACACACACACACACACACACACACACACACACACACACACACCACACAATGACTTTCCCAGGTTTCAATGAGGCGTCATATCATTTTAAAACTATTCTACAAATTTAAAATCCAGTAAACATCTCCCTGTTGCATTTAACAACACTGAATAAAATGCTCTGCTGATTTTAATAACACAGGATGTATTTTGCCTGTTGGCTTGTCAGAGCTCTGTCTCCACAATTACTTCTATTATAATGTAACTTTCATTACAGAATGTAATATCACACAACCCAAGCATTTAACATCATTATGCGGAATGTTCTGTTAAAATAAACAGCAGCCAATGAAACATCTAATAATGTTTAACTGCTCTGGGTAACATTTTATTGTGACAACCAATTGTAAATTAAAAGTCTACTGTATTTTGACTCTAAAATATATTATTATTATTACGGCTTTCAAAACGCGTTAATTTTGCGATTTTTTTTAAAGCTACACTGTGTGATTTTTACCCCCATCTAGCGGTGAAAAGGTATATGACCATCCAGTGAATATTAGTTTCTGTTCTTCTCAATTCCGATTTCGTTTTAACTCCTATGGTGGCCAATGTAGTCCAAGATTAACATGGCTTCCAGTTCGACCTCGTCCACATTCGACACGGTGCCATCGAGTGTTAAAACGCGAAAGGCGAAGCTTGAATTAACGGCCTATGTCTCTCTTTGGCTAATGTACTTTCAAGATGGAGGGGGAACATGGCGACCGACATTAGAACCCCTTACCCGTATGTATTTTCAATGGCATATTATACACTCACGAGAATACTTTATTACTTGAACGAAGTAAATATACATTAATGAGCACATATAGTTTTGAAAGAACTAGTGTTTTTAGCTAAGAATAAACTAAAAAAGTTACAGTGTAGCTTTAAGAGTAAAAGTAGTAGTTGTGTAGAGCTTAGGGCAGCATAATTGTTTTCTGTCATCCTTTGGCTGAGCTACACTATATGATCACGCCATCATTTATTGAAGTGCTATTAAACCCATTCAAGTGTAATAAGATGAAAAAAAAAAAAGAACTCAAATCTGTACTGGCATGCTGTCTATGAAGTGTGCAAACAGGAAATATGCGCATGGAATGCCACTTCAGACTGCCTTTCGTGCTTAAATGGACAAAAACATAAAATTGTCAAAATTCCTGTTTTGTCGAGTATCAACGTAAGCACAATATTAAATTAGTTAAAGGCACACTATGCAGCATTTGTGTTTTTGTCAAACAGCGACCCCTAGAGTCGCTGTGGAATACTTGCACTGTCGTAAATAGCAATATACCAGTGGCTATAGAACATGCTTTAGAAGCGTCAAGGGCATGAAACAGACACAGATACACTCCGAAGATATTGACCAGGTAATGTTTCACGATTTCATACAAATATTAGGTTACTGCATAGTTTACTGAACTACTGATGATGGTAATAGGATAATAATAACTATATGTGTCAAGTGTTAGACTAGCCTACTTTATAATAATAAAGTACTCTACTGCGTTTGCTGTCTTATAACGTTTTACACGATTGCTGCTAAATCACAAGTAAATAGCCTATAGTCTAGGCCTACTGTATAATTTCATTTGTGTTTTTTGCTTGTAATGTAAACATTACAAAATGCCAGATGACATCAATAAAGTACGTCGCGTTATTTCATAACATTGGCCGTTATGATGTCATTAGACACGATTGCAATTTATCACACTACTTTGCAAATTGTGCTCGTTTACACTATTTACAACATCTAGGCTTATATATGTCCTGATAATTATGTGAGACAACGGTCTTCATGATAATCGCAAACATGGATGAATGAACAGCATCGTAAAAAAATGACATACTACAAGCAAGCGCAACATAATACAACATAGAACGCAAACAAGTTTACAAATAAGAGATTTACTTACTAGTTCATCAACAAGATCGCCAGGTCAGCATCACTGCATCACTCGCTTGACACGGGGCTCGATTCGCCTGACACGGGGCTCGACTCGCCTGACACGGGATTCGACTCGCTTGACACGGGGCTCGACTCGCCTGACACGGGGCTGGAATCGCTTGAGACGGGGCTCGACTCGCCTGACACGGGGCTCGACTCGCTTGAGACGGGGCTCGACTCGCCTGACACGGGGCTCGACTCGCCTGACACGGGGCTCGACTCGCCTGACACGGGGCTCGACTCGCCTGACACGGGGCTGGAATCGCTTGAGACGGGGCTCGACTCGCCTGACACGGGGCTGGACTCGCCTGACACGGGGCTGGACTCGCTTGACACGGGGCTCGACTCGCCTGACACGGGGCTCGACTCGCTTGGGACAGGGCTCGACTCGCATGACACAGGGCTCGACTCGCATGACACGGGGCTGGACTCGCTTGAGACGGGGCTCGACTCGCATGACACGGGGCTCGACTCGCCTGACACGGGGCTGGACTCGCTTGGGACAGGGCTCGACTCGCATGACACGGGGCTGGACTCGCTTGAGACGGGGCTCGACTCGCCTGACACGGGGCTCGACTCGCTTGACACGGGGCTCGACTCGCCTGACACGGGGCTCGACTCGCTTGGGACAGGGCTCGACTCGCATGACACGGGGCTCGACTCGCATGACACGGGGCTGGACTCGCTTGAGACGGGGCTCGACTCGCCTGACACGGGGCTCGACTCGCCTGACACGGGGCTGGACTCGCTTTAGACGGGGCTTGACTCGCCTGACACGGGGCTGGACTCGCTTGACACGGGGCTCGACTCGCCTGACACGGGGCTCGACTCGCCTGACACGGGGCTCGACTCGCCTGACACGGGGCTCGACTCGCTTGGGACAGGGCTCGACTCGCATGACACGGGGCTCGACTCGCATGACACGGGGCTGGACTCGCTTGAGACGGGGCTGGACTCGCCTGACACGGGGCTCGACTCGCCTGACACGGGGCTGGACTCGCTTGAGACGGGGCTCGACTCGCCTGACACGGGGCTCGACTCGCTTGACACGGGGCTCGACTCGCCTGACACGGGGCTCGACTCGCTTGGGACAGGGCTCGACTCGCATGACACGGGGCTCGACTCGCATGACACGGGGCTCGACTCGCTTGGGACGGGGCTCGACTCGCTTGACACGGGGCTCGACTCGCTTGAGACGGGGCTCGGCGCTTTTGCACGCAGTGCTGCATGCTTTTTAGCTCGCGCCAACGAGTGAAAGCCCGACCGAGTGACTCTTATCCGGTTCCTCACATGGTCAGATTCTCTATTCCTTTTCCTAGTCTCTTCCGACCGCGTTTTCTTTGCTTTTTCCATCGTCGAGTATCACGCATGGTATCACGTCTGAATTGCGCGCAACTGTCTTCGTGCTTCCTATGTTGTTGTTGTTGATGTGTGTGACGTCGTTGCCGTAAAGCATGTCGTGATTCTCGCGAGATTTGTCAGGGGCGCTCCTCTCAAACTTACATTGCAGGTTTATCCAGCGGCGTCCCCCCGAGCTTTACTACCAGGATGATTCGCCCTACTATGAGTTTGTTTACCTCCGAAATGACTTTAAAGCTGTTATATTAAGGTACAATTGTTGCATAGTGTGCCTTTAAATGACCAAAGAGTTGTGAGAAAATAGGAGGCATGTCAGATGTCATGCACGTCCGATTTTAAAGTGACAGAAGCCAAATAAACTCAATGAACAAAAGACAAAGAGAAAATCACTCACTGCTCTTGACTGAATAACTTTTGTAGCTTTAAGAAGGATTAATCTATATTCAATTTATAATTTATGCAGAAGACTGAACAGTGTTTTACTATTTAATTTCTGTATATTTACCTGTTAGACCTGAAAATCTTAAAGCACTGTTTACAAGGTTTCATGGGTCACAACAAAAACAAAAACTTTGTGCATTTTAGCAAGGCAGGTAAAAATCTGAATGCTAAAAAAAACTTTGCGTTGAGCCCTGATACATCAAAGGCAGCTAAATGTGACATTTATTACAATGGGTTTATGTGAGGATTGTTTTAAAAGTTCACTTAAATTAAAAGTAATATATTTTAAAGCGAATTAGATGTTAAAATTGATAGCTTTCAATTATACTGTAATTTTGAATGACTATAATTAATGGCTAAAATTGAGAAGAAATCCAAAGATATCAGTATCAGTAGTGTATTTGATACTGGCCTTCATTCATAGTGCTTAAGAAAAAATGCTATATTTAAAATATATCGTCTTTATGTTGTTTTTACATTAATTTGAAAATTCAGTGTGAAGGTATTACAATATAAAAATAATTTATAAAAATGTCAATGTCATAGGTGCAATTAATCATGATTATGTGAAAAAATTTGCAATTAGTTAATTTTTTCAATCAATTGACAGCACTAATAATATATTAGTCATGTATACTGTCATGTATAATAAATTTAACGTACTGTACCAATATACCAAGCTTTATTGTCTGTTAAGATGGACAGCCTCAACCCTGTTCACACTGAACAGAACATTGTGAACACTCTAACATTTCCTGACTTAACATCCTCTCAGATTGCTCTGGGAATTAATGTCATGTCTAATTAACTGATGTAAGAAACAAACTACTGTTTAAATGTTTAAACTCCGTTTGAAAAAAGCACTAAGTGAATATAACAGCCAACCACATATCCTAATGAATATCACTGTGCTTTAAAACATTCATTTGAATACAATCTCACATGGTAATTTTATAACACCTTCTGCTGAATTTAAACACCCATTGTACTCTCTCTGCATGTGTTTGGACAAATGGAAAACTTCCACTGAAATATCTCCTGGCATCTAACACAGATTATTTCAGAACTTTATAGGAGGCCTGGATACTGGCTAATGTCTTATAAAAAACACATAGCTTAAAGTTGTCTCTGCACGTTGAATTAGGAGGAGAAAGTATTGTTTTAATCACAAAAATAACACATGAAGTGTTAAAACCTGAGTTTCTTTTTAATTTCCATTAGACACTCATGCAATAGAGTCATTTCAGAAGAAAAGAAAACAAAGCATCTAGAGGCAGTGTTTCGAAAAATGGTGCAAAGGTGTTTGCATGTATGATTTTTGAATAACAGTCTGTGGTTCGATTAGCAGACGTCCACGTCAGCGGTGGTACCTGTCTTTTGCCAGCATTAGATGTTTGGTGTGGTAGTCCTGGCAATCGCATTAACCTGTTTTCAGCGGCAGACAGAGCACAACAATTCACAGCAAATAGATTAGAGCTGCTATCCGTCTTTCGCACAAAGCGCTGGCCATGTACAGCTTCAAAATGTGTTAATCTGTCTTTGTTTGCTAAGCTTTCCCGTCGTGCACCCCGCTCCATGCCAAAGAGTGTTCGGCTTACTTTAATACCCGCACAGCCATGAAACAAACGATTGTGTTTTTTTTCTGGCATCAGGACTTAGCTGATTTCAGTGGATAAACAATCCTACAGTCGAGGGCTTGTAGTAATGCCCTGCACTTCAGATCAATGACGTCAGACTTCCTGACACAAAGAGTGATGCCACTCCATTGTGGTAATGAATTGTGGAAGATAAAGACATTTTATGCTGTGTATATTTATGCGAGTTCCCTTTTGTTGAGGATGGCAGAGCTGCCAAAAACAATACAAATGAAGGGTAGTTTTCACTCCACATTGTTGGGAGGATAATCATTACAGCCCTTTCACATTTGTCATATACTGTAAAAGTGATTTTTCCCTTTATTTTCTTTCCCTGGTTTTCTTCATATCTCTCCACTGAATTACATCACAAACACTGGAAGTCTATTGTTATATGACGTTGGTTTATTATAAAATGCGATTGCCTATCTTCCCAGTATCTATTGTTGTTTCTTTATTGCTGCCCAACTTGACAGGCAGCTTACAGCTTTAATGATCATCAGATGCAGAAGTAAAGTTCAGCCTTTTTAACTCTGATTGAGCGATTACATGAGACACGATACTCAGTGAGTCGTTCTATGTTTCAACATATCTTCTGAAGTTAATTCATGGAAAGGGAAGAGATGATCAGTTCACGTACGCTCTTCGCTGCCGCTTCACTTAAACGACAGTGATTTGTCAAGCCTCAATTATCAAAATTTGAATCTATTAAAATGTTGACCAGAGGCAGATCTTGAAGACAGCGAGTATAGAATAACATCTTGACAACTGTTCACTGGAAATGCCTGAGCTGGCTTATCAAAAACCAGGAAATAACCGTGCATATAGCGAATTGATCTTCAAGATAGTTAAACCAAAAATAACAATTCTGCAATCATTTGTTTTGAACACCACTGTACGGATAAAAACGTTCTTCAAAACTTCTTTCATGTTCATCCAAAGAGGGAAAAAAACAGGTTTGGAATGAGAGGGTTAATAAATGATGGCAGAATGATCATTTATGGTGAAGTATCCCTTTGCAACTGTGCACTGCTAACCTTAATTTGTCAACTCCTGTTACTGGCTCTTCTAGCATTTCACAAATAACTATTACAGCCTACCACAAACTTTGGGCAGTGAAACTAAAGTGGTCCTGAAGTATTTGGGGAATGTGTTTGGCTCAAGCACCTGCGCTGGGAGCTCACAGTGGAGACTGTGCAGTGGATTAGAGTGTTCCTAGAAATTCCCTGCTGATTGTGTTTGGAATTTAATAACTGAATAGGTGACTCATTTATCAGTGAAAAAGAGCAAATCATCATATTTCCTTAGTTGTTGTGGTATGAGAGGAAGATAAAAAAGCTTTTGCAAACAGAAACGTAAATGACTGATTTTACAGCTGCTGTACAACTGGACTGATTGAGTGAGTAAGCGAGATAAGGATGTGTGCATGACTGGGAAGAAGAGAGATAGTGAACATGCACACGACAACTAACAGTTCAATCCAAGTGAGCTTTAGTGTCTGCATGGTCAACTTTCCTCTCAAATGATAAGTTTAATAGTTGATACAGAGCATGTACAAGAAATGTTTATTGCCTGTCATACAATAAATATTTATTGGCCTATTGTGCGATTAAAAAAATGCATAGCTTGTATTCTCCTTACATTAGTTTATGTCTTGTATAGTTTGAACAAAGACGTTTGCAAATAGCTTAAAAATAACAACCTGATCAAGAAAACTTATCGGAAATTCTTGCAACAGTGATGTTTATAATACATAATATCAAGACTGCATCCAAACCAGATGAAACTGTTCCCAGCAGGTATATATTACAAACATTAAAGGGTACCTATTATGGCATTTAAAATGTTCCTAATATTGTTCTGGGAGTCCCCAACAACAGTTTTACAAGCATGCAATGACAAAAAACACTTTTGTTGTCTTATAATATGCATTTATTTTTACCTGATTTGCTCACCGACTCCCTAATGATTCGTTTAGCGAGTCATTTTTCCAAACCCCGCCTTTGCGTGACGCTAATCTGTGGTGATATGTTAGACACCCAGCCGACGGGGTGTCATTGGTTGTTGCGCTAGATCTTACCCAGATACAACAGTGCTATTTTCTGATTGGCTAACAACACCAGACGAACAACACCAGAGGAGACCAGGGTTGCCAGGTCTGCACAACAAAACCAGCCCAATTGCTCATCAAACTAACCCAATCACGGCCAAAAATATTCAAATAGCGTTCCCGGGTGTTTCCTCAATAACAATCATGTTCCAGTGGATAAAACAATCGCGTCAACCAGCGTGCACTACACAAACAACCCGTGGAAACAGTGCAGGCATACGGACCTGGCAACACTGGAGGAGACGCGCTTGAATCCTGCCGGTTCCACAGTGAGTGAGTTTTGGGCACTGCGGCATATTAAATATATTACAAATAGTTTTTCAGCGTGAGAAATACAATGTGTGGCCGGAGAGCGTGACAAAAGACCGAAATGAGTGACTGTAACGCTAAAATCGTGATGCGTGACACTCGAGAGCCCTGTGACAACTCCATTAACAACGACAAACACTTCACATATTTCAATACAATTGACATTGAAGACCTAAGTTAGCTGCTAGAAGCTGCGCTGTGCCTGTGCTTACACAACACACAAAATAATTATAGAACATGATACAAACATAAAAGCAACAGCCTACTTACAGGTTGTGATTCGGAGAAGGAAGCTGATCCAAATAAACTCGGTACTGAACCTCCCTCCTTCAGTATCAGCCGGCTCGCAAATTCATACTTTATAGCATTTAGGTTTGTGAAGCAATCATCTTCAAAATGACGCGAACACAGAACAAGTTCGGGCTATAATACTTCTGTGGTATAGTTATGAACTGTAGCCACTGTCTTCAAATGCTCCTCACTGGGCAGATGAAAAAAGTTTGCTTTTGCGTCGCACTTCAAAACACAGCAGCGTCTCGTCGACATTGATGTTTTTCCCTGGTGTCTCCTAATGCAATGAGTGGGCGTATCTTATTCAAATAACTTGTACAAGTGATGTACGAAAGTTAGAGAAAATGCATCGTTCGTCTATCGATTCATATCAACGACTCAGAGTCGACTCTTACTTTTGAGAGATAATAACTTTGCAGACATCCCAAATCTCCCGGAAGTTCCGGGAGTCTCCCGCATATTGATAGCGTCTCCCTGATGCCCGCAAATTAGTTCAAATCTCCCGGAATCTATAACGCGCGTGCGAGACAGAACATACTGCGCGCATAACAAACATAGAGCGCGCGCGCCACACGCACGACAGAAAGGGAAACACACCTTGCGAGTGTCTCTCGCGCTCTCCTGTGCGCTCGCTATGTATGCGCGCAGTATAGTCTACCAATCCCCCCCCCCCCCCCCCCCCCCCGGTCAACAATCCAGTCACCCCCCCCCCCCGTCATCAATCGGGTCACCAAGATACCTCCCTGAAATTACTTCTTGCAGGTTGGGATGTCTGACTTTGTATACGGTGAACTTTCATATTTAAAACTTTGCAGGATGTTTTCGTTCACTTAGATCTATGTTACACACTACATGAAAGGTAATTTTCAAAATTCCATGATAGGTACCCTTTAATGTTTAATTAACTATTTAAAACTCACCACAGACCTCATTTCATACTTAATGGCAGGTAATTACAAGTTAACATATTTGTTTGTGTGATGATATAGTTTGAATGAACATTGCTTAAAGGATTAGTTCACATTAAAATTCAAATTAGCCCATGATTTACTCACCCTCAAGCCATAGGATATGACTTCTTCTTTCAGACGAATACAATTAGAGTTATATTAAAAAATATCCTGGCTCTTCCAAGTTTTATAATGGCAATGGATTGCAACCAACAGATTGAAGCTCAAAAACGTGCATCCATCCGTCATAAACGAACTTCACTCGGCTGTGGGGGGTTAATAAAGTCCTTCTGAAGCAAAACGATGAGTTTTAGTATGAAAAATATTTAAAACTTTATAAAGTAAAATAACTAGCTTCTGGCCAAACGAACATACCGATTCCACTTAAGTGTAAAGCGCAACTTATGCAAGTAATGCGACGTACTGCTGATATTTACAGAAATGTATTTATACTTCACGCGTGCTTACTTGTTACTTAATTGAAATTCAGTACATAGTCTTTTCTGAAAGTTCTGAAATTTGCAGCAAAGGAAGAATATGTAGACGATGTGCATTGTTGGAATTACCGTAACTTCAAGACAACGACTCTAAGATTCTACAATGAGCTGTTCACACCCTCATTAAAATTAGTTGTTTCTATGGCAGCACACATACTGTAGCACAACAATAGATTATTTTTACAATACTAAAATCGCCTAAATTACTAAAAAAAAATCATATTTCAAACTACAATATGTGGCTACGGAACTACTTTTAACAGTTGAAGTAACATGTTTCCAACATGTTACTACAAATCCAAAAAACATGTTATTATGGTAATTCCGTAGCATTACTGCAATAAAATCATGCCCCATACATAGTGCTAAACAGATGAGGTGTGTGTGTATGTTTGAGAGGGGGGTGTGTTTGGCAGAGGGAGCTCAGGGTCTGTTTGATCACCAGCAGTAGAGCCAGCTGCTGTTTCCAGTAGAGAAGTGAAGACCCTCGCGCTGGCTCGCCGGTGCCCCCCCCCCCCCCCCCCCCCCCCTCTTCTCTCTCGTTCTCCCATATTCTACTACCTGCCTCACCTCAATCGATACCTACATCAAAGGGCCAGTAGGAGGTGGCCACATTCTTTGAAGTTGTTTGCACAGAGCTAGGTTTGCAGAGCTAACACCGGGCTGAGAAGACTCCTCCAATAACCCTGTTTGCACAGAGCTCCTCGTGTTTGCCAAAACACCTAGTGGATTCTAATGGAGAGCAGACTTCACTTTTAGCTCTCTGTGTCCCTCTCTGTCATTTCTTCCCCAAGAATCCATAAACCAATCAATGAGGCCTCTTATTGTGCCAACCTGATGTGTTCTGCGTATGCTGCTTGCTGCCAACACTAATATTTATTCAGCATTTTATTGGCAGAAGCTTGTTGGAAACACTGAAAAGACATGCTGACTTTTTCCATAAGGACATAATGAAGACTGTCCATTTGTCCCTCCAACTGCAAATGATTCTGATATATGAAACACATTTGAAATAACATTGTGATATGAAGTGAATGAATTGTGATAGCAGATTTTTGTTTTACAATCAGTAAAGAAAAAGGGCATTAAATTCACTCTCTCCAGAAGATGGCAGTACTGTCTATCAGAGTTGAGTCTCTCCTCTCTCCTCTCTCTCTCTCTCTCTCTCCTCTCTCTCTCTCTCTCTCTCTCTCTCTCTCTCTCTCCTTCTCTCTCTCTCTCTCTCTCTCTCTCTCCTCTCCTCTCTCTCTCTCTCTCCTCTCTCTCTCTCTCTCTCTCTCCTCTCTCTCTCTCTCTCTCTCTCTCTCTCTCTCTCTCTCACGCACACACCATCTACTGGTCTCAATCCTAGTATTTATCCTGACCAGATAAAGCGGTTATAGCTTTATAACATTAAGAAACATCTCAGCTAGAACACACTATCCTGGTCATTGCTCAGCAGTAGCTGATAAGAGACTGATTATAGTGTTTGCGCAAATTTATGGCAGTTTCAATAAAGAACGATACAGTTCCTCTTGTTAAGCATTAAAGGCCATAAACTGTTATCAAGTCTGTGGAAAATCATATCCAAACACTCACAAGGTTATTATTACCCATCCTTCTTCGAGAAATTCACAAGGTAAAAAGATAACCAGAGACTTTCAAGGTCATTTACACAATAATATTAGTTCCGATAGCAGACATTATGATAAGTAACTGAAAATTTCACAAAAACACAGTTTCAGAAACAGTTAACGTTCAAATGCTAGCATCATACAGCAACACCTGCCCACCGTGACATCACTTCCTGTTCTGATCAGCCCCAGGCAGGGCTGTTATTCCACTGTATCTCTAATGCTCTTCAAATAGTATTTTAAACGGCCAAACTCAATAGTGGCAGTGTTTGGCAGCAGAGTAAATATTGGCTGAGCACACAGACAGAGAGGAGTTGCTATGTGTGTTACTGTGTGTTAAGTGTACGCTCCTCGCAAACCTGGCAACAACAACAAAGACGGGTAAAAAAGGGAAGGAACTCAAACATTCTGCTTGCTTCTTCATGATGTGATTCTTTGTTTGAAAAAGAACAAAGAAAGACATTCCCTCTTTTTTACAACTATCGGTTGTGTGCATTGGATATTGTTAGTTTACATTCCTGCCATCTTTGTTGTGTCAACACGTCACAGCTCATGTTCAGACAAACTTCAATAGAGATTCCAGGATTTTTGGGTCTTTGGCATTGTCCTGTGAATGATGCGTTTTATTTATACACAAACACATTTGGAAAAGTCAGTGAACAACTAAGGGCATGTCATTTTCATACCTAAAATTCTAGGCAAGAATCGTCTTTTCATTGTAACGGATTGAGAAGAAAAACAACAAGAGCCATGAAGACACTGGAAACAAATATCTGGACTAAACTGGACTTTGGTCCAGTCTGAGTAAATAAAAGAACAAGCGTAAGAAAAGATAGCAGTTGTGAAATGTTTGTGGAGATCTTAATCACTTCTTGTCTAAGGCGCAAAAAAACAAAGAGAAGACAGACAGTGTGTTTAACCCTTTGCTTAACTAACTCTTCAGTGACAATGTTGATCTAAGTCTCAGCTGCAGCTGTCCTGAATTTGTTCAGCTTTTTAGGAAAAGGCGGAGACGGTGAGAGAGATAAGAGAGAGAGAGAGAAAGAGAGAATTGATGTATTTCAATAATAATGTGAAGAATGTGTGTGTTTGGCAAGCAGAGAGACAGAGTTATGGCTGAGAGTTTTTAACTTGCTGTGAACTGACAGCACATAAACAAACACACCACAATAGACGCATTGTGTTCTAAATGATGTTTGGCATTTTGTAAACTCTGAAAGGATTCATCCAATCTTAATTCAATGACACGATGATATCCATTACTAAATACTAAATTAACAATTAGGGTAGGCAATTTCAGAGAGGCTAGCAATAGCAATAGCTTTGAAAGCATAAGATCAAAGGCACTTGAAGGGAAGCCTGCAACCCGGAAAAAGCATAACACATGCTAACGCTGCGGTAAGCAGTAAAGGAGGACATTTTTTTATGGATGTCAATGGAGCTTCACTACGCTGAATAAACCACTTTTGAGAAGAAATAGCTTATTTAATAAATTGACAGCCCATAGGCTAATCTTTAACATGTTTGCTCTTAAACATTTACACATGTTAAAACATGTTCATAATAAACATGTTTTGGGTTGATCTATTTTTAGAGTTTATAGCGGAAAAAATGCTGTTTTATAAAAGAAATCACTGACAAGTACGTGACAGGTATGATTCAGTTTACGGCACTTATTAATTTCTATGGTATCCACAAACAGTGTCTGTCTGTCGTACAACTCTGAATGAAATTCATTGATGTCAAGGCTGTAATGTGATTGATTATCAAGGCACACATGATACAAGTTAGCGTTTACGTTTTTTCCAATGTTAGAGCCATGGACCCTCGTATCTCCCAATTATAAGAGCATCTCTTTTAAGATCCCACCCTCCCTTCAGAGCGTCGCCTTGAGGCCTCCTCCAAAAGACATGAACGCGCACAGCCAGAGCAGAGTCTTGTAAAGCGTCATGAGAGACGTCATTAAATTATCTCATGTCTAAGCACATAACATTACAACAATAATAACCCTTTAACCCTTTAATGAACGTAAACAGCTTAAAGGGATAGGACACCCAAAAATAAAATTCAGCCCATGATTTACTCACCCTCAAGTCATCCTTGGTGTATATGACATTCTTCTTTCAGATGAATGCAATCAAAGTTAAATTAAAAAATGTCCTGGCTCTTCCAAGCTTTATAATGGCAGTGAATGGTTGTTTCTGTTTAAGTCCATAACAGTGCATCTATCCATCACAAAAGTGCTCCAGACGGCTCCAGGGGGTTAATAAAGGCCTTCTGAAGCAAAGCGGTGAGTTTGTGTAAGAGAAGTATTCATAAAGTTAAATTCTAGCTTCCGGCCAAATGCAGTCAACATATGACTGTGGCGTCGGAAGTAGCGTAGTACGTCATGGCGTAGCATAAATATCAGCAGTACGTTGGATTACTCGCATAAGTTGCGATTTAGACTTAAGTGGAATCCGTATATGTTCGTTTGGCCGGAAACTAGTTATTTTTAATGTTTAAAAGCTCCAGTCCCTAGTTATCAGTTGAAACGTAGGCTTCCCATGCACAGCGGAAAAATGTTTGTGTGTGCGAGTGGCACCATTACGAACAGCGAGCACATTAAAAGCCTGTTTTTGTTGGCCTCATACAGGATCGCTCTGTTTAAACACCAGCTATCCACATTTCCTCTTCCAGTGAGCAGAAGTAGTCATGAAAATGTCAGTGGTTTTGCATGATTAATGAAGACCGAACCAGATTTTTGACATGGCGTTGACAGCATCAGCAGCCTAGCGAAGATCTCTTCATCAGACCATATACAGTAATAACACTCTAAACCTCTAGCTGCCATTGGCCTGCTGGTTTAATTCCCGTTTGGAACGTTTCAACCCATTCTTGCATTTTTCATGCCTCCAAGATTGCCTAATAGTAATGCTCAAAGTCAGGTGAGAGGGAAACATGCCTGTCAGCTTGGTAAGAGTTGGCTAGCACTGATCATTTCTGATGATGAAGCATAGGGGAACTGATATCATTTGAGGGGGAAATTGAAGCTCTGAGCGTGAAATTACCCCTCATTAATACGGCTTTTTAAGGAAGAAAATTGTAAATGAACTCCCATTCCCTCTAATAACTCTCAGTCCACAGACATAAACTGCCAAAAGAAACAGCCCTGTAAATTTTCTATGTTCTCTTTTTTAAAGGGATTGTTCTCCCAAAAAATTAAATTTGGTCATCTTTTACTGACCCTCATTTTGTTCCAAACCTGTATGACGATCTTTCTTCTATGGAACACAAAAGAAGATATTTTAAAGAATGCTGGTAACCAAGCAGTTTTGACCATTTTCATTTTTGGGCAAACTATGTTTTTAATACAGGTGTTATCCAACCAGTCTGACTTTTAGGAATAACTCCAGCAGTTTTGCCCTAAGAGCTCATTTGGGCACAGGCCGAAACGTTTGTTAATGCACAATACATGAATAGTCACACCTAGTTTATTATTATTGAAAATAATTATGCAATAATAAAAACTTTTCTCAGTTCATTTAATTATCTGGGAAAGAACAAATGAGTATTCGGTATAGGAACTTATATTTGTTGAACTTAAATTTGGGAATTTGTTACTTCCTGATACAGGAAGTTGCTGTTTCAGGTTTTTGTTTTATGTGTGCATTTGATGATGACATATTGGTAAACACACGCTCAAAGGTTTGGGGTCAGTATTCTTTTATTTTATTTTATTTGAAAGGAAGTAATACTTTTATTCAGCAAGGATGCAATTGATCAAAAGTAAAGACTCAGTGAAGACTTCTACATTTTACAAAAGGAATCTATTTACAAAAGGAATAAATAAACGCTATTCTTTTAAATCTTGAAAAAAGGATCTAAAAATGTGATAATAGTAAAAAAAAAAACAATATTAAATATATACGAGAAAAATCAAATCAGCATATTAGAATGAATTCTGATCATGAGACACCAAAGACTGGAGTAATGATGCTGAAAAATCAGCTTTATCATCACAGGAATAAATTACATTTTAAAATAGAAAACAGTTATTTTAAACTGCAATACAATTTCACAATATTTGAGTATATATATATATATATATATATATAATATATATATATATATATATATATATATATATATTATATATATATATATATATATATATAATATATTATATATATATATATGAAGAGTTCAGATGCAAAAGCCTCTAAATGCCATCTGAAATTTTCTTCTAAAATGATCATTTTTAACAAGCTCGTATATTTAAGTTCAATAATTTCACTTAAATGGCAAGAAAAATTACCCATTAATTGCCATTTAAGTGAAATTACTGGATTTAAATATACGAGCTTGATAAAAATGATCATTTTAGAAGAATATTTCAGATGGCATTTAGAGGCTTTTGCATCTGAACTCTTCATATATTCTCTCTCTTTGTGACTTTTATATTTATATGTGTGTATATATATATATACACACATATAAATATAAAAGTCACAAAGAAGAAAAGAAACAAAAGAAAAAACACGACATCAGAAGAGTGTGCAAAGTATGTACACTGGCATGCCTGAAAACTAGGTGCAGAAGTAGTTAGCAGCTGCTGGCCCTGACCAACAATAGTGATGAGAGTGTGTGTTAGTTCAAAGCATGCCCTGGCCAGAACATGCAATTCAGATGATGAACGAGCCTCACACTCATCCTCGGCCAAACTGTCATAAAAGCTACAGCTGCAGAATACAGGAGCTAATATTCCAGCACTATCTACTGCATCTGCAAAGCTATTATGAATATATATTGACCCTATTATGACAGCATACTAGTGTGTGTGTGTGTGTGTGTGTGTGTGTGTGTGTGTGTGTGTGTGTGTGTGTGTGTGTGTGTGTGTGTGTGTGTGTGGTGTGTGCTCTTGTTTTTGTGACATATGAGGACACAAATGTGTATAATGACACGCATATTACACTGGTATTACAACTTACACGTGATATATGAGGACATTGCATGAGTCCTCATATTTCAAATAGCTTAGAAAACATAAAAAAACTATGTTTTTTTAAAAATGTAAAAATGCAGAATGTCTCCTGTGATGGGTAGGTTTAGGGACAGGGGCAGTGTAGGGGGATACAATATATAGTTTGTCCAGTATAAAAACCATTACGCCTATGGAGAGTCCCCACAAAGATAGCAAACCAGACGTGTGTGTGTGTGTGTGTGTGTGTGTGTGTGTGTGTGTGTGTGTGTGTGTGTGTGTGTGTGTGTGTGTGTGGTGTGTGTGTGTGTGTGTGTGTGTGTGTGTGTGTGCTTGTTTTTGTGATATATGAGGACACAAATGTGTATAATGACATAGGTATTACACTGGTATTACAACTTACACGTGAAATATGAGGACATTGCATGCGTCCTCATATTTCAAACAGCTTAAAAAACATAAAAAACAATTTTTTTTTTAAATGTTAAAATCCAGCATGTCTCCTGTAAGGGGTAGGTTTAGGGACAGGGGCAGTGTAGGGGGATACAATATATAGTTTGTCCAGTATAAAAACCATTACGCCTATGGAATGACCTCATAAGTCACAAAAACAAACAATGTGTGTGTGTGTGTGTGTGTGTGTGTGTGTGTGTGTGTGTGTGTGTGTGTGTGTGTGTGTGTGTGTGTGTGTGTGTGTTGTGTGTGTGTGTGTGTGTGTGTGTGTGAGAGAGAGAGAGATAAAGAGCAGAGTTAGAGTTAAAGAGCAACTCTTGTGTCATTTATGGAATGTTGCACAAGCAAAAAGGACAAAAAGGTGTGAGGCTAAAGAGAGAAGAAAAGTAGTGTGATGAAACATTAATAACATTTGTGTTTTTTCCAATGCAATGGAGAGTGTGCATGTATTCTATTCAAAAGTTTTAATTGAGTCTGTCACACTCATTTCATTCATATTTTTATCCAATCATAGCCAATTACCCCAACCTAAAATAAAACTTGTTTGCATTTTTAAAATTAACAAAAACATTAGCTTTATTTATGAATTTAAAATTTAAAAATATATGTTTATAAATCAATAAATGAATAAGTAAAATGTGTCCCTTTGGGGACACCCGATGACATCTTGACAAACTTTAAACTTTAAATATTTGTATGTATATTTGTACCCAAGCAAGTAAACCCACATCTTGCTCTTCGCCCAGAGACCACGTCTTGCTCTACAAATCGACACCTCAGTGCTTGTATTCTATGTTAAGTTTCAAGGTGAACCTGAGACAGCGATGTGGTGATCGTGTTCCTGCGCAGACGATAGAATAAGTACACACAACACACACACACACCTCCACTCGAGTGTGTGTGTGTGTGTGTGTGTGTGTGTGTGTGTGTGTGTGTGTTATGTCTGTCAAGACAACTGAGCTGACACAACCTCAGGAGGTAGATGGTTTCACAGGGTAAGGGTGACAGTTTCTTGTTTCAGCCAAGTTAGATTGGTGTCACACTAAATTAAGTCTGGCAAAGCCTCACATGCCACTAAATCAGTATGTAGAATTCCTGAGTTGCCAAATATCTTTCCAACACCTCTTGAATGACATAATGTGATAGGTGGCCTACATATCTGCTCTTATGAATTTAGCTGTTGGGTACACATAATTTGATACTGTGTTAGTCGCTGTTTACAAGATTGACAAAGAATAAAAAGCGCTTTGCTTAAACCAACACTGTCACGCTGCTGTTAAACTATAGCGTTATTAAATCAAGAAGATTGTTCTCAATTTTCCAGCTTGTTCCTCTTCCTTTAGGACGTACAGCTTTGTTTGTTTTGTGTGCTGGTATGAGGTATTTTGACGTATAATTACTGCCTCATCCCACACCTGTTCTTCTCTCTCGACCCCTAAATGACCTTTACGCTTTCAACCGACTTCCCCACGGCCGGCAAGAGCCTCAAACGCTCTTTCTAGCTCTTTAGCAGGTCTGCAGCTGCTCCAAAAACAAACAGGAGCAGGAGCAGGTGCTGGAGGTTATGAGGGCTAAAACTCCAAGATGAGTGAGAGGAAGCCCAGCGTCGACTGAAAACGCACCCACACGATGGGAATAAACGGCAGGTTAACAGTCACACGGTGAGGTTCACGGGTCAATGAGTACATGGTTCACAGCCTGTGTGTGCGCGTTTTCTCAGAAGTCCTTGTGTAAATCACGCAGAAAAGCTGTTAGAATGCAGCTCTGTGGTGACTGACAGGAGTTTTGATTTGAAGTGAACCTTTTCAAGACTGTGTACATGGGGGTGTGAGACTTTCCAAAGCAGACTGACCTTTATCATGAAAGACGAGATAACCATCTCTAACCCTTTCCTTCCCTTCATGGTGTTTTGATTACAGTGGTTGAATTAGGGTGTCTTTCGTGTGGGTCGGACACGGCTGCTAAAAACTCTACAGCATTATCTGAGCACCAATCAGAAAGCAGTCTGGGCTGGCGAGGGGGATATGGGGGTACATGTCCCGTACAACAAACATACTGCGTTACAAAACATGCTCACCAGGAAGTGAGTCATTTTCAGGAAATTGTGTTTTAAAATTCATTCTTTTGCAGATTTGGATAAGATGCAAAAATGCACTGGAGGAGTGCAAGCGTGATGTGGATGAAAGAGAAATGTGAAAGTGGATTGCTCAGTTTGTTGGCAACGTTTGTGCTGCTTGCTTAGATCTAATCTTCTCTGATCAGAGAAACGCTCCATAAGCACAAAAATGTCTTGACTGTCAGTCTCATTTACCTCCTATTGAGAAAGACTGTACGGGCAGCCCGTACCAACCATCACATTCCACAGACTGTGAGCGTGATAGTTTCTTTTCATCCGTGAGCTCTCTTTAACCTTGCTAAGATAGTGCACCTGCATTGATGTTGCAAAAAATTGAGTGGTTAGCCTCAGAGAAAGCAAAGCTTCTCTTTGAATTCCAGACAAAAACAGAGAGATAGAACAAGAAGCAGACTGATAAAATCCACCGTCAAATTATCGTTCTCTAAAAAAAAAAGCTGAAGTTCCAACCTTTGATATGATTTTTACATTCAGTCTGTTAGTCTATTACACAGAATAAAAATAAATAAAAATTAGAATCTGGAGGAAAAGACATTTTTGTTTTATAATGATAGAGTTCACAATTAAAAATAGATTCACGTTGTGAGTGAAAACTATGGGGGCTCTCTAAAATTAAATTTCAGACTAAATAACATTATCATGAATAATAGTAATATAATAATAATGCAGAGTAATACTAATAACACTACATTAATATAAACAATAATCAATAGTAACAATAAAAACAATATAAATATATTGATATGATTAAATATGTAATAAATAAAAAATATATATTTTAAAATAATCCGAATTTAATATAAAAAATATGAAAGAGTAATTAAGGAGTTTTAACATTACAACAATATATGCAGAGCCCTCTGCAGTAATATTAATAATAAAAAAGTACATTTATAAGAAAACAGTTAGAAAGTATAAAGTGAAACGAGCAGTCCTGTTTTCTGACAGAGTGAATGTTTCAAGCTATAATAAGCATCTTTCAGTCATTTATCATTACAGTTATTACATTTACATATTACATACATGACAAGTGCCCCTATTATGCTATTATCCTATTATTTAAAGGTTCTTAATTTTGTTTTGGAAGTCTCTTATAAGAGGTAGGAGATTTCTCATATATACATTACACATTAATTAATATACATTCTCATTCATTTTCTCATAATATTGCACGTTACCACATTTTTCAATAGCTATGTTTCCATCCACACGTTTTTATCCAAATTAAGTGATATCGAATGAAAAATGCCTTATGGAAACAGTAAAATTCGATTGAATTTTATGAATATTGACTCAAATGAAATACGTTCGGTATTTTATCTTGATCGATATCTGGCTTATGCGATAAACGCTGATGGAAACATTTTTTTGCTGAATTAGAGCACTGTCCTCCGTTGTTTTCGGGCATTTACGTGCATCTGCATCTCCATTAGCAATGTGTTGATAGCGTCGTTGTTTTCTTATTATAGCTTGATATGTTGCTGTCAGCTGGCACATAAGCACTATTACAACTTGTGCAATATTGATCATTTGTTGGTAGATGGCGCGAGCCATTTTGTCTAGCAAAACTTTGTTCGCAAATGTTGGCTTGAATGTTGTGCAATTCAGTGCGAAAATGAATGGAAAATGTGACGTCATTAGGCACATGTTTTTATACGCTTTAAAGCCGTTGGATGGAAACACACTTTCACCAGCTTTATGCACATGAGGTTTTTTTTACCGAACTTTAATAATTCTTCGATTGACAAGTGGATGGAAACTTGGCTAATGATTCTCAAATGACTCGATGGATAAATCAGTCTCTCTAAATCCCACCTTTCCGAGAGCCTGCTCTTCTCTGATTGGCCAGATAGCCCTGTCTGTTGTGATTGATCTACCGCTTACAGTGCGGAAACAAAACACCCATTACCATATCTGAACATCAGCTCCAGAGGCTTTCTAAACTCAGCGATTGTACACACTGTAAAGACAGTAAAGATGGCGACAATTTTACCATATCAATCCGAGCGCGAGTCCGATGATGAAACCTTGAAAGAACTAGTTATTCAACTAGAATCACCATCGCAAGGACGACTTGAGCAGGACGTTTCTCAGTGATACACTACTCAGTTTGAGTTACATGAGGTGTTGAAACCGTAATTCCTCACCATCAGCATTAGCAAGAGTATGTCCATCAACAAACTGATGTGTATATTTCTAATTTATGGCGGTGCACATGTAGGAACTGTATCATTACCTGTATCAATAACAGCGCATACTTTAGCCGAGCACTAACGTGAATGACTGATGTAACAAAGTTTGTAAAACAAATCTTGCTCCCTCCTTTATCTTTACTCAAAGATATTGTTCGCGGGCAGCCAATGAAGACCATAGGTGGGCATTATTTAAACCAACGTGTTACTGTGTTACATATGCAGGTCATGGAAGTGAGACTGCATTTCCCGACTAATCGGTTTAGGCTGTTCAGAGTTGATTCTTTCTTTTGGGAGACAATAAATTATCATGCACTTTTGACTTTACAACTGAACTTTGCAGACCATTTACATTCACAGACAGCTATATTACACACTGCATAAAAAGGTAATGTTCAAAATGCATAATAGAGGCACTTTAAAAAATGTTTAATTTCCTGTTGTTCAATTAAAACCCAAACGTTCATAAACCCATTTCCTCCAGCCTTGGAGCAGTATGTGTGCATGAGTAAAATCTGCCGCATGTCTCTGCAGTGCAAGTGTGAATGTTTTTGAGCGCGTGAATCTGAAGCTGCCTATGTGTTTCTCATTAATAACTGTGTGGCTAGTGCTGACACTTGCTGATTGGAAAGGAGAGCCTGTTATTTACAGTACAGTAAGCTGCCAAACTACCGTAATAAGAGTAGTAGATGTACAGACACCCAGACTCTTACACATGTCAGTATTTCATTAACTATATTACAATTTACAATCCTGTTCAGATCCGAAAATCATGTTGCTGTAAAATGATACATAAAATCAACCAACCACTTTCTGCCCCATAGCTTTAACCAATACGTCATGGTAAAAACACACACTCACAAATCATACAGTTAAAGTTTCCTCTGCTCTTAGAAGCTTTGTACTTTGATGAAACTGTCACTCGTTCATTCACTCTCTGTGATCACATATCTAATGTTCTCCATCTTTTGAATCTTGAATAGTGAAAAGGGCAGACTGTATTATTTAGTTGCTAATGCATGAAAGAAAGAACTGAAAGAAAAGACGATGAAATGTCTGTCAGTGCGAATGACTTAACAACACACTGCTGTATCAAGCAGTGACCATTGGCTGTCAAATCCCCAGCAAAAACAATGTAAGCACTTTCATCCTGCAGTCTTTTAGCTCTCCAGACACCTCTTCTGTGTTTGAATTGCTAATGTGCTCTCACTCTTTTGAGCCAAGTCTCCCTCAGTATTACCTATTCTGTTGGAAGGGCTGCCAAGCTACATGCAAGCTAGCTTCCATCAAGACACACAGGCGAGTTCTTTAATACAGCCTGAAAAACATGCATGATGCACAAGATAGAGCGAAAATCCCAGAGAAAAGATGAGGACTGTGATGGGATTCAACAAAAAGATTCAAAAAATAGTCTAGTAAAAACTCGTTAAAACGGCCATATCAGAATGAGTCACCTCACTATGGTTAAAATAGCCCAGAAGTGCCATTATTAGTGATATTTAGTACAGAGTCCACATGATGTGACACAGGTGTTCTTCAATCTGCCTGTCTTATAAAGCTATACATATTCCAACAAGTGAGTACTGCAGTATACTGTCAGATTAGCAGCGCTTGACACTTCATCGCAGTGAAGTTCACAGTGCAATAACTTTTTATAACAAAGGACAGCACAGTATAAAAAACTATTCAAAAGTTTGGGTCATAAAATGTTTTTGTAAGAAGTCATTCATTTGATCAAAAATACAGTAAAACAGTAATATTATAAAATATCATTACAATTTAAAATAACTCTCCTCTATTTTAATATACTTTAAAATACAATTTATTCCTGGGATGGCTAAGGTGAATTTTCAGCATCATTACTCCAGTCCTCCAGTGTCACATGATTTGACTTTTTATGTACTGGTTTGGTGCTCATTAAGCATTTCTTATTATTACTTTATTCTCATTATTTGTGTGGAAGCTATGATACATTTTTAGTAAAAACAAAAAAATATTTTAAAATAAATCATACAGACCTGAAACTTTTGAACACACACACGTTGTGTTTCCAAGTTTTATGGGGACTTTCCATTGACATCATAATTTGTATACTGTACAAACTGTACTGTATATGCAATTCCCTAACCCTAAAACTGCCCATCACAGAAACCTTTATGCATTTTTAGATTCCTTCAAAAAACATCACTTAGTATCATCTTTACATCACTTAACATCCCAACCTCCACAGTGGAGAGCTTTTAGAGAAGGATCAAGTATAGGTTCTTACGGAAGTGGTGGGGACTACCTTGAAGCCTGAGCAGAAGCTGAAACTCCCTATCATCCCGCACTGGGGAGAAGCTGCAATACCGGGAGTCCTGTGACCCAAAAGTCAGGACAGGGTGGAAATGGCAGTTGATGATGCTGAATCACGTCAAAGCAAATTAAGTTTCCAGAAACTGTTGCCATAACATCACTAAGGCCAGATATGGTGCTGATCTCAGAATGCTCCAAGTAAATTATCCTCTTAGAACTACAGTTCCCTGGGAGGACCGTATCGATGAGGCCAATGAGAGGAAGAGAACCAAGTACATTGAGCTGGTACAAGAGTGCCGAAGTAATGGCTGGCAAGCAAGGTGCGAGCCCATTGAGGTGGGATGCAGAGGATTCGCAGCCCAGTCTCTCTGCAGGGCCTAATATGCTGGGCATCAAGGGACCAGTAGCCAAAGTGGCATTAAGTCGGCCACTGAGGCGGCGGAAGTTGCTTCAAGATGGCTATGGATCAGGAGAGGAGAGCTGTGGCTGGGGTAGTGCTACCTGGACAAAAGTAGGATTTATAAGCAGTTTTTCTCATGGGGACAAAAATGTACCAAGGACAAGGATGCCAAATATTGCCATCTTGTGGGGACATTATCCTCATAATGTAGGGTATACCAGAACCACACACACAAACGCATACACATACACGCACGCACGCACGCACGCACGCACGCACACACCATACTTTTTTGCAAACACACACACACCATACTTTTTTGCAAACACACACACACACACACACACACACACACACACACACACACACACACCATACTTTTTTGCAAACACACACACACACACACACACACACACACACACCATACTTTTTTGCAAACACACACACACACAATACATTTTTACACACACACACACACACACACACACACACACACACACACACACACACACACACACACACACACACACACACACACACACACACACACACACACACACACACACACACACACACCATACTTTTTGCAAACACAACCTCCCAAAATAAATCAATGCAATGTGACAAAGCATCACTGCAACTGATCATTTAAAAAGGAAATATGTGGCCATTATGTGCCACATGTAATGGTCTAACTTTTATGCCTTGCTTTTGTTCTCTCCTAAATTTAGTGTCAGATGAATTATTTGTGCACAACCTATCTGGAAAATAGGTAATAATGAACTGGAAAATCAATAAATTTATCTGTCACAAACAGTATAACATTTTCACCAAAATGTAATGTTTTTTGAGGACTGAGAAGAAGGAAAAAAAAAAATCGAAGCAAAGACAAACAAGCATGCAGCAGAGAACTCCATCCCACGTTTCTCTATCATTGCTGCTTGCTTGTCCTGACTACAAATCACTTCCACGGTCTGCTTGACATCCATCGCAACAATGCTCACTAATGACACACCAGGCCGCTGACATGTCTTATCAGTTTTACCGGCATATACGTATAACAGACCTCCGTGTGTAATAAGGGATAAGGGACATTTCTCTCTTTCCTTCACCAGACAGAGCGAGAGGCATTGCTGTCAACAAGACTGGGGAGCAAGAAAAGACACGGACCCTCATCACTTCTAAACTAGCATGAAACTGCTTTCCATGACGGATTAGCCAGCCAACACTTTTCATTACCTGCCATTCAAAAAATGGTATTTTGGCGGGGGGTGCAAGTGTGTAGATAGTGTATAAGATGAATACATCTTGCAAGCATTTTAGCTTGCTGCTTTCGGAAACCAAGCACAACTTCTTAATTCTTCAGCCAGAATTACGACAAAGACAATGATATACATTTAAGCATTATTAAGGATATATAACAGGGAGATCTTAAAATAAATATTTTTTTTCAGGTTCAGATGGTACATTGACAAGAAAGGCTATTATCTACTGTTTGACGTGGTTTACACGTCTAGTAGATGCTAACAAGACAGATTACAACAGAAGAAAATTTTGATAATATCCCAAAAAATACATTTCACTGAAAATAAACTATAATTTCTGACCACTTCTATTAACATGTTCCTAATACTTATTTGATTATACGCTATATTATATTAAATATTTTATTGACAACACTACAAATATATTGATGTTGTGTTTTGCCTGGTAATTTGTATTTATAGGTCCTGTCACAGGTTTTTTTTCCAGATCTAACAATTTATTAAGAAAAAACACACTCAAAAAAAAAAAACAATGTATATTTACAATGACTTGAGCACATCCCTTCTATGAGAAACATTTTCTACGAGTAAAATTTATTTTGATGTTTTTTTAAGTAAAAATTCTCAGGGTGATACAACAGTCCTGATATCATAACTGATATTAACTTACCTCCAAGACATATGCCTGTAAGTGCAATACTCCCACCGTTTAGTGCAATATCTTCTAAACTCAGGTGATTTATATTTATATTTATTCACACAAAATACTGTACATATGTTCATAATCTGTAAATGTTTATTCCGACTAAACCCAACTGTGGCCTTATATTTTATAGTATTTTCAAATTTTTTATAATTTTATTTTTAGAATTTGTATTACTGTTTCTTGTTGTATTTGTATCTGTATGTGCACTGGAAGCTTCAGTACCAAAGAAAATTCCTTGTGTGTGCAAGCACACTTGGCAATAAAGCTCTTTCTGATTCTGATATCGTAAACCTTACAAATTAAAACAAAAAATGTCACACACACACACACACACACACACACACACACACACACACACACACACACACACACACACACACACACACACACACACACACACACACACACACACACACACACACACACACACACACACACACACACACACACACACACACCATACTTTTTGCAAACACAACCTCCCAAAATAAATCAATGCAATGTGACAAAGCATCACTGCAACTGATCATTTAAAAAGGAAATATGTGGCCATTATGTGCCACATGTAATGGTCTAACTTTTATGCCTTGCTTTTGTCCTCTCCTAAATTTAGTGTCAGATGAATTATTTGTGCACAACCTATCTAGAAAATAGGTAATAATGAACTGGAAAATCAATAAATTTATCTGTCACAAACAGTATACATTTTCACCAAAATGTAATGTTTTTTGAGGACTGAGAAGAAGGAAAAAAAAAAAATCGAAGCAAAGACAAACAAGCATGCAGCAGAGAACTCCATCCCACGTTTCTCTATCATTGCTGCTTGCTTGTCCTGACTACAAATCACTTCCACGGTCTGCTTGTCATCCATCGCAACAATGCTCACTAATGACACACCAGGCCGCTGACATGTCTTATCAGTTTTACCGGCATATACGTATAACAGACCTCCGTGTGTAATAAGGGATAAGGGACATTTCTCTCTTTCCTTCACCAGACAGAGTGAGAGGCATTGCTGTCAACAAGACTGGGGAGCAAGAAAAGACACGGACCCTCATCACTTCTAAACGAGCATGAAACTGCTTTCCATGACGGATTAGCCAGCCAACACTTTTCATTACCTGCCATTCAAAAAATGGTATTTTGGCGGGGGGTGCAAGTGTGTAGATAGTGTATAAGATGAATACATCTTGCAAGCATTTTAGCTTGCTGCTTTCGGAAACCAAGCACAACTTCTTAATTTTTCAGCCAGAATTACGACAAAGACAATGATATACATTTAAGCATTATTAAGGATATATAACAGGGAGATCTTAAAATAAATATTTTTTTTCAGGTTCAGATGGTACATTGACAAGAAAGGCTATTATCTACTGTTTGACGTGGTTTACACGTCTAGTAGATGCTAACAAGACAGATTACAACAGAAGAAAATTTTGATAATATCCCAAAAAATACATTTCACTGAAAATAAACTATAATTTCTGACCACTTCTATTAACATGTTCCTAATACTTATTTGATTATACGCTATATTATATTAAATATTTTATTGACAACACTACAAATATATTGATGTTGTGTTTTGCCTGGTAATTTGTATTTATAGGTCCTGTCACAGGTTTTTTTTCCAGATCTAACAATTTATTAAGAAAAAACACACTCAAAAAAAAAAAACAATGTATATTTACAATGACTTGAGCACATCCCTTCTATGAGAAACATTTTCTACGAGTAAAATTTATTTTGATGTTTTTTTAAGTAAAAATTCTCAGGGTGATACAACAGTCCTGATATCATAACTGATATTAACTTACCTCCAAGACATATGCCTGTAAGTGCAATACTCCCACCGTTTAGTGCAATATCTTCTAAACTCAGGTGATTTATATTTATATTTATTCACACAAAATACTGTACATATGTTCATAATCTGTAAATGTTTATTCCGACTAAACCCAACTGTGGCCTTATATTTTATAGTATTTTCAAATTTTTTATAATTTTATTTTTAGAATTTGTATTACTGTTTCTTGTTGTATTTGTATCTGTATGTGCACTGGAAGCTTCAGTACCAAAGAAAATTCCTTGTGTGTGCAAGCACACTTGGCAATAAAGCTCTTTCTGATTCTGATATCGTAAACCTTACAAATTAAAACAAAAAATGTCACACACACACACACACACACACACACACACACACACACACACACACACACACACACACACACACACACACACACACACACACACACACACACACACACACACACACACACACACACACACACACACACACACACACACACACACACACACACACACACACACACACAAACACACTGAGAAAAATGATGTGTACATAGAAACCAGACCTAGAGAAGAGGGCAGGAAATGTTTGGGCATGAGGGGGAAATAGAGTGATGTCCACAGCAGCAGTTGCCTGGATTTCTTAATAGTCTTTTCATGCTCTTGGACACTGAGTGTCTCTTTGAAGGCCACTAGCTGTGGCCAGGGTATAATATTACTGCACTGTCTACTGCATACTCGGCACCAGGCGCACTAGCTAAGTCGGTGGCACTCAGTAAAGCATTACTGAAGCCCAATGGTGCATGGTTGAATTTAGAGCTACTTCATTCACTGGTGACCACAGAGAGTGTAGCATTTACACTTCTGGGGAAAACAAACATTATTATATTTATTGATATTTTAAATGAGCTTTTATTTTTATATTTTAAGTTTTCATTTTAATTTTAGTTTACGTTTTTTATGTTTATGGACATTTTTATTTTTAGCTTCAAATAATTTGTTTAATTAAAGGTCCCATATTGTCAAAACTGAAATTTCCTGGCTTTTTTCATGATAACAGAGATCTAGAGTCTATGAAAATACCATATAAGTTTCAAAACAGTCAATCCACAGACAAATGCACACAGCCTGCATAAAGTAGCTGTGACTTAGCCATTGTGACTTCCGTATATTTGTGATGTCACAACTACTCAGTCACCAATGGTGGGTCACTCAGAAAACAACAGGCCAATCAGAAGAGAGGCTCTTGAATATTAAGTAGACAGGCCAAAATTGAGCTGTTCTTGGCAGAGCTCCTGAGAAAGGAGCTGTAAAAATATATTGAGATGGTTTTTGGTACTTATACCGCAAATATATATTCTTAAAGACATTAAAAGCTAAAATAAAACTTCAGAAAGTTGTACAATATGGGATCTTTAAGTAATTTTAGTACATTAGTAATAGTAGTAATTTTGAAATGCAACATTTCTAATTAATTTTTTAAATTTTGTAATGCAACATTTCTAATTAAT
This sequence comes from Chrosomus eos, assembly GCA_036326025.1. Classification (NCBI taxonomy): domain Eukaryota; kingdom Metazoa; phylum Chordata; class Actinopteri; order Cypriniformes; family Leuciscidae; genus Chrosomus; species Chrosomus eos. The sequence goes on from CM070818.1 coordinate 22,948,636, forward strand.
TTCTTTAAGTTTATTTATATTCTATTTCAGATTAAATTTGATTAATGATTTTTGATATTCTTAGGTGTAGGTAACGATAACAGTTAGTTATCAGCTAGTTTTCACTGTATTTGACTAGCAATTGGCTTTTTTATTAAACTGTATAAATATTTTCTGTCAAGGAGAAATACGACGCTGTGTTTCTTAATGCTCTGAAGAGCAGAGAGCAACTATAACACACACACACACACACACACACACACACACACACACACACACACACACACACACACACACACACACACACACACACACACACACACACAGTTGGCCCATCTGCCAGGTGACGCTTGGTCTCCTCAGCAATCATACCTCACCATGGCTTGCCCAATCTGTCCCACCACAAGCAAAGTGGCAGTAAGCCACATACCACTATCTTATTAACAAACTCAGCTAGAAGTAACTCTCCACAGCTCTCTATCAAATACTAACATCTAATCCTTCCAGCCAGTTTATATAAAAACTGTGCATAAAGATTACATTGTCGTATTTCATACTGTTCGCATGATACCATAATAAAATGTGTGGGAATTAGTCACTGCTGTTATTTTGCTTTATTATCTATTTTCTCATTGTCCTTGACTGTTTATCTGTACCTGTATGAGCAGGTGTGGCCCTCTCAATGGATGTTGAGCTAAATATGGTGACGTGGCAGGCATTAAAGTGTGCCAAGATATGCAAAAGGGAGACCTTGGCAGTAGCAATGACACCTATTGTTAAATAGCCAGGGGAGTGATCTGCACTTTTTTTAGTCAATCAGAAAACGGGCCAATCTGAAACATAATTTTGCACAATGATTGCTTTTTATATAGTTCAAGTTAGGAAAATGCAGACACCAGCACTTTTGTATTATAGCATGTTGAGGTTCATATGGCAACAGTCAAAAATGCACACTGGAATTGAGGAGTTTGGTCATTAGAAGAATGATATAATGCAATATAATCTATCATCCAAAAATTCAGATTGCATTTTTTTTTTCTTTTAAAGGGGTGGTATAATGCCTCTTTTTACAAGATGTAAAATAAGTCTCTGATGTCCCCAGAGTGTGTATGTGAAGGTTTAGCTCAAAATACCCCACAGATAATTTTTTATAGCATGTTAAAATTGTCCATTTTTGAGGGTGAGCTAAAAGGCATTGTTTTGTGTGTCCCTTTAAATGCAAATGAGCTGCTGCTCACACAACAGCTTGTTCTTAGCAGCTTGCAGACACGCACTAAAATGTCAGAAACTGCCTTTTAAGTTCAAGCCGGAGTCGGAGAATGATGGAGAGACTCAAGAAGTGACAACATGTATAATGCAACAGGACATTTCTGAATGTTTAGTTGATGAATTTATGTAGCTGTTGTGGAGTTAAAGGAGAACTCCGGTCAATTTTAACATTGAGCTCATTTTTTTGTACATTTGGAGTGCTGTCAGTACAAGAAACGACGACAAAAATCGGTGTTGCCTACACCGTGTTATCCTCTTTTTAAAATTCGCACCCTGTTGACTTAAACGGGGCAAGTTTTAAACCTGCTTTTAGCATCTTAACATCCTTGATTTGTCATCATTACAAGTGCACAGCCATGTGAGTGGTGTTATTAAGAGTGAACACGGTCAATCTGACTGCAGTAGATGTGAAATATATGAATAAAAATGATGTTTATTCAGCCAGCTCCACATACCTGTATTTTCTTCCTGTTTTCGGTCGAAGTCCACAGTATTCTATTGTCGTTCGCGCGCGCGCGCGCGCGATCAGTTATCTAGTTACCAATGATCGCGCGAACTCGACAATAGACTACTGTGGACTTCGACCGAAAACAGGAAGAAAACACAGGTATGTGAGCTGGCTGAATAAACATCATTTTTATTGAAGTGGAAAGAAACAAAATTGTTTTATTTTGGAAGTTTAAAGAGTGGGATTAGGCGCCCACAACAACAAAATATGGACCCGAATTACGAGTTCTGTTAATATTGTGTGGGGGTTGAACCGTTGCGAAGCACAATCCAGCAAAGATAAGAATGTTTTATTGCTTATGTGACCGGTCTTCATTTAGCTCTGCGTTGTGTTTGTAGATGGATGAGACCGGGCAACAGAAAGTACTCGAGACAGATTTTATTCTGCATGAATAAAAACAAAATAACATCAAAAGCGAGTCTGTGGCCTTCTCTCGCGATTCAGCCTCTCTTCAGTCGCATTTACCGCGAACTGAAGGACATTTGACACTTTTATAAACATGTATTTCAGTTTCTCATATGATTAAATCGTTTGTTCAAAAGATTTCACAAAAAAAATAAAAGCATTGTACATAAATTCAAAACAATATTAACATAAACATGAAAGAGAACATACCTGCATGAATAAAAACAAAATAACATCAAAAGCGAGTCTGTGGCCTTCTCTCGCGATTCAGCCTGTTAGTGAAAGGCATTATTTTAGCCAACAGAACTTGCTCACTCATGCTTAATGAAGTCTCTCCGAAAAATACATGTTATGACTAAGATTTAAATGCATTTTAGAACAAAATTACATGTTGTATTACAATAAACAAAACTCATATCAATCTTTTTAGACAGAGCGTCAGTACAACCCACCTCTCTTCAGTCGCATTTACCGCGAACTGAAGGAGAGCAACCGGAACCGGAAACAAAAGTCTTAAAGGAGCCACGCACCGCATTTAACAATACTTCAAAATGAACATGTAACCATAGAAATATGAAATCTCAAATAATAGAAATCAATATAAGAAGAGTAAATGAAATTCCAGAATAAAAAATAATGAAAGAAATATAACAAATGATAATAACAAAGGGAGATTTTGAGTGAAATTAATAAATAAATATAACACCCGTTACATTCACCTCCCCTAATTTCACCAAAATTCTATATGCACATAAAGAGGATTTCCTAAAGAATCACAGTACAAAAATTCCAGAGTTACAGCAATGAAAGCTATCTGTCTTGACAGATACAGAGAAATTTGAGGGTGATCAGGCCTCAAAACCTCTTAGTAAAGTATGTTGCCAAATACACCACACCACACTTAACCTTTGCAACGAATCCTCATTCACATTATTCTTATATGACATGGCAATGAAAAACTTATCCCAGAAAATAAAATCGAAAATAAACTTCCTACCCAATCATGAATATTAGAATAGGCTTAAAAGGGACTTTTTCTGGAATCTATCTGACAAGCTTGGCATTTTAAATGGCTTTTGAGCCATGGTCTCAATCAGACGGTTGACTTTTTTTACTACTCTACCAGCCCGTGTCGTAATTGTGCCTTGCGCTTGTTCAGGAACTGGCATTGACACATCGCGCACCGGTAAATCGGAGTCAACGATACCTGAATTAGTAAAGTCAAATGTTGCCAATACATTGTCACGATCAGAAGTTCCCGTGCTCAACGTTTTTTCAGGGAGCATCTGGTTTTGGCTGTCTTGACCAGGACTAACACAGTAAGTGTCATCACTTTCCTCTGTATTCTGTTCCATTTGTACATCAAGAGATTCTGAACTCTTTGAAACATCCTCATCCAATATTAATGAATGTGTTTTGTTTTCAGGACCTTCATCCTCCAAGGAATCACTGGAATCTGTCGATTGGCTCTCACACTCGGAACCGTTCGAGCAATCGGAGACCGTTGATCCACAGGTCACATCCTCAGGACTTGTCACAGGTAAGAAACTGATGTCTAAGAGCATGTTCCGATGTACGACTTTAATGTGTCCTTTGTCATCCTTCACTTTGTATATGTGTGTCTGGGGTTCATTATCCACAATGGTGTACACGGTAGGTTCCCATTTATCTGCCAACTTCCTTTTTCCTCTTTCCTCCTTTATTGGCAATGAGCACTCTATCTCCATTGTTCAAATGTACTCCCTTGATCTTGCGGTTATACATCTTGGTCTGTTTCCTCTGTTCTTGTACAGCATGTTTTTGAGCAATTTCAGCTGCTTCGTGAAGATGGGACATTAAAGTGGCAACATAGCTGCTATAATCAACAATCACTGGATCCTTCGATACTTGCTTGAACATTATGTCCACAGGTAATCGTGGGACACGTCCAAACATGAGTTGGAAAGGTGCGTAACCCGTCGTCTCATGTATTGTTGAGTTGTAAGCAAAGGTCAGAGTCTGAATTTGTTGTGGCCATTTATCCTTAGATCTCAGAGGCAAGGAGCGAAGCATACTTCCTAATGTTCGGTTGAACCGCTCTGTGATGCCATTTCCCATAGGATGATAGGCAGTTGTACGAGATTTGGAGACCTCAGAAATTGCAAGCATGTCCGGCAATGAGCTCACTCTCAAAATTTGTGCCTTGATCCGTATGGATTCGCTCGGGAAACCCATACACACAGAACACATGGTCCCATATCTTCCGAGCAACTTGCTTAGCCGTCTGATTGATGCAAGGAAAGGCATGTGCAAGTTTCGTGAAATGATCCGTCAGGACCAACACATCCACTGAACGCTGTTTGTTATCTTCTGCACTCCAAAAATCAAGACAGACTAACTCCATAGGTGCAGAAGTTTGAATACTTTCCAGTGGAGCTCGAGCGGCTGGCTCAGGTGTTTTTGCCAGAATGCACCGCCTGCAACACTTCACATATTCTCTGATCTCGCGCTCCATCTTGGGCCAGAAGAAGCGCTGTCTTGCCAAGTGAACTGTTCTAGCCTGTCCTTGGTGGCCGGCAAGATCGTGAAGACCGTGTAGAGCTTTTTCTACCATGCTCTGAGGCAGAACATACTGATGTCTTCTCTGTCTGCTTATAGGTTCCTTAGTCACCCTGTACAGAATCCCATCACACACTTTTAAGTGATCCCATTGCTTGACAAGGGCTAAAGCTCTATAGTCGAGCTTTTCCCTCTCTCTTCTTGAAGGGCGTCTTTTACGAAGCACGAAAGGGAGAACCTTGGAAATGGTAAGGTCGAGCTCTTGACTTCTTCCCAACTCTTCATGAGAGAACATAGGCAGAGGCTGTTCACCATGGCTAGTGTCTGCAATCTGCTGAACTAACTGCACCAGCTGAACTGCTCGTGTCACTGTCGCCATTTCCCAGTCATCTTGGACACGGCAAAGTGTCTTGACAGCAACTGGATCACATGACTGCACATAACAGCTTGATTGACATCCAACCAGATCACTTATCATGTGGCAATCAACCTTCAGACGAAACACATCCTGTATTCCTTCTTCTCCTACAGCATCTGCTTCGGTAAGTAAGCGGTTGTAACTCTCATTTATGAGCCTATGACTAATTGATCTTGCAAATGGATCTCGGCTTAAGGCATCAGCCACAATGTTCTTGACTCCTGCGATATGTTTTATGTCGAAAGAATAAGGGGCTAATTTCGAAACCCACCGTTGTTCACAGGCATCGAGTTTCGGCTTAGTCATAATGTGCGTAAGTGGATTGTTGTCAGTCCACACTGTGAAGCTGTGCCCCTTGAGCCAGTGACTGAACTTTTCGCACACACTCCACTTCAAGGCCAAAAACTCGAGCCTGTGCGCAGGGTACTTCTTCTGTGACACGGTTAGGGTCTTGCTGGCGAAGGCAATTGGCCGAGCAATTTCTTCCCCTGCTGGAACTTGGGATAGCACAGCACCTAACCCATCCAGAGATGCGTCAATTGAAAGAATCAAAGGCCTAGAGAAATCAGGATGTGCAAGCACAGCACAGTTCAGCAACTTGTCCTTGAGTGTATTGAAAGCAATATCGCACTCCTCTGTCCAATCACTTGGATTCAACTTCCTGAACGTGCCAACAGGCTTCCTTACTTTCTCTTTACCTCTCCTCTTCTGACCCGCAGTTAGAGCAAAGAGAGACTTGGCGATCGAAGAACAATTAGGAATAAAGTGTTGATAGTAGAAAATCATTCCTAAAAACGACTTGATTCTTCGTGCTGATGGAGTGCAACCATCTTCTTCCATAAGTTGCATCTTGGACATTTTGGATATCACATCCACCTTCGTAAAGTCCACAGAGACACCATGGTCAGAAACAATATGGCCCAAGAATTTCACTGAATCACGCAATAAATGACACTTTTTGGGACTCCGTTTCAGGTGATGTGATTTAAGCCGCTGAAAAACCATCTCAAGCCTGCTCAAAGCCTCCTGCTCTGTGGACGCAAACACAAGTAAATCATCCAAATGGCAGAGTAAGCTGGTAAAGTTCATATCTCCAAAAATGCTAAGCATCATCCGCATGAACGAAGCTGGACTGTTGCACAAGCCTTGAGGCATGCGGTTATACTCATGTAGTCCCATTGGAGTAATGAAAGCAGTGTATTTTTTGTCTTGATCATGCATGGGTAAATTGTAGAATCCGGAGGTCAAGTCCAAAGTGCTGAAGTAATTGTTACCTCCTAAAGCAGCAAGGCAGTCTGACTGGTGAGGGAGTGGGTGAGCATCTTTGAGTGTTCTCGCATTAAGCCACCTGAAGTCCGTACAGATGCGGAGGCTTCCATCCTTTTTCCACACAAGTACTAATGGCGATGCATACTCGCTTACAGATTTTCGAATGATCCCTTGCTCCTCCATGTCAGTTAACACCTGACGCAACTTCTGGTAGTGAGCAGGAGGGATCCTCCGATATGGCAACCGGAAAGGCCTCTCATCAGTAAGTCGGATGCGGTGTTCAAATTCCTTAGCCTCACCACAGTCTAAGGGATGCTTAGAGAACACATCATTGTAATTCACCAATAACTGCACAAGTTTCTCTTTGGATTCCTCAGTGACTTTGCAGAGACCGATGTCAATTTCGCTTAACCCAACATCTTGCAATCTCAAATCTGAAGCACAATTTGGAGTAGCTTGCATCTCTGAACTAACTTTCTTTATCTTTCCAGTGCCCTGTAAAACTGGGAAATCTTCTACAGCTAGACAAGGTGAAACATCTGCCAATTTCCGATTCTTTCTTAGCGTGACAGGTTGGTCCGACAAATTGGTTATCTTCATAGGTACCCACCTATCACCACACATAGATGTTATCACACGAGCTACCATGATGTTTCTTGGCATAGTCTTGGAGGTAGTTGGTTCAACGAGAATGGTGCTCCCAAGGGACAATGGAGTGTTGCTGGGCAGTCTTCCCCACACTAAATGCTCTTGTCTAGCAGCAAGAGTGACAGCATGATGGAGCTTTACTGTTCCGATTTTGGTAGGAATCTCATCATGTCGCCAGCGTGTCAGATTTGACATAACATCCAAAAAGTGTTCACCGTCCGGTGATAACTGTGAAGCACGTTGCGATATGAAGTCCCAATACTCATCTGTGTTCTTCATTCGGTTCACAATATGTTTGATCAGGTTGGTGCCAAGAATTAAATCATCATGTTGTCCTGGAACAACGAGAACTGGAACTCGACAGCTGATACCATACACTTTCATACCAACTTCATACAAATATTTTGGCTGTGCGGTTCTACCCCCAACACCGACAAGAACGATATTCTCAGGCAGTGATATTTTGTCCAAGACAACATTTTCAGCCAACAACTTTTGTTCAGCTGTCTCACTGAGGGTACAGGACATGGAGCCAGTGTCAAGCATTCCTCTCATGTGGAACTGGCCATTTAGAATCACGGAAGTATAGAAAAGCTCATCAAAAGCCTTTATTGTCTGCATATTTTGTGCGTATATCACGCAAGTGCAATCAGATGCTGTATGGCATGCATTCTCATACTGCAGCTCCAGATCACTTATGAGGGTATGATCATCACCCACACATCCCCTCTCCAAATGTGGGTCTAATGGTTTAAAGGACCAGCTCCTCGAGGCGAGTAGTTTACCTCCAGACTGTCATGACTACTCCACTTCGGGCACTCTCTTTTCCTGTGTCCGTGTTCGAAACAAAACAAGCATAAACCGTCTCTTCTACAATGTGCAACTGTAGAGTGGTCCATGCCTCTGCACACTTTGCAAAACTTCCTGTTCACATTCCCATGCCTAAATGAATCTATAGGCACAGAGGGGGCTTGCATGCTTTGTTTCAGCACACGATCAAGCAAACTGATAAGGGACTGAGTGCAGCTGTCACCTGTCTGACCTGGTGTAACTGGCAACCCACCCTGACCTGCTGGCACTTTCGGCTCATGTCCAGATGTTCCATCATCTAAATTCGACATTTGGGCATTGGTAGCTACAGTCTTGGCAAATGCAGAACGATTAGACTGTGCTTTCATTTGTGCTCTTTTCTCAGCTTGATATTCATCAAGACGTTCTTGTATTTCAGCCGCAGTCCACCTATCAGCAGACTTGAACCTCAAGATAGCAGACAGAGATTGGTCAGGGCAATGTTTAACAAACATTTGTGTCACCTCACGGGTAGGATCTTCAATACTTCTGCCCTGCCTTCTCAAACATTCGTCAGCAACATCAACAGCTTTATTAAGCCGAATCCAATATTCCATTGCATTCTCTCCTGCTACAGGTAAAGTACAATAAAAGTCAGCAAGTGGCATAGATGAATATGTCAGTTCACTGAAGTGTTGCTTGAGTATGTCTGTGACAATTCTTGGGTTTGTTTCAGGCTTCAGCGATGGATTGCTGCGTAGTGCTATCTTGATCACATCTTTGGCTCTTCCCATTAAGTTCGACATGATCTCATCCGCCTGTTCAGCTAAAGGAACACCTTTCTTCCTCAAATAAACATCCATGAGTTCTTCCCATTCGTGTATTGACAATTTGTCAGATCCATCCCCTCTGAAACAAGGAGGTGCCTTAACATCAGGCTTCATTACTAACTTCATGCCAGTGAAATTAAGAGAAGGTGACTCCATGAGAACCTGGCTCGTCCCTATGCTCTGCGTTTGAATATCAGGGCACTCATTTTTTTCACTGCTTTTTTTCAGCTGATCAGATATTGACTGCCCTATTTGTTGGGCAAGCTGTGTGATCAAACTACTCAAGTCAGCATTACTGTGGTCTCGGCTGTCTGAAGCAGCACCTTCACACTTTTCTGATTCAGTAGTATGTACTCTACCGGGATTACGGGTAGAACAGAAATCAGGAGAGCCAATAGTAACTGTCCTTCTGAGTGGCGTCTGGTCAAGTTCACCAAATATACGCCCCCTAGCAAAACCCAATTCAAACCCATCATTAGGGGAGTAACTTGTCTTCTCACTATTTTTTGACATCATGAGTTTTACAGATCAACAAAAATAAATTAAAACAGATGACCACAAATGACCACAGCAAAAAAACTGTTCACATGTGTACACACCTAAGAGTAATACACAATCAAATAATCAAACAAAAATGTCAAATTCAATCTTTTCTTTGTCTCTCTTTTTTTCTCTCTTTTTTTTTTTTTTTGTAAATATGAAGTTTCAACCTTTTTTCTGATACAGTCTAATGTCCAACCTGTCTTTCCTTTGGCACAGATACAGGCAAATTTGGACGTTCCAGAATGCAGCAAACCCCGGCGACCAAGCTGACGTTGATCAAAGAGGATCCACGATGACTTGCATCAAATAAAAGTCACGGCACCAATGTGACCGGTCTTCATTTAGCTCTGCGTTGTGTTTGTAGATGGATGAGACCGGGCAACAGAAAGTACTCGAGACAGATTTTATTCTGCATGAATAAAAACAAAATAACATCAAAAGCGAGTCTGTGGCCTTCTCTCGCGATTCAGCCTCTCTTCAGTCGCATTTACCGCGAACTGAAGGACATTTGACACTTTTATAAACATGTATTTCAGTTTCTCATATGATTAAATCGTTTGTTCAAAAGATTTCACAAAAAAAATAAAAGCATTGTACATAAATTCAAAACAATATTAACATAAACATGAAAGAGAACATACCTGCATGAATAAAAACAAAATAACATCAAAAGCGAGTCTGTGGCCTTCTCTCGCGATTCAGCCTGTTAGTGAAAGGCATTATTTTAGCCAACAGAACTTGCTCACTCATGCTTAATGAAGTCTCTCCGAAAAATACATGTTATGACTAAGATTTAAATGCATTTTAGAACAAAATTACATGTTGTATTACAATAAACAAAACTCATATCAATCTTTTTAGACAGAGCGTCAGTACAACCCACCTCTCTTCAGTCGCATTTACCGCGAACTGAAGGAGAGCAACCGGAACCGGAACAAAAGTCTTAAAGGAGCCACGCACCGCATTTAACAATACTTCAAAATGAACATGTAACCATAGAAATATGAAATCTCAAATAATAGAAATCAATATAAGAAGAGTAAATGAAATTCCAGAATAAAAAAATAATGAAAGAAATATAACAAATGATAATAACAAAGGGAGATTTTGAGTGAAATTAATAAATAAATATAACACCCGTTACACTTAATATAGACCAATAGTAAAGTTAAGCATTCTTATTTGCATTTTCTTGTTTATTGTGGGGAAAAAAGTGGTCAGATATAAAGGTCGCCACAAAGAGGCGCGTCTCGGCACTGAAGGAGCCAGAGTAGATTTTTCGTTATGATTTTTATTAATGACGCTTATTGATATTAAGAAGAAGAATGTCGTTATTATTATTATTATTTAAAAAAAGAAGAATGTCATTTTTATTATTTTGTCAGTCTGAATAATTTTTTGGTCATTGAAAGCCTTTCATTAGGCCTCTGAACCCAGCCCGTGCGCACGAGCTGGGCCTGAGACGTCAGGTAAAGCGTAGACAGGCTCGCAACTGAAGGAATACATACAAATCAAATGCTTTGGTAAAATCACACAAATTAAACATTGAAGTCCATGTTGCACAAAATAAAACACTGAAGTTTATAATTTGTTGTTGTTGTTGTTTTTTACAGTGGGTCATAATCATGTCTTTTTGTTTGTCAGTGCGTTTTGTGGTGTTAGGAATTGATCTCCACGTCTGAGAAGTTTATCTTCTTTGCCGTCTTCCGTGTGTCCATGGCGTAAAATGAGGGCGTGGGGGAAGCGGAGACTTGAATATTTAGAGGCGTGTTAGTCTAATGACGATCGTTTTCAGCCGCGGCATTTATCAAGGACAGGTATTGCGTACACCAGGATTTCAAAGGTACGCACATCTACATAAATCAGGCGGTGAGAGGAGTGTAAGCATAATCTTACGTCAACATATACGCCCGTTTCTACGCAAGAATGATAAATGAGGGCCATTGTGTCTTACTGAAATACTTCTGCTAATCAGCTGTGGGACACTATTACCTAAAACTGTGTATTAATGCAGATTGTCTGTTGTTCTTACTACTTTGAGTAAAGATAAAGGATGGAGCAAGATTTGTTTTACCAACAATTATGTTACATCAGTCATTCATGTTAGAGCTCGGCTAATGTAGGCTATGCACCGTTATTGATACAGTTCCCACATGTTCATCGAAATATAGTATACACATCAGTTTGTTGACAGACATACACTGTTAATACTAACTGAGTAGCGTATCACGGAGACACATCCTGCTCAAGTCGTCCTTGCGATGGAGGTTCGGGTTGAATAACTAGTTCTTCCAATGTTTCATCTTTGGACTCGCGCTCAGATTGATATGGTAAAATCCTCCGGATGGAGCTGACGTTCAGTTATGGCAATGGGCGTTTTGGTTTCCGACACGCGGTGTACTCGGTAAACCAATCACAACAGACTGAGCTGTCTGGCCAATCAGAGCGGAGTAGTTCTCGGAAAGGAAGGATTTATGGTGCGTTCTATTATTGTCAACGAACCAACTCGGCCCTCGGATATGACGTCACTTCCACACTTCAAGCGTTCTGGTATGTTTTGCGTGTACGAGTCGGAGAAAAAACATGGACGCCACCCGGAAAGCTGTTGCTATGGTAGCACTGGCCGAGTACCAGGCGCTCCAAAATAAGTATGTGCATCACCTACACAACTAAAATTTTCACATTATTTAATATTTTAGTTTATCTTCTGTTAGCAATGTAAGCCACGTTAGTAACACCCGTTTTAAACGAGGCTTTATTCAATATTGCACTCACAACAAGACCGATTCCCATACCCACAGGCAGTAATACGGACACAGTATTGCAGTAATGCGAGTGATTAAAATCGTCATTTAAACAACCAAAGCGGTCCATTCACAAAAATCAATTGACAATTCTTACTCATAGGGGCGGGCAGCCATCTTGGATTCCCGTAATCGTAAATTGCCTTCCTTCGGTTTTGGTCCCTACACGGTTGTCATCCCAAAAAAAATTCTTCCAATTGAGATGCCTGTGGTTGTGTGATTGGCAACCGCGTCTTCCTATCGAACTAAACCTTAGATTATAATTAATTGGTATACATCTACTTCCGTACAAGTTCAGATAAATCTTTTAATTACTACTGGAGCTGCCATTTCAATTAATTATAAACACAAGCAACGATGAAAAGCGGACATTCCGCACACTTAGTGTCTGAATTCTAGTAGTAGTATACTTTAATTATCCTCGGAAGGAAATTTGTTTTGGACTACATGTATGCGCACATACTTATAATACATCACAAATACAGAAGTAAAAATACAGAGAAAGATGAAAGACAGTTGATTTACAAATTTATAAATTAATAACATAAGCTTTATTCCAGCATTCGTACAGACTACTAAGGAACAAGGAATTCTATTATACCGAACTTTATTTGCACAATGGGACTTTATCTCTACCGAGGGACTTATACTGTATACAAAAGGGTTTGAGCACACTTGATTTCCGTACCTGATTGGAATTTTCAAAAATGTTGGAATCGAAATATCCATCAACTGTTTATAGCATGTAACACCATGTGTGCAATTTGGATTCCAAGAATTAGGACTTCCCAAACATACCTATAAACTATTTAACTATGCTTCAAAAACTGTTTGTAAAAACTCTAATTCTAAAACCCCAAAAAACGTAATCTATTAAGAATTACATCTCTGTGGACCATTGCAAACCCATTCCGTGTGAGTTTTCCAAGTAAGTGAGCTGTCTATATAGACACCCAAATACTTGTAAGTCTGAGTTTGGGTGATGTTTTGGTCATGTATGATTACTTGATGATGGTCACCTATACATTTTGGATCGAATATAATCTCCTCCGTTTTCTTTATGTTTATTATTAAATCATTTTTATCACACCAATCAACAAACCGGCTTATTTCTGGCTGGTAGATGTTTCCTATGTTATCGTCTCCATAGAGAAGACTTAAGATGGCTGTGTCATCTGAATATTTAAAAATATATTTTTTTGAATTTTTTGAATTCACAGTGTTTTCATTCACTCCTTCAAGTGGACTATATTAGTGAATAGTGAACGAGGGTTTTCGAGCACAGCATTTGATTCATCCAACGAGCCGTTTGAGAATCATTGAAAAATGTGGTGATATGCAATGTATATTATGAAAACAAAACTTTTGATGCATGTAAACCTGTTGTAGGAGACCTCCAAAACGAAATTAGGAGACTTTAAAATACCAAAATAGGGGCGCTTTAACTTGCTTACAAAGAAACTGTTTTATAGGTTTTCAAGAATGACTTGCTAATTCGTAAAAAAACACACACAAAAAAACACTTCATATGTGGGAATATTTCTATTTCCAAGAATCTCTCCACACTACATGCCTGTGGACACTATTTGCATTTTCATGACAACACCATAAAAAAGCAAAACAGTCATCAGCTCAGAGATGAGCAGTGTACTGAAACCACAATGTTTAGAGTATTTCTGTGAATGCTGCTAGAGGGCTTCCTGGGGCTTCAGCAATGCCCTCACTAAGCAAAGTTTGGATACATTATCTGAAACCAAACAACAACAACACACCCTAGGAAATAGCCAGGAGAACATTAAATATAGAGCTTTCCTGATGTTAAGACTGGGATTTTTTTCCATTCTGCTGGGTGTTTTTCCCCCCCTCTGACAGCTCCTGGCAGGAATCCCCAAACCTCAGCGCCTAACCACATTTTAACATTCTCAGTCACTCTCACATCTCTTTTTCTTTTACTCCCTCACTTTCACTGAATTGTTATGCATACTCTGAGCCAACTCATGGTCTGAGCCAAAAGAGCTTTATTCTGCAGAGTAAAACTGACACATAATAGTGTGTATATTATAATTATTGCTATTACCACTCACATTATTACAACTACCATCTATGAAAAATGCATATGGTTTGGAATATTTGCTCAGAACTTTCTCTTTTACCTCTGAAAATAACAAAAGACAGGGACAAAAAGATAGCTTACAAACAAAGTACATATATGTTGTACTTGCTTGTGATGAGAACCGGAAAACAACCACACTTAGATGACATCTCATGACTCATAAGTGAAGAAAAACTGGTTTGTAATTACCATAATTGTGCTTTGAGAATGGTGTAAACATTTCACCATATCTGATTATGGCTGAAAACATTAGACTGTGGTAAAAAGCTGCTTGTCCGGTATAAGGTGAGTGTGCTTTGAATCCCTCCTCCAGCCTGCTTCAGTTGATCACTTGACATGGAATAATGAGCAAAGATAGCAACTTAGACAAACGCTCATGAAACCACACACCAAAACACTCTCACAAAGAGGGAATCATAAGAGGATAGGGTCCATTGTCAAGAGAGCATACTAACAGAAAAAGGAGTTAATTACAGGATCAGCCCACCTGGAGCATTCTGAGGTAGGGAACACTTGCATGACTTACACAAATAGGACACTTTCCTGGATTAGCATCATTTCTTTGTTCCTGGAATAAAATTCCTCTCATCCAATCGTTTTAAGGTTAGGGTTAGGGCTATGTTTGGAATCTTACAGGAACAACAAATGTTGTTTATCCATAAACATATTCTATTAAACACCTTCTTAAAAGGATAGTTCACCCAAAAGTGAAATAATACTTTCATAATTCTTTGATACTTCATAATAATGAATTAATATTATTAATACATATTAATAATATGTAGAATAATTCATATTAAAAATAAGTATATATTTTTTAATTATTTACAATATTTAATCATTACCCAAGCGGGTATTCATTCAATCTTCTTTTGTGTTCCGCAAAGAAAGAGTAAAAACCTTTTTGCACAGTAAGCTTTAATAATCGTTCCACTGTAATTCTATAAGAAGAGTACACCACACAACAACAATGATAACAACATAAGTGTAATGATATCATTGGAATCTCTTTTAGATTTTTTTCTAAAAGTGCCAGGAATCAAACCTGCAACATTTGCGCAACCACCTTTAACCATTACACTAACCAGCATCTGTTTATAAATGCCATACAACTTGGGAAATGAATGTTATGGAATTACATCAGCTGAGATGACTCACAGCAGAGTTCATCTCCTCAATGAGAGAAGCGCATTAATGTGTAAGTACCTAAGAGAGCAGCCAAAAGCACCTCATTCAGCTCTTCCCCTCCCTTCATTAAACAGACAGGTGCTCGGGGCGACCGTAACACTAGCCCTGCAACCCAATCAGCTGCTAAGCTATTACCATGCCAGTGACTGTGACAAAGACACATCTGTTAATACCCTCTGAGTGTCATCAGAATGTCAGCTGACGTCACAGCTCAGCGGGCCCATCGTGTCAGAATGCCCTTCTCTACCAGAAAGCATTAAAGAAGGGTTGGGTCAAATGTGCTGCTCGCACCTTGCAGTGAGATCAGGCACTGCGGGTTTCCAATAACCATTTACTACATGCTAACGGGCCTCACTCTAGTTTAAGAGTCACAAGCTTAAAAGTGCATGGGATGCCAGAGCAGGGGCGCCAGTCACAGAATAACATTGCACTTCAAGTATTCATGATTATTTCGTGATTAAAATAGAGATGGTAATGCAGCATCTCTGAAAGAAATATCTATTAGCCCCAAAGGATTATTATGTCTACTATTTTCCTCTATAAAACTGTGTTTTAAGATTAGGGATGAGAATGAGAAATTCATCAATTCCAGTTCCTTATCGGTTCCATAAAAATAAATGCATGTTTCTATCCATGGGTTTTTGATTGGATAGAGGCAGATCGACTGAACGAGAGCTTGAAGTCAATTGTAAAAAAGGGACGGGGTTTAAGCGGACTGATGATTGGAGAAGTCCAGCATGCATCACAAGTCAGAAGTTGTGGTTATGATCTTTTGAGTAAGTATTATATCATTATACATGAAATGTAACTTGAAATTATTTCACGAACCATGATACCTTATGCATTAACTAATGTTAAAAAATGAATCTTATTGCAAAAAGTTAGCAAAGTATTTTACGTTGCACATTCACTGTAAGATTACATGTGTGCGGCCCCGCAGTAGCACTGTATCATAGCGGGAAGCTGCCGATTCTGGCAGTCTGTGTTTCTTTCCTCACAGCTGTAGCGGTGTAATTAAGACCTCTCTGGAAGTGACAGCATGAACTGGAGACATAAAACTCTCTCTTGCTCGCTCCCTCTCTCCCCCACCCTCCCTCTGAGCTCAGCTGTTTCCTCCCTTTGCTGTCACAAGCTGTGTGAGCATGAGAGAGAGTAAAGGAGGGTGGAGTGCAGGGAGGGCTGACAGGTGTATTTATAGCATGCCAACACATTAAATTGATAGATGTCACCTTGCTGCTGTAGTCCTGAGGGCACTGCACCAACCCTCCTGCGCACTAACAAGCTGCAAAGTGCTTTCAGGGAACACCAAGCGAGAGAAAGAGAAAAACTGAGAGATGCTAAGAAGGATAAAGAGACAGAGGGGGTGAAAAACAAGTGCTGCCGGCAGTTAAATGAACAAACAGAGAGAAGAGGAGAAAACAAGTGAAGTTCTCAGTTTCACCTGCCTGGCTGCATTTGCTGCTCACTAATTAAAACAAAACCGCAACTCCCAGAGCTCCTTTGTTTCCAGGAATAGCGTCACTCTAACGGCCAGGCAATTAGCAGCGAGCCACTGAATGATGTGTCCTGTCTGGACCACTGCTGTGTATGTCTGACAGTATGTTCAGCATCAAAAGTTTTTAAAAGATCTGTTCCAGATTAAATCAAATGTGCTCACGGGCTGCATGCAATACATACAGTGAGTACACGGTAAAAAATGATGTGATCAAAAAGTTATGACAACATTGCTTTTTATCAAAATAAACCAAGCAATCTTCAACTTTTCAAAGTTATACAAGATTCAACCATTTTTACAGCGAAAGTAGTGTAGCCCGATTCACAAATGAACTGGTTCAAAAACATCATCATAGCCAGTGCAAGTCCAATTAATGAACAAATGACTAGTAAGACATAATTAGTCCAGTGAAACGAAGCAGCAAGAATTTTTCTTCTTTTATAAAATTAATTATTTTAATTCTTTACATTTATATTGTTACTATAGATGTCTATTTCAGATAAATACTGTTCTTTTGAACTTAAAGGTACACTAAGTTACTTTTGCCGCTCTATAGCGGTTAATAAACAAAACTGCCTGCATCTTGCGGAAGAAGATTGTAGCCACTTCTCTCTGTTTATGGATTTGACAAGTCGTCCTGCCGGTCTAGAATAGTCTGAATATAAACACTTATTATAAGTGTACCGTATGATTCAGGATAAGACAAAAACGCAGTTTGGAAGATGGATTCATGATGTACTCGCTCATTATATACATTTTTTACATTTTGAACAACAAAAAAAGTTACATAGTGTACCTTTAAAACAAACTCTGGAGGGCCACAGCCCTGCAGAGTTTAGCTCCAACCCTAATTAAACACATCTGATCCTGCTAAGGTCTTTAGGATTACAAGAAACTTCCAGGCAGATGAGTTGGAGCTTAACTCTGCAGGACAGTGGCCCTCCATGCAGGAGCTGATAGAGTTTGATACTACTGCTTTGAAAAAAATAAAGTTTCACGGTTTCCACAAAAATATTAAGCATCACAACGGTTTTCAACATTGATAATAACAGGACATGTTTCTTGAGCACCAAATCAGCATAAGAGAATGATTTCTGAAGAATCATGTGACACTGAAATCGGATCAAATCGAGAGCTTATGTTCTTAGTATTCACCATGATACCACTACCTTGCCTATAGGGTTTATATAACGTTAAACTTTTTATTGTTTTAGTCCAATTGAAATTAAACCTTTAAAGTGTATGCAAGCATACTGAGTGTTTTGTAGCTGAGCGAGATGTTTTAATAGAGAAGGTCATGAGTGTTCTCTAGTGTTACATCTCTCCACAGCATTACAGAACACATTATCCCGTAAACACATTAGACTGTTTCAGATAAAGAGTGTCTGCGTTGAGCCGGTGGTGTTGAAGCTGCTGAAATAAAAGGCTGTCAGAATGATTGTGTTGACATTGCTTAAAGTCAGCATGTCACCTGACCCCAGTCTCCCGAGGCCGGCTCTGTCCAGTCGGGGTATTGGGTGTCAGCGCCAACGAGCTCTCTCAAAATACACTTAGGCTAAATTAAAGGGTTGGGGAGGCCCGGCTGTATATGTCAAGACCCTGAACTGTCATTTCCACACTTCTAAAGCCCACTTGGCTCACACTTATAACTATATAGCAGCCAGGAATACACGGCCTAAATGAAACCCAGTAAGATCAGCACATATTTAGTCGCAGGTAAGCTATTAGCTTCAATAACACTCATAATGTCCCATTACAGTTGCTTCAACTGTTGGTGTGTCTAAACCTACCCTGTTAAAGGCAATCTGAATGTGTCAGTGCATGTGCGTGTGTTTGTGAGTATTGACCTAGTATGTCCCTAGATGGCATAGCAACATATTTCCACTGGGAAGGAGGTGGAGGTAGAAGAGAGAGAGAGAGAGAGGGGGCGGCAGACAGAGAGGATACACTATCTCTGTGCTGACATGTGTCACCGGCCTCAGCTGCTTCTGGTATTCTACTGTCAGAGACTGAGGGAAAGAGCGATAGAAACAGAGATAAGCAGACAGAAAGAGAAAGAAACAGCGAGTGCAGTGAGATATGAGGATATACCACAGCAATACAAATACCACCACCAAACACTGATCCATCTGTTAGTCCATCTGTCTGTTTGTCCATACACTCTACCAACCCCACATTCTTTTTGGTCTGTCCTCCACTGCCATTTTCTCTACTCCATGCTAAGCAAAATGCAATGCTATTCCTGCAGGCTCCACCAGCGCACACAGACATTGAGCCGTCCAATATATGTGCCACATTAACTACTGCTACACTCACATCCAAGTAACATTTATAGAAGGGCAAGTGCCACAGACTGAATATGCACTGAATGACTTTTCTCTTTAAGAGCACTGTGTAAATAATATACTGCTTATCTGAGAATTGCTGAAGTTTGACTTTGAAGAATTGCTCAAAAGTTTAAATTATATTAAAGTAACAGTAGGTAGTTTTTCAACCTTCATAATTTCCAACTCTCTTGTGATGGTACATCGACTTACAATAGGTTGAATGACACGTCTCCCATAGCCTAACCGGGTCTGTAGCGTTTTTAATCGTACTTTTAAACTTCATGGTTCGGGTAGTAACCCGAGCACAAAAAGAACTACAAAATTCGACTGCTTTACGGCATAGGCTACCTCACTTCCCCCAACACGTCTTCACATGCTGTTGGACTTGTAAGTATTGCTTATATTTTATATCACTCGGACAAGCTTTCACTCGTTGATGTGAGCTAAAAAGCACCTGGCGTTCTTGTTGATGAACAAGTCAACTTGCCTCAAGTTACCTCAGTAAACATCTTCGGAGGCTAGCTGTGCTTGTTCGATGTCCGACGATTTGTACCGCGTTGTGTTTATTCCCCAATCGAACTCGTGTAACTGTCTGTCACACGTTCTACCGTCCACAGCATTACTTGATAGACAAAAATAGGAGCATCAAACAGAAACAACTCGCTTACGGGGTGTGAGGCGCACATACAATACAGACTGCCGACAGTTATTAACAGGGCGCACGCAGCTCTTAAAGGGGACACACCTTATTTCCACTCGTTACAACTTCCACCCAACTGAACAGGGACCGGTATACAGGGTGGAGGGGATCAGGCCGCGAGTGAAGAGACTGCTCTGCGTGAGTGGTATTTACGACAGTAACGTTAAATGCAAGTAGTCCACAGCGACTCTAGGGGTCGTTGCTTGACCAAAACGGAAATCCTACCTAGTGGGGCTTTAAATGATTAAATTAGCCTGGAAATGACCATTGTGTAAAATGCATCTATAGAGTTGTGTCATCCCATTATCATGAAAATGTGCTTATAGTAAACAACAGGAGTATGATGAGCATATAGAAGCAATATTGTAAAACTAAAACTGCCAAAAAATTGTTTAAGTAATGGAAATAAAGCTGAAATAAAATAAAATATAAAAGCTATAAAACTGTTTTCTAGAAGAAAATAAAAGGTAATTAAAAATATGAATAAATACTACAATAGTATAAAATAATACTAAAACAACACTGAACACAGGAGTACAATATAAATGTATATAATAATATTGAATAAAATAATATGTATATGCATAAATGTATAAATCACACATTTAGATTTACATACTTGTTGCCATCATTTCAAGAGTTTGCATAAAATGATTTTTAAAGCAACTTTTGGATTCACTTTACACTCGTGGATGCAGACGGGAAATAAATTCAAGAACAACCTTGGTGTTTGCCCAAAAAAACAGCCAGGAATATGCTCACTGGTGGTAAATAAAACCCCCTGACTTTTCAGATTCTGCCAGCAATTCTCAACATAACAATACTGTCCAAATAGGGCTACATTGTGTGTATCGAGACATAATTAAATATGAAAATACTCAAATTAAGTGGTGAATGCAATGACTTTCCATTAGACATAAAAGTAAAATCATCTCATGAGGTTGGGGCATCTCCTCTGTAATAAAGTGTCACGTCGCTCATGTGAGCTCAGGATAGTGCTACTCTTTCAGGATACTGACCACATTACCATGAGAGCGGAAGAATGCTAATGTACTGTTAATTATGACCCTGTGTAAATACCCTGCTCAAATGTTCTCCCTGTACATCCACAGCCATAAGCAAACATAGCGCAAATCACAGTCCTGGCCAGTATCCTGGGCGCAGTGTGTAACTGGTGTTGGAGAGCGTGTCCTTCCCCTCTCCATCAGAGCGGCCAGTAGCATGCTGGGACTCCGCCAGCGGCAATCATAGTTCCCAGAAATATGCTTACGTTGTAGCCCCTCACGAAAAAGCATCTGGCACGCACACATACACACACACACTCTCTCACACTGAGGGTCATGTTTGTCTCGGGTGTGAAAATAAGATCCCTTGCCTCTGTAAATGCCTTTTAGCAGCAGGGCAGTTTAAAGCTCTCCAGCTATGCCAGGACCTCTCAGCCTAAACCCCCTCATTAGCAACAGGGGACCTCATATTTGCAGCCCAGTTTAACACCAGCTAGATTTACACTTAGTAGGCTGCCACCTCGCCAATTCCTAGCTGGGTCACCTCTTCAGACCACTTTGTATGCTCCTTGTGTGTATTAAATGTAGACTAAACTGTCTGCACATTACTTTTTCTACAGCGTGTGTGTTTCTAGTATGCAGATATAGAAAACGTAATTCTTTTTACAGCGAAATTCATTTTTTAGCAACACAATGACAGAAATCAGATCAAAATCAGTTATTTTAAACACATTCTTTGTTATTGTTATTTGTAATTGATAATTAATATTTTATTGCATTTTATTAGTATCACTATTATTATTACTATAACAATCATTGTTTTATAATTTCTTCATTTCTTTTTTTGTTAATGCTTTTATACTGTATCACAATATATCATGGCATTAAAGCATTTTGAAACTGAAATTCTGTAATACAATCTGTACGAGTTTGTGAGAAAAAAGTAGAGTTGTGTCGCATGTATGCGTTTAAGTGTGTGAGGATTAATGTGTGTGTGTGTGTGTGTTTAAGAGGAATAGAGATCTCAGTCTGAAGTCACACTACTGATGAGAGTGTCAGACATACTGTAGTCTGATCCGCTTAAAGCCACTCATTCGGTTTCATTCACTCAACCACTCATCAGCTCAGAAAACTAAACCTACACACACACCGAAATACATGACATGCATTTCAGTCATATAACACCTCTCTATCTAATGCATGTCCTCACTAACATCTCATACATCACTGTATGAGGATCATATTTTTACTTTATCTGACATGTAAATACACATTTCCATAATTAGAGTTAATATAAATGTATTAGTTATTTTATGCTATTTATTAAAAACCAACAACACAAATTCTAATTTTTGTTAGTAAGACATCAGACCAATTTAGAAGTTTAAGTAAGGACAAGAAGACTTGTGAAGCAATTCTGTGAAAAACAAACAGGAATAAACACTTGTAAGCTGAATCAAGAGGGTGTTTCTTCAACACAGGGTCTTATTAGAATGCAAAAAAGGTGTAAAGAAAGAGAAGAGGAAGCTATTCACGCACACATACACTAGAGTTTGGCAAGAGAGTCAGCCTTTTGAGCCTGTCCTTCCTCCTGCATCCCTTTATCCGTATGGCAGGATACTTTCAGACACAACGGGGGTGTGTTAGGGTTAAGGAGGAGGTCTGTTGACAGCACAGATACACACTGATGTACAAATGCATGCACACACATACACACAATAATCTTCTGGCAGAACAAAACAATGCCCTAGTGAGTGGCTTGGCCCGGGCACCCTGGCATCCACTTTCCCGCATCCTCAGTTCCTGGCCTGATTGGTGCCAGCTCTCCTGACTCTTTCTGCCAAACACATAAAGAAAGACTGTGAAGAGGGGCCCTGTGGAAAAGATTGAGGACGTCTTCAGATATTCGGTAAATAGAGAAAACAATTCTTCCAGAGCAGAAAACCAGGGGAACATTCCAGAGGAAAGATATTTCACTCTGCCAGTCAGACCTGCTGCATAATAATTCAACAGCCGACGATAAAAACCTGAAGACACTAAAGTATCATCATTACATGCAGAGGGCTCTGAAATATTTAAAAAGGGTCTGATTGGCTGACAAATTATAAAACACTTAGCAAAGTTCAAATGCTAACACCAGCTCGCGAATTGAGATAAAAATCAGAATAATATAAAGCCTAGGAGGTTTAATACTTCTACCCTTTATCTCTCTCTCACTCCCTCTTCTCTTTTTGCTTCGCTACTCCAGGCCCAAAGTGCTCATTTGTGATTAAATAAGTCATCGTCTAGCAATCATTTATTCTTAATGAATTCCAGTCTCTCTCCAGATCACTCCGTCCTCCAAAACTGTTCTTTCTCCTTGTCAATGTAATATAAGAGAGAGATATATAGAACAATGAAAGGGAGATGAACGGTCTACATGCAGTGGATCCACAGTAAAAATACAACAATACAATTTATTTTATTTTGACCTTTCAAATTAGCAAAAAGTGGTACTGGGAAAATGTATGAATCAAGAAAAAAAAAAGATTCAAAAAAGCAGAAATATATAGTTTGAAAGAGAGAGCGAGCCATCAGATTACAGCTGTTGTTTGTTGCAAAATGCCTATATATCATGTGTATTTTCTGTTTTCAGTGACTGCCTGATGACCTCCCATCACCACAAAGCCAGTACAAATCCCTTCGATTCTTCATTGCTTTTCCTCCTTAAACTTCCTTGGCTGCATTTCTGTTTCACCTCTGCCAGCAAATCATTGAACATTGAAAAAACACTGATTGCAAAGGAATCAAGCCTGCATCTATTTTATTTTTCTAACGGTTTGCTCAAGGCTATATATTTTTCAAGGAATCATTGCAGGATAGTAAAATCAGGCATCTGTAAATTGGCAATCATCGTCATAACATCCATCTATGACCGGTAGGGATACTCTCACCCAGTGCTGTGGATTGATTTAATGCAGCACAAGTTTTTGTGGGTACAAAACGACATTACTAATGGTTTCTTATTGGTGGGAAGAAAAAAAGATACAGCATTAATATAACAGAAGATAAATAATTTCCAGACCATATTTTAAACATATTTGTATTATTTCCACAATTTAAAAATGTCTTTATACAAGATAATATCCATCTGTTCGTATATTTTAGTAGGAGGGTCGCCCACAAGGGTATAATTTCTTTTGAGGATTCTGTAGCAACAAAAAGTTTGAAAACCCTTGAGTTAAGATGGGAATTCATAACAAGGGCATAACTTTGGTTATTAGCATTATATTTGTTGCATTAAGTGCAAGAGGTCGCACTATTGAGTCTTGCATAACAGACAAATTCTTAACAAGAACATAAAATTCCATCTGTTTGTCCGCAGGTGTATATTAGTAACGATGTGGTTGTATTTTACTTTGTGATGTGGAATGAAATGGAGAGTGTTCCAATAAGAGATAGAGAATTACTAAGAGTAATATTTAATGTAACGACTCGTACTGACTGAAAAGGAGAGGATTTAGAAGGAAATAACCTTCCTCAAATTCTAAGGGTGCAGATTACAGATGATTTGGGTGGTTAAGATGAAAGACCAGGCCGAAGCCCCTCTAAATATGGTCCAGCAACATCTACAGTATGGTGTGCTGCTGTAGTGAAGCATGTACTGACTGTTCCATAGAAACACTTGTCATTTGTGAACACACTCCACTTAAAAATACAATGTCTGGCTAATGGTTCTATAACTCACGTTTCAGATGCCCCAACACCTGTGATGAGACGACTAAACGCCTGTGGAGAGACGATTCGACGCCTGTGAAGAGACGACTAAACACCGGCGATATGTTATGCCTAAATTTATACATGATTAACTAACTGTATTTTTCTTTGTCCATTTCTGAAATGCACTTTCTGTAAAGCTGCTTTGAGACAATGTGTATTGTGAAAAGCGCTATACAAATAAACTTGAATTGAATTGAATTGAATTGGCTAGATATGCGATACAACCTGATTTCACCAAGTACGAGATGGTCCTGAATCAACATCTTTGTTGATCTAGGAACAACATTCCATTCAGCCAATCAGATTTGAGATGACAAGTTTACAGTTTATGTCAGGTTTAGGCTTACAACAAGGGTTTGATGCTTCTATCAGTGTTATTCACCTTACTCCTAAAAAAAGGCTCCCTTGAGGTTCTATATAGAGCCCTGGGGTTCTGTAGGCTACTTGGCCAATAGAACCTTTTACCGAAAAAATGGTTCTAGAACCCTTGGAGAGCAAAGAACCTTTTATATTCAAATGGTTCTATAACTCACGTTTTATGAGTTTATGTAAACTACAGATTACACAATAATTACAGGCCTACACAACACATTCACAAAGCTTATGTCAAGACCCAGGAGAATGACTGCTGTATTCAAAAACAGGAGCCAACAAATATTAAATCTAGTCAATATGATTTGAGCGTTCTTTATGCAAGTTTGTAGCCTGGATGCCAGCCCGAACCCCGCCCACAACATTTTTTGGTCGGGAAGTTCGGTCTGGACTCGATCCATTGAGGAGTAATTATGATCAGCCAAAAAATGGTCGGACCAATCAAATTGCCAGGGCGGGCTTTATACGATGATGGACAGATAATCCATCCAATAACATAATCATCACGTCCTCAAACATATTTTTTCTTTCAAAAATGCTTTTCGTGTTTGCATGCAAGTAGGCCTACTCCGCGAATGCTTAAGTTCTTTTTGCAACACCGGCAAAGATTGTTAACACTCCTTATTTTTTCATACTTTTTCCAGAGTTCTGTTTGATAACTATGCGTTGCTCAACATACGCCACTTACTGCGTTCCTCTGATTGGTTGTCGGTCTATCCAATTGAGTGCAGAGTTGTTGTTTTTCCTGGTTCGGTTAAGACACGCCTCATAATCAAAGCCCTATGGAGCAGTCTCAGACTCATGTTCTGACCAGAATATGAGTATGACGAAGTCAGGCTAGCAAGTTTGTACATTAGCATGAAACTTATATTTTCTAATACATTATAGTTTGCCTTTTTGACAAATCATTAAAAAAATATATACTAACCAGGGGCCTGTTTCAGAAAGGAGGTTAAGTGAAAACTCTGAGTATGTTAACCCTGAAATGAGGGAAACTCTGGGTTTTCCGTTTCAGAAAGGGAGGTAAGTCAAACCTGAGAAAGCAGGGTAAGTCAAGCCCGTTTCTGAAAGAGAGGTAACTTATACTCAGAGTCAGTTACCATGGTAACTTACTCTGTGAACCTAACCTGGTCGGGAGCAGGTTTACCTCCGTAAACCCAGAGTTTATTTCGGTCTCCTCCCCTTTTTTAAAGAGGAAGCGGTGTTTAAACACCAACAATACTAAAATGTATTTAAATATTCTTTAAGGAATATATATTGTTTGCCCATGCATGGTTTAATTGATTAAATCTGTTTTGCAGCACTTTGCCAAAAAATAAAAGGATTAAAACGTTTGCTAAACTTTTATTTGATTACCACCGTTTTTGATAATATGTTTGTATTAAATCATTAAAAAAAATCGGAATAAACATTTCATAGAACTCAATTATTGTTTAAACATATTAATAAGTTATTAATGATACAAATAAGTTGTTAATCTAATTCATAATCAATTATTGGAATTAATTGATTAGATATGTTTTATTGAACAAATGTTTAATTTAGGCCTATTTAACTGCCATTTTAACTGATGATAATAATAACCGTAACTTAATAAAGCAGTTTATATATTTAATAATTGTTTAATACCATAAACGGTTATCATACTGTGAAACTCTCATACGTTACAACCCTACATTGGAGAGCCCCCCCCCCCCCCACCCCCGCTGTTAAAGTTACTCAGCAACTTTTACTCACATTTTAAATTAGTTACTTTTTACTTTTACTCGAGTAGATTTTTAGACTGGTATTTTTACTTAAGTAAAATTTTATCAAAGTAATATAGCCCACTTTAGGTTGAATAACATTCTTCCAGTTTCACCTCTGATATTATAACAGTTGGGTAAGTTACTCTAAAATAGTTATGAATTATTAACTACAAATGACATCTTCAACAGTGTAATTAGATTAATGTAATAATCACTATCTTTATTAGTATTGGTCTACATATTGCTAATTACTAAATCCTATATCAACCTCAACCACTTGAACAATAGGCCTACAAGGAGAGACAAGAAACTGCACTTTTAATGCTTTCAAATTAACAATATACAATTGCATGAATTATTCTTGAATTGATCAAAGTGTGTAGAGGGAGAAGGTTACATAAAAAATATACCTTTTAAAAATGTGTTAAATCCACTATTGTTTTATACTGAATTGGTCTATAGTTTATGCAGTAGCCTATTTAATGTAATTGTATCATATTTTATTTTAAATTACAGAAGAATTAAGAGTAATTCCTTTAATTAATTTACAATATTTCGATTACTTGGTAATTAATTACACCCAACGCCTCTTTTTGTCTGGCGCTGTTGCCATGGTGACTCTTAATATCTGCGCTCCATTGATAATGCCTTTTTATAGTTGTGGTGCACGCGCTTAACTCAGAGTCAGTCAACTCAGAGTTGATTGAACCAACTCATTCTGATCTGTAACCGAAAACTCAGAGTTTCCCATCTCAGGGTAAGTCAACTCAGAGTTCAAGTTTTAACTCAGAGTTGGTTGAACCTCCTTATTGAAACAGGCCCCCGGTGTTTTCTTTATTTTGTATACCATATTGTATACCCTTGTAGTGCTATTTAATAGATGTTTTAAGTGTTCATGTATTGTTTTTTTACTGTTTTTCCTCATTTCAGAGATACATGTAAAAGTTATGAACTGTATGTACAGTACATAAACAAGCTTATGTATGTTTATTACAAAGTGAAAATGCTTAAATTAAATAATTCAAACTAAATGGTTAAATGTAATTAAACATTTTAAATGTGAAAATGTTTTGCTGTCTAATACAGAGTGTACAGAGGTGCAATTTTAAATATGACACTAATATTTTTGTATAATCAAATACATTTACATTTTCTGGATTGATTATATTTTCTTATTCAATAATAATTAACTCATTTAATAATAAAGAAACCTTAAATGATTATATATAGCACCATCTATCTTGGATTCAAAGAACCATTTGGGATTCTTTTTATGGAACCCGTTAAAATGGTTATATATATAGAACCATTTTGGAGTTCCATATATTAAGCGGGTGATAGAACCATTTCTGGTTCTAAATAGAACCATTTCTTTTAAGAGTATTTCCCACTAAATTTAGTAATCACTTATAGGCAGGGTCAGGTTTAAAATTTTAGGACAAAATTTTCAGACAGGAATGTTGTTCCAGGATTGACAAAATATTTTGACCCAGGAGTGTGTCTAACTCTGCAAAATCAGGACGTGCGTACATGTATATTCATGCTCACATGGACACCTGAGTAAGTCAAGCAAAAACATTTCTGACCTGCAGCCCACTCTTCACCCCAGCGAGGAGATCTTCTTCAGGAAGCACGAATGACCCTGCCGCCCTGCATTAGTCCCCATTAGTTATGCTAACTGCATCATTAGGACACAACAACCATTCATTACACAGGTGTGACACATCAATTATTGCTGATGACAGAGAGAGAGAGAGAGAGAGAGAGAGAGAGAGAGAGAGAGAGAAGAGAGAGAGAGAGAGAGAGAGAGAGAGAGAGAGAGAGAGAGAGAGAGAGAGAGAGAGAGAGAGAGAGAGAGAGAGAGAGAGAGAGAGAGAGAGAGAGATTTTCCTAGAAAAAGAGAAAGAGGAGATCCCACATAACTCCACTCGAGGCTGCAGTAAATGTCAGCCAGTGTCAGGGTGTGTTTGTCTCCCCCACTGCTGGGTCAAGATGCCCTAGAGTTGCTATCTGTCACGACTGCCCTTTCTTTGCATGTGTGTCTAGGAATTTATTTGCTCACTCACACTTTCTGACTCCACACACATATTGGGAACATTAAGAGTAGTGGAGACCATCAGACGGGGGTTTTGTGTCTCTTCAGGAAAGGCGACAGAAAGTTGTATACTGGATGACTCAGTCTGACACTGTAGCCAAATGTCCCTGAGATACATGCTCATATATACATACTCAAAAAGGAATGAGGAAACATAGCTGTCTATAGAGCAGAGACTATGGGCTAGGATTTGTGGATTACCAAAATGAAATCAAAAAGGGGGGTTGGGGGGTTGTTTTATAGGGTTACTATTCCTGCAATCCTCAATCTACCCACTTTATTGGAAAAACAGACTGTATCCAGCAGAGGGCACTCACTCTTATACGTACAAGCAGCGTTTCTTTCTTTCCAGAACAGTCTCTTGGGGACAGCAGACTGATTTGACCTCTTCTGCCCTTACGTCTGTTATTTCGGCAGTGACCTCACAGATGTCACTCAGTCTTCTGCTCGTGGGCCAGCCTGCTGACAGGAGGTCGCAACCAGTGCTGACCCCGTCACTATCACTTTGCGCACAAAGAGGACATGCACACAGACTCTCACACGCAGGTCTCAACTCTTTTGTCACAGTGTGGTGTGTATAGTTTCAGTGTGTGTGACAGTGTGTACCCAATGATTTCCGTTGTTGGTGTGTGAGAGTGTGTTTATGTGTGCAAGCATCAGTGAACAGCCTATTTTTTTACATTTCCACATGCAGAGCTGCTTTGATTGCCATCTCGCTGCCAATGTGTGAAAACTGCTAATGAGAGACAGAGAGAGGAAGGAGGGAGAAAGAAAAGGTGGCAAAACATAAACTGTTTACTTGCAAACCACCCACACATCTCCCGTCTCCTCTCTCTTTACATTCCTCGCTATCTTTGTTTGTCTCTTGAATTTGTTTTACACAGGCATTTAGCAATTATTTGTTAGTGAGCAGAGACGCAAGATAGTTTTAAAATTTCCAAAAGCAATGAATTTAAAAATCTCCAAACAAAAAGTTTGTCTCAGCTTGTCTCTATAATTACATACTGTTGAACTCATTCATTAATTAGGGGATAGATGAAATTGCTCTGGGTACATTCAATAATGTATTATGCAGATAAATAGAGCAATTATAATAAGTCATTCTAATTATAGACAAACATTAGGAAACAGCAGTAACACACCATGCGTCTGTGTCCAATTATGTTTGGCTGCTACCGTCCTCCATTTTCAATGCTTGGGTAGCCATGCTAGCCAGACCATAATCACAGCTAAACATACATTAAAAAGAGGAAATATGTGTGAGCACGCACACACGCACACACACACACACACACACACACACACACACACACACACACACACACACACACACACACACACACACACACACACACACACACACACACACAAATTAAATGACTGAATGATTTACGAATGAGTAAATAAGTTAATACCCCAACAATAAACGAATGACTGAATGAACAAGTGAACAAATAAATGATTGAAGGAATAAGTAAATAAGTAAATACCCCAACAATGAACGAATGACTGAAGCGAACATATGAATAAACAAACAAATTACCTGTGGAAGTGTATTTTTTTATATTTGTGTTATTGTTTGGGTGATAATTTGCATAATAATAAAGCTTTGATTGATTGATTGATTGATTGATTGATTGATTGATTGATTGCACTTAAAAGTCATTCTAATTATAGACAAACATTAGGAAACAGCAGTAACACACCATGCGTCTGTGTCCAATTATGTTTGGCTGCTACTGTCCTCCATTTTCAATGCTTGGGTAGCCATGCTAGCCAGACCATAATCACAGCTAAACATACATTAAAGGGCATATTGCAGGTTAGAGGACCCAACGAGTCAATGTATAGAAAAACAATGTAGTAACTAGATTTTCTTTAAAAATATACCTATAAATGCGCTACTTTGGCTTCTGGAGTCGTTTTTGTGAGAGAATTTTACTTCCGCATCTGAAAATTTGCGTGACGGGCGTGACGCAACGGGCGGGAGAGCGGTCGATTCAAACCATTCAAACAACAGGAAAACAATGGTTCGCAATGACATTTCGGACTTACTCGTATGACAGACCACGGACCACAGCGCGTACAGTTATGAGCCTGCTATACTGCCAAGAGAGCAGGGACAGGCCAGGATTAATGTTAGACAGAACAACGGTCAGAGGAGACACACATTATTGCAAAAGTATATTATAAAAAAACTTGTGTGGAGTGAGTGTGCGCAGCTGCAGTTTATTGCATCACTTAATGTCTTTTTGATTAGCCTAGCTGTCAGATACTGAGTAAACATTAAAAGAAACAGCCTATTCAGTCTTCCCTGGATTTTTTTTTTTTTTTACGAAGAAATTAAATAATAGCAATCAGGAGGAGAATGGAAGCAGGACTGTATGCTGTCGGCAAAACATTAGACCAATATGCAATAAAAACTGCACTGCAACAAAAAGGTAAGGCATATCTGTTTTTATATTTAATACTGTTCACTGTGAGTTTTAATTAATAGTGTAAAGGAGTTATAGTGCATCGTTCATTCTGTTTGGTAAAATTAATGTGAGGTATCGTTCGGTAATGTCGTTGTTCTACATGCACAGAGTAATGGGGAATAGCCTACTCTAGGTTTGTGAAACAGTGAGAGACCACTGCTAGCTTATAGATATAGCCTATACACGTTCGCTAACATTGTGCTCACAATATTGTACAGATTAGGAATTTACCAATAACAGAAACTTTAAGCTTTGATCAGGCGCGTTTGTCATGCTCATTAATATCCGTCCAGAATATAACTTAGCGGTTTCTCATCGAGAGACAGAGAGATATTTTTATTCCGGATATACACGTTTTTGTTCCTCCGATCTGGTGGTGTACACTACACACGACCGCGTTTCTCGAAACCGATGCGGAAGATAAATCCCGTCTCTTCAGCTGCACAAACCGCACACATGCAGGCACGAAAGATAGCACGTCCTTTTTCCTGTTAGAAAACCTGTGGACTCGATGTCCTGACAGGCCGGTGTTTTTGCAACCTCCACAAACACAATAATTTACCATGACGATGATAAATTAAAATACAAAAACTACCGAAAACACTGATTCACGACCGCTCTTACTGTCTGTTTTAATTCAATGCCACGAGAACAAGAGGTTTTACATATTCACAATATCACATTAACATTCGCTGCCAGGAAATAAAAAATACAAAAAAAGTTTTACATAAAATCCAGTGCTTTCAAAGCATTACATGTTTTCATTGCTTTTTTTGTTTTTAGTATGTTCCAAAAGATGTACATATAATGTGAAGTAATTTATAAAATGTGGAAAAAAGACCAATTCTTTTTATGTATATGGTATTTTCCTAATAAAACAAATAACTGTATAATATGTTGTTCTTTACATTCCAAATTGTCATTCTGAGTATAAAAAAGTAAATGTAGCCGCTCTTACTGAATACAAACCTATCTGAGCTGCTGAGGCCAGTAGCACCTCATTGCAGTACACGAGATCCGGGGGGCGGAGTCGGATCCAGATTAAGGGGTGGAGTTGGGTAGGTTTAGGGGTGGGTTTAGGGATAAGGGGTGGAGCTGGGTAGGTTTAGGGGTGGGTTTAGGGATAAGGGGTGGAGCTGGGTAGGTTTAGGTATGTAAGGTGGGAGGAGTCGGACCTAGATCCGACTCCTCCCTGTGGATTTCATGTTCTGCAGTGAGGACCATAGACATAATATAATACATAGACGCCCTATTGGCCGCTGGAGCGCACGTCAACGGCGCCGCCATATTGGGGATGGCAACTTTCCCATACCTCTCATACTGGGAATGAGAAAAATGCCTGTTTTGTGCGCTGCTTGGGGCTGTACAAATCGCCACACAATTGAAAAAAGCTTTCGAGGAATTATCTTTCACAGGCAAGACTGAACGTTTGTTTTTGGTTGTATTTGGTCATTATTTAATTAGTAATAGTAACGTTCAGAGGATAAATTAAAAAATACTACTGTTATTGTGTCACGAAATGTAGTTTTAATAGTTTTTCAGTCGACAATGTAGTTGTTTAAAGCTTAAATATGTGGTTTGTTTATAAAGATAGCGCCTATTTAAAAATTTGATCTGACGGTTTCGGAGTTGTACGACGCGATCACCGGGCGCTCGGCGGGGGACCCGCCTAACCCGCAGAGGACAGCCTTACCTCGGCCAGAGCGTCTGAAGTTTGCCGCCGGCTCGGATGTCTCTAGTCTAGTGATTAAACATGAGATATTATTCGTCTTGTGTATATCTAACGGGCGATCTTTGGTCTCATTAATCTATAAATGGTTCCCTGGTAAATCGTTTTGGCTGAGGGCAAAGTGAAGTTTCATAACTTTATATTTAGGCTTTTTTAACGTTGTATCCTGCTGTATGTTTGACTGAAGCTACTTCTGCTATTACTGATCAATAAAACTGAAATTTAACAAAAAGAGTTAAATATTAAATATAAGTCACTATTTAACTTATTTTTTATTGTGTATATTCTGTAATTGATATTTCTTATTCTATTGCTATTATTATAGTATTATTAATAAACCATATGCTATTATCAATATTTTTGTGATTGTATTATTGTATGATATTATATAATTATACTATTCATTACTATTTTATTTGCTGTATACTATTTGTTTATGTTATTGACTAAACTATTTACTATTACTTCTCACAAATGTTAGTTGTACCATAACATATGTATTAGCATGGATCCATCAGTTATCTTTGTTATTGCTCAAATCTGGTCAATCACAGAAAATGCTTTTTCCACAATAAGAAAACTTAAATTATATCTCAGTATGGGGGTCTTCATCATTCTTATCCAAGAATAAAAAGCCAGATACATGACAAGTCTGAGCTTTGACCATTCTTTATTAAAACAAATATTTTACAAGTGTAACTATTGAGATTTTAAATAACTAGAGATGGAACTTTTTGTACACCACATACAAACCACTGAAATCGGTTGATAAATATAAAAACAGTTTTTGTTTTTATCCAGAAAAAAAACGCAGCTCACCCTTGATTACAGTGCAGTCTTGCCCTCCGCAAAATGGCGGACCCGTTGACGTATCGCAGCAAACGTTCCAAAGCGGCCAATAGGGCGTCTATGTATTATATTATGTCTATGGTGAGGACCATCTCGCTGTGGCTCCCTTCCTCTCGTGACGTAAAATGACGCGATGTTGAAAAAAAAGCGGTTTTTTACGGACAGTCAAAGAAACGCTCACTTTATCTACTAAATTTGTGCCCTTATGTCGTTTTAAAACATTTTAAATCCTGCATTACCTTTTCATATGGTATTTTCATACAAAGTTATATTAATTTATATTTTTTTTACCTGCAATATGCTCTTTAAAAGAGGAAATATGTGTGAGCACGCACACGCGCACAGGCACACATTAAATGACTGTATGTTTTACAAATGAGTAAATAAGTTAATACCCCAACAATGAACGAATGACTGAATGAACAAATGTATAAACAAATGTATAAACAAACAAATTACCTGTGATATATTTTTTGGTATTTGTATTTGTGTTATTGTTTGTGTTTTGTAATAATGTGCTTATAATAAAGCTTTGATTGATTGATTGATTGATTGATTGATTGATTGATTGATTGATTGATTGATTGATTGATTGATTGATTGATTGATTGATTGATTGATTGCACTTAAATGAATGAGAAAAGTAAAAAATTGTCAATAAATGAAGTGAACAATTGAATGAATGTAAAATAAGTTAATAAATGATGAATGAATGAATGAATGAATGAATGAATGAATGAATGAAAAACTGACTATTTGAATTTATAAGTAAATAAGTTGATCAATGAATATACAAAAATAATGATACATTAGTTAATGAGGTAGTTAAAAATAAATTAATGAATGAACGAACAAATGAATGTTTAAATAAACGAGTAAATAAGTTAATTTCCATAAGTTAAATACTAATTATTGAATAATTAATACATGAACAAAACTGTTTGAATGAATGAGTTAGTAATCAATGAATGAAAGAACGGAGCAAAAGAATGAATTAACAATTACGATCGAATAAGTAAATAAGTTAACAAAATGAATGAACAAATGAGTGTGCAAGCAAACAAATAAATGAGCACGCAAACAATATATTTGCACGCAATATATTTTGCAGGTCCATGTTGCTCAGTGAAGCTTGTTCTAAGTGCCTTTGTCATCACAGCTGAACCTGAATGATCCTGAAACAACTATATTATCCACTGTCCTCTCTGTACTCACTCTCTCTCTCTGCTATAACCCTATGGGTCACATCTTTACAGAGCAGCCTGTAATGGTGTTTAATATTAGGCTATTTGCTCCCTCCCATCAGCCCTCTATGATTTCTCTGATCCATTAGCCTTGGTTTTCAGGGCTCCTGCAGCTAAACACATTTTCTCCTCTCTCACCCTGGATCCCACATGAGGATTCATCCTTTTGCCCTGGAGCTAATGTATTTAATTCAATCACAGCAATCCATACCAGGACCTTGTTCCTTTCAGCCTCTCTGGAGGGGGAAGAAAGAGATGAAGGGAAAAACGGAAAGAGAGAGAGAGAGATAGGTGAACGGGCAAATAAACAACCTGACCCCCCTACACACACACACCCCACTGATCTTCAGGGACAGGCCTGTCGAATCTCGATAAGAATAACCATGCAACCACCCACTCGCCAGAGCAACACACACACACACACGCTCAATCACAGACTCTCAGACAGCCAGTAGTGACAAGTGTACGAAGACTAATCTCTGAACCAATGAAATGTCAGACAGACAGCGAGAGAAAGCAAAAGGAAAAAGGAGCGAGTATAACTAGAGAGAGAGAAAACAAGAGCAGTAGCAGTCGTGTTGGCCGTCCTTCCTCTGTCAGCCGGAGGGTAACTGCAGTAGCAGCTATAAAAGTTTCACAACACATCTGTGTCTCTGCCCTCTTTTTTTTCATGCCTCCTTTTTTCAAGGCCAGTTTGCCAGCGATGTCGAGAGGGGGAGGTGGGAACGATCCGCCGTACGCCGCGCTCCCCCCATCACCCTCCACTCCTGTTTTTGCTGCTCTAGTGCTCATCAGACTCAGTCACTTGTGCAATGTGTTTTTATGAATTAATAAACGGCACTTTAGAGGCCCGGGGCGGGGGGAGCACGAGGAGGCGGCGAGGAGGGGAGCAGGCAGTCGTTGGCAGCTTAATGAGCACCATGGGGACGTCTCCCTCTCGCTCGCCCGCTCACTAACACGCGCACACACAATGCTCTACATCACTGTCACCGGCATGCAGAGCTTGGCCGCAGAGCTCCAGATGACTATCATTACCCAGATAAATACATCTGCCCTCAGCTATACCCCCTCTCACTAACACAGCCCTCTCCATCCATCCTCTTTCCCGTTCTCCCCCAACATTCCTATCTATCCCCCTCTCAATCACTCCCGTGCCACCATAGCTCTCTCTCTTGGTGTCGACCACACCTCCACCTCTCCGCTCCATCCGTCTCTCTGTGGCTTTGGCTCGGGCGTCCCCAAAGGCCGTCTTTCTCAAACAGGTTCATTGATTAACAGCCTGCCATGATCATTGATTGAGGCGGTTCAGGTCTCAGCTGCACGCAGAGTCATTTCGGCTCTCTGTTTAGCTAATGATGCTTGTGATGTATGAAACATTGTCATCCGCAGCGACGACACCTCCGTGACAGAAAAAGACGTTGGAATAATTTTCATACATACTCGCTTGTGTTACGTGCTACTGTTGCAGGTATCGGACTGCCGTTGCTAATAAGGTTCACTCCGGCTCATCATTGCAGTAGCAGTTTGCACCGCATTGTGACAGGCCGGCTGAAAAAAAAATACATTTCATTTGCCAAATTAGGCCTGAAACAGCCCTCCGTCTCAACTGAGAGGGGATGGTAAATGGTCTCATTAGAGTAGTATGGGCTTTCTCCAGACCATAATCACTGCCATGACAACCGTTTCCTTAGAAACTGGACCGGTCGCCAGGCAGCAGCAAGATTCCTTCTGTGGTGTCGACCTGGGTAAAAAAGGCCTGGAGCCAGAGGGAATGAGAGAGAAATGACACTGTGACACCGTGCAACAGGCATGAAATCATTAGAAACTAGTGCTGTAGCGACGCGTCGATGACGTCGACGCTTCGACGTCAAAATTACGTCGACGCCATATTTTTGCGTCGACGCTTCTTCATTTATTATATTTTTGCACCGTTTCCGGCAGTATAGCTCGCCAACACACGTGGGAGACCGAAACATTGCAGAATGGAGGACGAAGACCACTAGAAGTGAATGTGCTCTCCATTAAATGAATCACACACAGTAAACAAATCCTTAACAAAAAAAAAAAAAAACCTTTGCAATTTAGACGCGCAAACTGGGTGCGGTGAGACGTACGGCTCGGGCAGATCTGGCTTGCAGTCGTTCATCCGCGGACGCGGCGCCGCGTGCGCTGTTACAAAAGAAGCCGTGCACGCGATATGGGGTTTTGCCGGTCTTGCGCACCCAACGCGTCATATTTGCCGCACGCTCGTGCGGACGCGTCAAGTATAAACAAGGCTTTGCTCCGTGTCAGCGCGCGCTCTGATCGGTAAAGGGGAACAGACTCTCCTGAATCATCTCCAGCAAGAGCAGAAGCACCACTAACTCCGCCTCCGTTTCCCTCGTAAGCTGATATTAGTATTTAAACATTCTCTATGATAAAAAATGTTTGTACAAAATATTTTAATAACACGGTTTTGGCGGTTATAGAGTTCTAATGACGGTGTTCAAATACATAACAGACTAACGTTAGCCAGCTACAGTATCATTATTCAGTACGCTAGTTCGTATTTATTTGAGATACATTATATGTTTTTTTATTAATCAAGGAGCAGAAAAATAATCTTTATATTAATCGCCCAATTAGTCGTTAGATTAGTCGACTAATCGATAAAATAATCGCCCAACTAATCGTTTAGTTAATAATCGTTTACCCCAGCCCTATTAGAAACAATTGTGCAGCAAATAGTAAAGCGCAAATCACCATTTATTATTCATTTACTAAGATATTTTTAAATTATGTGTGTGTACGTATGCACCAACATTAAAGATCTGGTCAATAATTGTCATGCTATGTATGATCACCAAAAAATGGTTGGTATTAAAATTGTAAATGCATCTGAGGTGAATTTAGGCAGTATAACATCAATGCACAATACAAAAAATGGATATTCATTGTGTTTTCACAATTCACAGTGTTTTTAAAAATCAACTTAAAGTAAGCGTTAGATGACGGAAAATCAAATGTAACTTAAAGGTAAAAAAATAGAGAAATGCACATATAACCACTATCAGCCAGAATATATCCAATATCAATAAATAATATCCAAAACCAATCAATAATACTCTATTTTTTTTTTTTTTTTGAATCTGAAGCAAATAGGGGTGACATCAGGATATCAGGTTTCTAAGTGAGGGTCTTATAATGGCTTCATGGACAAATGAGAGAGAAACTAATTTAAACAAACACTTGGAAATAAAGTGACCTGTTTATTCCTTTCTTTCTATCTATCTCTGTCTCATATTCATTGCATGCTCCTTTTCCTCCCACTCTGCTCCTGCACCTCAGTCCTCTCAGACAATATGCAATTTCCAATTCTATATCTCTCTCACTTGCAGTGCTTTTGAAAGACTACATCTCACTAGTCCTCTCGAACTGAAGGATTACAATTTAGTGGTGTAATAAAGGATTGCCTTGATAGATGCTGGTACTCTAGACCCAATAACGAAGAGAGAGAGAGAGAGAGAGAGAGAGAGAGAGAGAGAGAGAGAGAGAGAGAGAGAGAGAGAGAGAGAGAGAGAGAGAGAGAGAGAGAGAGAGAGAGAGAGAGAGAAGAGAGAGAGAGAGAGAGAGAGAGAGAGAGAGAGAGAGAGAGACAGAGCAAGAGAAAAAAAAGCATGAAATCAAAAATACAATCCTTCTGAATGATACATGTCTGAAAACCAAACAATGTTCTACTAGATAATGCAATTCACTTTCATTACACACCACCTAATATAGCAACCACAATAGAAAAACACATTACCCACCATTTCATAAAGTGGCGCAGGGAGAGATGGAGGGAGGGTGTGAATGAGGAGTTTATTTCGACTAGTGCGTGTTGAGAGTTGACCTAGCTGGCTCTGTAATGAGGGATGTGGGATTAAAATGTGCTAGCGTCTGCCTGAAGAGCTCCTGTGCTTATTCTAATGGAAGCTGTTGGCTGACAGCAGCACCACTTGACTGCTGCAATAGTCATTCTGTCATAATAAAACACTTAACATCAGACCCTGCATACTCGCTCCCTCGAGTGCCACCACTCCGTCTCTCTCAGTGTCACTCTCATTCACTTCTCCATTCTGATTCTCTCTCTCCTGCTCATTAGTGTCCTCTTTCACAAAAATATTAAGCAGCACAACTGTAACATCCATAATACTAAGAAATGTTCTTGAGCATCAAATCAGCATATTAGAATGATTTCTGAAGGACACTGAAGACTGGAGTATTGATGCTGAAAATTCAGCTTTGCCATCACAGGAATAGAAAACAGAAAACTATTGTAAACTGCAATAATGTTTCACAACATTGCCTTTTTGCTGCATTTTTGATCAAATCAATGCAGCCTTGGTGAGCATAAGAGATGTATTCCTAAACATAAAAAAACATTTCAATGGCTGCAAAACTTGAGTCAAACACTTTTAAGTCTAGATGTCATAATTGTGAGACAGAAATGTATGTTATGCAACCTTTCTCTATTAAAAAAAAAAGGTAGCTGCTCAAAACATACAACAAAAGCATCACTGTTTTTTTTTTAATACAAACCCAAAAGAATTAATGCAAACGGCTTGTTCCTCACAGAATTTCTTAGTGAGTCACCCACTTAGAGTAAACAAACTTAGACAGTGGTCTGTTATCCTGTCTTGCCAAATAAGACCTGTAGTCCCAAAATTAGCCTGTTTTGCAATCTTATACACCATTCGTCATTCTTATCAGTATCCAATAAAAAGGCACAGAAGACAGATCCTCTGCGGGCTGATGGTTGTGGCATCTGGCCCAGCGGGGTCAGGCCAGGGGCACTTGGCCCATGTCATAAGCTGTTTATAGGATTGCTCTGCTGTTAATATTATACCATTCGTCTACAGATTAACAACAGATAATGGTGATTACAGGTTAAAATAAGGTTAAATTATTCTGGCAGTGACCAAAACATACATAAAATGTAGGCTAATGATCTCTAATGGGTATACATGTCTGAAAGAAAATGAACTTACAAAAGGCAGTTATTTTTCGATTTCTGAACAACATAATATCCTCCTTATTTAAAATAGATTATACTACCGCTGCTAAATACATCTAATCCACGTGATAAAGCTCTAATGTCAGAGAGAGAAGAATAAATATTGATTCTAGATATGTTTGTTTAACATTCTGAAGTGTTCTGTCTTGATTCAAAGGCATTTCTTTAAGTGCACATCTTTTCACAAGTTCAGTTCTGGGTATATAGAGATATATATTTTTATACAGCAAGCACACATTACATTGATCAAAAGTGACAGTATAAAGTAGCCTACATTGTTACCAAAAAAAGCATTAATTATACACTTATACAGACAAGTCAATATTGGCTGTACACTGTAAAAAGAATTATTGTTGGTTTAACTTAAAGTAAGTTACCTGGTTGCCTTAATTTTGAGTACATTGAAAAAAAAAATCGAGTTAATACAATAAAGGAGATTGGTTTAATAAAAAGAAACTCAAAATATTGTTATCTGATCCACATATATATTCTAAGTTGATTTGACAAAAGATGAAAAGTTGTGATAACAAATCATGAAAATAATTATTACAGCGTAGTTTTTCTTTTTACAGTTTCCACAAAAATATTAAGCAATACAACTGTTTTCAACATTGCTAAAGAAATGTTACGCACCAAGTCAGTACATTAAAATGATCATGGGACATCAAAGGAAAAATGTTATGTAAATTTGCATAACTTTCCTTATCTCCTTCCTTGTGTGTGTATATTATATATATATATATATATATATATATATATATATATATATATATATATATATATATATATATATATATATATATATATATATATAATATATATATATATATATATATGTATGATGAACTCACTCAGTGATTGTGGGCCTTTATTCTTTTTTCTTTCTGAGATCATATTAAATGTGATAACTGTCCACTACTATTCAGTGCTCTCTGTGCTCACTCCTCATTGGAGTAAATGTTTGGCCATCCCAGCAGTGCATTTAAAAATCCCCATGTCTGGTGTATGTGTGTGTTTAGAGCAGTGGCTTTAAATATGTCTGTCTGACAGCAGCTGCTCCTGATTTAATAGTCTTGGCTGAGGTGGCAGGCCTGGGATTCAGAGACCCATAGTAATCAGTGTCTCTGAAACTCGAACGGTTATTTAAAAATCAATGGCTCGTCATTAGACCTCAGCCCCCTCATTCCCCGCCTGCACATATATCGATCTGCTCGTACGCTTACTGGTTATCGATCAGACCGGTAATTTGCAGATAAGTGTACATGATGCATGGAGGGAGGGCCAGCCAGGTAATAGCGCAGCACTATTAATACTGGATCGCTTAGCCACTATGGTCAAAAGGGGGGCAAAGAGGACTGAAGGAAGGATGGTATTAGGATGCGTACTATAATGATTTTGTGATTAAGAAAAAAAATATATGTACTGCTAGATGAAATCAGAAATATTAGGATTATTAATTATTACAGCATCCACTGACTTGCTGCTTTGTAGTGTCATCTCATTCCTAAAATAGCAAATTACATTAATATAATTTAACAGAATATAATTTCAGGAAACTTGAATGATTTTATGCGAGAATAAGTAATATAGATATGCGAGTTTACACAAATCACAAAAACTTAGTTGCAAATGTACATAGTGGCTAAATATAGATTACTCAAAAAAAGTCTTATTATTTACTGTTGTTATTATTATTGTTGTTTTTATGAAAAAGAAGATGATCATGATGATGAAGACAAAGAAGGGAGGAGGATTACAACAGTAATGATAAGTTAAAAAAAAACGTATTTTGAATAACTGATTGCATTAATTGGTCAATCAAGGTCAGATGTGATCCATCACTCTCCTGATGATCAATAGAAAAAGCTGTGGGGGGGAAAAAGGGAGCAGGTGGTTAACAGAATGAACATCTGCCTATAATGTATCCATTTCACACAGGAGTGTGACTGGAATCTGAGTGTCAGACGCAAACACACTCACAACTCTCAACCAAACACCCTACATTCACAGAAATTTCCATTGTTAGCATTAGAACAATTAAAGCTTAAACTGCCTCTGCCTCTCCCTCCCCTGTTCCGCTGGAGGGTTTGTGTTTGAAGAGTGTCTCCTTTGTCCTCCGCTGAAGCGAGAAGGTTAAGTGCAGTATGCCACATCACTAAAAAAACAAGGGAAGAGGGCTTTCACAACCACAGCCATTCACTCTGAACTACTGCCCCAGTTATGGAGAATAAATTCAGTGGAGGGATGGATGGTAACAAGTGAGCAGAGAGATCATTGGAGAGCTCTACATAAAGAGCTTTTAGATATAATTGTTCCGTTTTAGGTGTCTGTAAAAGCTTAGCAACATAAGAACACTTGTTATGCTAATAAACTGTTTCAAATACAAGGCTGGGGGTAAAAAGGGAGACAAAAACAGACAAAAGAGGAAAGCCACACGCTGTTATAGCCAAAACCACTCACAGAATAAACCTGTCCCAGGATCATCTCTCTCTTTCTCTCTCTCTATCCGAGTGTTGTTTCGGTCCTAAAGGGACACAACCAACACAGGTTCAAACCCAAGTCTCAGTCAGAAACACTACAGTCAGAAACACTACAGGCAACATTTGCATAATTTAAGTGTGTGTACAGTTGCTCTATGGCATTGATGTATCAGCCGCATCTAATGTCCGAGTTTGGATGCACCCCTTAAACAACCACACCAAAATAGTGCTTCCTGGTGTTTTAAATGAGCTGTGTGCACAGGGACAGCAAGCTCCATTTATAATATAAATAAAGTATCTCAACCTGACTATTACTTCAGGAAAATCCGCAGAAATAATCAATATGCAGCTCTGGTGAGGTTAAAATACTCCAGATTCATGTGAATATAAAGATCCTACCCAGGTTTTTCCAGTAACACTTCAGGCCACCCCTCCTCCCCCCGCCTCCTCTTCTGCTTTGCACTGATTCAGTACCCATCCCATCACACCCCCATTAATGACAGGGACCCTGCTGGGCTTTTGTGGCTCCATCCACAGACTTTGCTCCAAACTGCCACCCCAGCTACTCAGACCCCCACAGGCAGCCCACCTAAACCCTCCGCCCTGACGCCAAGCCTCCCAGGACCCATTCAGCTGAGGGAGGAGTCCCACAGTGACCCTTTCTTAGGGGCCATTATCGGGACTCGTAATGGCTGCTGGGCACGGCTACACACTGCCTCAGAAATGCTATAGCTCTTTCACACCACTGCTGGCTGGATGTGGCATTTTGAATGTGGTGGGTAATGACGGGGAGAGAGAGTGAGAGAGGAGGGAGGGAGGGATGCGTGTGCGGTGAGAGTCTGTTTACATGCCTAGTTATAGACATGAGTGCACGTCTACATGCAGGACCGAGAGGAACAGAGACTAATGCCCGCCTGAGAGGACACGTGCTTTTATTAACAAATGAGGGTGTGTTCGCAGGCCTAACTGCCTAACCGATGGTCAGATTAGCCATCGTGAAAACTCGCTCTTCTATTGGTCTGCTTTCAACCGACGGAATGGAGTTCCGCTTTTCCACAATGACCATAAATCATCACTCATGGCTATTACGGCAAACCCACATGCATTACTACTCAAACACAGGTAAATGTGGGCAGGCAAATCAGTGCGCCAGCCTGGGATTTGCATTAGTGTGTAGTGCGGCGAAAGAGAGTTACACTCGAACACGCTGCACATGGCCATAATGTGCAAATGAGGCGGCCCTGGCACCTGCTGCAAGTTTGCATGGATTCAGGGAAAGCACAGGCTGTAAATAGGGAACCAGATAAGAGAATGGTGTTGACTTTATTATTTTAATATGTTCCGACAATAATGTTTTATTAGATGTAAGGGTGGGGCTGTTATGAGGAACTATGGGAATTTCTTTTCCAAAGGAAACGTACGCATAACAATTTAACACCTTGCACTACATGCTTTATCTGTTCCATCCAGCTAGTGCTCTGATGTAATCTAGCCTCATGCAAAATAGTACTAAGCACAATCAAACTAAAGTATTTTGCATATGTAAAATCAAATGCAAATACGGAAGCATTGCAGAAGCAGGAAAAAAAAATCCGCGATGTTAGATGAGAACGCCTTTGAAAATAATATCAAACGCATCAGACACATTTAAGATAAGAAACTGTCACTGGAAAAATAATGGTGCCGATATGTAAAGGTCGTCTGGATGGCTCGTTTTTATGTACTGCGTGAAACGCTCAGAGGATTTAAAAAAGAGAAGTTATGAAGGTATTTCTCTGAGATCAATGAGCTAACACCTCTTCATAATTCAGCTGCTTTGATCATCTTGTCAGTTGCTCTCATCAGAAAGTTTCAGAAATGCATATCTGTTACAGGGCCATGTCAACAGCATTTCCCTTAGTGGAAACTCTTCTGTTTTTGTATAGTTTTTTATTCTCAGTGTTTAAATGTCTTCAGAGAGAGTTTATAGAAAATTGAAGCCCGTTTCCACCTCAGAATAAATAAAATGTGAGAAAGTTTAAAATAAGAAATAAAATCGCATAAGACATTTTGTGAGAAATAAAGTTGTAAAATATAGTCACATTGTCACATAAACGTTGCAATTAACATTTTATCGTTTTTACTCAAAAACAGGCTTCCATACAAAAGTGAATTGTTAGACTAGTTCATATGGTGCTTACATCGCATACACAACACGCACAGAGCGAGAAAGAGAAAAAAAAGAAAAACACACACACACACACGTTCTCACACATATTACACACACCACTGACATTTGCAAAAACACAACCCAGGAAAGCTAATACACAGAATGGGCTTGGGGGATAAGCAATTTCTGCTTTGCCCCGCAATGAGTTTGCATAATAA
Organism: Chrosomus eos; assembly: GCA_036326025.1. NCBI lineage: Eukaryota > Metazoa > Chordata > Actinopteri > Cypriniformes > Leuciscidae > Chrosomus > Chrosomus eos. Next base: position 22,993,618 of record CM070818.1, read on the forward strand.
GTCATTAGTTAGAATACAGTGCATTCACAGAATAACACATTCTTTGTGTTGGGAGCTCTAAGAGAGTGCTAAAATATTTAAATAAGGGGAAAATGAATCTGTGAATATCCAGCCTCCAAAGCTGTGGGTGTTGAATGTTAATCTCTCGCTCGCTCTCCTGCAAACAACGAGTTTAACCCATACCAATGTTTATTCCTCATAAAACTAGGCCACATTTTCCATGCATGGGAATTTACATATTATTTACATTTGCTGTAACCTGTCTCTCTCTCCTGATACTCTCATGTTGTCTAACAGACTGTGAGAGGTTGTTTTCATGCATTGTGTAGTATAATATAACTTGGCACTGCATGTTGATATAGTGCAATGGATTTCTGTGTAGGAGTATACCAGAGTAGACACGGTTAAAAGACAGTTATGTATATATTATTCTCCATTATTTATGATGCACATGTTGGTGTAAATATAACACTGTTCAGTGGGGCAGCATGTTGCAGATGTACGGTTTGGACTGAGCTGTGAGTCATACAAATACCCGACATAAACAAATCTCTCTCTCTATCAGTGTATGTATGTGTGTTTCTCTTGTTCTGTACACCATCAGTCTTGGTTGGCTCGTTTATGGATTAGGGCTACATATCATAGAGAAGGAATTTGTTTGTTTGTTTGTGCTGGAGGCTGGAAGACGGTTTGAGATGAATAACTCAACAGGACTGCCATGTGCGCTGTTATGAGCCCAACAGAGCAGAGGCACTGCTGTAAAACTAACCAATGAACATTACCATTCAGAAAACTAAAACATACACATCTCCATATCCATGCAGTAAATAACAACACAGAACTAGAAGAGCAAATAGGAAATTGGATTAGAGTATCCAAATAATGGCATTACCAGTCCTATTAGTCCGTGGTTTCTCAATCGTGCAAACCCTCCCAGAAAAACTAAAACCGATAAAATTATATAATAGTATATACTATTGTCACACAAAAACACACAATAGAAATAAATTAGTTGTTGGAAATGCTAATGAATTTAGGCATCCAATCATTTACAGTAAGAAAGAAAATGGCTATATTTAGAACTATTTAGCTATTATTTCAAATTTTAATGATTAAAAGTGTTATAAATTATTAGTGTTTTTAAAGATTAACTTTCAAATCAAAGGCTACACTCATTTCAATCAACTGTTTTATTTATTTTATAATTAAATCTATTGTACTGGCCAAAATGAGAAAAATATTATGATAACACTTTAGAACAATCTGGTCCTTAATTAATTATACAGGAATTAATGCAGAACAAATGAATAGCACTATACATTAACACTTCAGTTACTATTATTAAATTATTACTATTATTATGTTACAAGTAAATATAATATCAAATTTAGGACTGAGATAGTTCCTTATAAGGTAATCAATTACTGAATAAGATTGGCCTCATTAAGAACTATACTATCAAAAATTATAAAGAATTAGCAATGAATTACTAATCACAACATTAACATGTAATGTAACAATTGTCTTTACTTAAACATGATCTAAATGGGGAAATCGAATGATGCATCGCGATGCGGACGATTCACAAATGTCAAAAATCGATTTTCTAAATGTTTTTTCAATTCAAATTCAATACAAAAAAAAAAAGATGCATCAATAATAATTTTAGCATCACAGCCCTCTGAATCGTTTAAACGAATCGTGAGGTGCCTAGAGATTCCCACCCACTACATAAAATACATTACAAATTACTCAAGTGTTAGTCACTCTTCAAGAACTACTATGATCTGGACCATTATTATAAATTATTTATTTAAATATAATATCATTTTTTTTTTCACATTAAAATAATGATCCAGATCATTAGTAGTAGTAGTGTTGTTGAAGATTGACTTTTTTTTTCTTTTTTCTTTTCAACATGGTTAAAAATGCAAACATAATTACCAAGTTTTATTTAGTTACTATGCAGGAACTACTGATCTGGGAATTATTATTTCATACTTTTTTCTTTGCACTTTAAAACTAATAGTCAAGATCACAAGAGTTCTTGAAGAGTGCAGGTAACACTTGAGTAATAATGCATGTTATGACCATGTTTTGAGTTAAAAAGGAAAATAGCTCAAACTCATTTAGTGATAATTATTGATTACCTAATAAGGACTATTCAAGTATTATTCATTCTACTCTCAATCTCAATTCTAAGTATTACTTACTGATTAGGTAAACTTGTGTTTCCATTTTAGTTAATAGTAGTAGGGAAGTGTTATTTGTCCTGCATTATCTATTAATGCCGGACCATTATTCTAAAGTATTACAAAAATATATTGGTCGTTAACCATTAGAGTGCGGATCCCTAAATGTTTATAATGATGCTATATATGATGATTCCACTTCTCTGATGGATCTAAAGACAAACTATTACAGCACCCAAGAACTAAGCCAACCAGATACTGCCAAAAGGAGTTGCCCACACCAGAACTCAAATTCAGCATCCCTCTGCTGCCATTTCCCACATAATCACATTCCAGAGTAAATGACAAGCAAAACAATTAAGCTAAAGCTTCACTCCTATTCTGATAAGCTTGATGCAGTAAAACCTAGATGCACCTGCCATTTAGCGATGCCATCGACAGGGAAACGACACAGAGAATACTGCCAGCGAAGGAAGTGCCAGTTCTGGGCCCTGCACTGAGCCATGCATGTGCTGCGTCCTGCATTCTGCTACATGCAAACTGATATTATCAACATGGATATAATTAATCCCAAAGACGTATCCATGTCTCTTGGAAGTGGCTGGATCAAGGTTATTTATTTAAACTAAAATACAAAAATTCTAAAACATTTCCGTTCCCTTTAAAAAAGAAAGTTAACAAAAAATCAAAAAATTTTTTACTTTTTTTCAGTTACTTTTTTTATTTAATTTAACTTGATGTACTAAAAATACTCTAAAACTGAAGTAAAAATGCCATAACATAAAATTTCTGTACTAAAATTTAACTTAAAAAAATGAATAAAAAAAATGAATATTTTTTATATAATAAATAATATTTTTTTATTAATAAAAATGAATAAAAAGCTTCTTTTTTTTTGACCAGGCACCTACGATTCAGTGGACAGATATATACACACACACGCCTAAAATGCTAATTGCGAGGAGTCTTGCATTAAAACTTGGTATACTTTTTTTCTTCCTTTCACTCTTTCTTTCTCACTCTCTGGCAAGTGATTTATTTCTGCCCATCCTTAAGCATTTAAACCCAGCATTTAACAGAGAATGATTTAATACTAGGTATCAAACATGTCATCGTAAACACTGCTCTAATTAAGCTTAATTAAAGCAATCTAATGGATGCATAATCATTCAGTAGATACGAGCCCGAAGAAAGGAGATGAAAGCTTTCAGCTCGCACCCACACACGCTAACAATCACTTGCTCTACGAGTGCACCCACTTCCATCAATCACAGTGCTTTCCAAACCCATGCCAATCCTTCATTAAGCTGAGGAAGAGCCTCATAATTACGATAATGCAATAATCTAATAGAGTCGTTGCCTCTGTCTGTCTCAGTTTAGCGCACCTGGGAGGCAGCGCTCATCTCCATAAAATGTAGACGATGGACAAATCAGTTTCTCCTAGCTGGTGTTATGCTTTTTGAATATTCATAGTGTTTTCAGAATTTTAATCAAAGTCAGTGATGGCCTCGAATATGAGCTGGGCTGAGCAGACACACACACACACACACACACACACACACACACACACACACACACACCACACACACACACACACACACACACACACACACACACACACACACACACACACACAACACACACACACACACACACACACACACACACACACACACACACACACACACACACACACAACTGCAAGCGAATGCATAATTCATATTGCTTAGCACACGGTAGTTTGGCCACAGCTGGCTAAAGGAAATGTGTAAGTGTGAAATGTGTGTGTCCTGGCTTGAGGGTTTTGGCTCTGCCTGCTGGACACATGGCAGGTCCAGATGTTCTGGTTTCGTTTGTGCATAGCTCATCAAAAACTCCACGCCTGTGCCACCCTTGGGCCCCTGCCAACCCAGACACCAAGCGGGACTCGCTCTGCCATCTGCCACGCAAGTGTCCCAATGCATTATGGGCTTGCTGTGTGTGTTTTGTGATGTCATAATAAGCTGATACACAGGACGACGGAGCTGGTTACCATCCAACTTAGCACAGACCTTTTGGCCAACATCAAGCAACAATCCAAGATTTTTCATACAGGTGTGTTTTGTTGTTGGTATTGCTCTTATTATTTATTCAAAATATTTAGCAGATGTGTGCTGCTCCTCCCCTGATTTTGTTTTAGTCCTGTCCAGTTTTCGATCTGAAAAGCCCTGCAGGCCAGATCTAGGCAGCTTACACACTAGTTCTGAACACTAAACTGAGTGCCAGTCAATACCATATTTACCAATATGCACACACACAAGCACACACCCATGAGAGGCGCTAGGTGTCCAAACTGAAGCAGGTCTGGCACAGAGTGATGATGTGTCCCTAGTGACTGCCCGCCATTTTTGTTTTGCTTCACTAAGCATGTCCCAAGTCAGTCAGTCTTACTACCCACACTGGTCTATGGCAGCCTGTCAGAGATGCTAATACTCTCAGACTCTCTCTCTCTCCCTCCCTCCCTCCCTCACGCTTTTTAAGTTTAGTTTTTAATTCAGTTCTGTCCCTTTGAAGTTGATATAAAGCTAAATATGATGAATCAAATACACGCTCCATGATTATTGTACACTTTGTTGACATTTTGCGTAGCATTAGAGGCTAAATGTAACTACAGTAACAATTAAAATCATAAAATGTCATCATTTTGACAATCTATTGAATTGATATATAAATAATTATAGTAATTCTAAATATTAATCACATACAACAAAAACACCTTTCTCATTACGAAAAAATAGGCATATCTAACTGTCTCTCTCAGTCTTGTTATGCCTTTAGACTGAGCGTCATCAGACACCTTCCCTCTCCTTCCATATCCCTCTTCCTCATCAAGAGAGAGAGAGAAGAGAGGAGAGAGAGAGAGAGAGAGAGAGAGAGAGGAGAGAGAGAGAGAGAGAGAGAGAGAGAGAGAGAGAGAGAGAGAGAGAGAGAGAGAGAGAGAGAGAGAGAGAGAGAGAGAGAGAGAGAAGAGAGAGAGAGAGACAGAGTAGATTCCTACTGCCAAGTCTTTTTTGTGTGTCTGAAGCATTGAGGTGTGTGATGAGTGGATATACAGGTATACCTGACTGACTGGCCAAAGACTGTCTGCCTCCTCCTGAAGAGATCTGAACATCTGGACTGCAGAGGAGTTGTTCTCAAGCTCGACATTTCTATCACCAGAAACAAATACCTAATGAAATTAGCCATTAGTGAAAGTGAAATGGAGAACTCTCTGTCTCATCAGGTGTTATTTCCACATGTGCACACACACACACGGCAAAGAGATTATTTACTGCTGTTGTACGAAAGCAAAGTTCCAGTTCCACATATGAATGATTAATATGCCTATAAAATATAATCCCTCTGTAATCAGAACTCTCTTACTCTCTCTACATTTGGGTAACACACACACACACACACACACACACACACACACACACACACACACACACACACACACACACACACACACACACACCATCGGAGTAACAGAGAGACAGACAAACACTATTAATTATTTATGCACTCATGAGTAGCATTAAAATTCATCTACCAGTCTAATATAAAATAAACCATTTGTTTTTTCAACCTCAGCAGCTGCACTATGAATCCAGGCAAGCTAAATCTCACCTGCACAAGTGATGGCCTCATAGTGTGGTGTTATTTTTGTGCCGCAATACTTTTTTTTCAGTCGCCAGATTTTCAGCCAATGAGAGATGAGGAGGAACATTCTGATTGGCTGGCTTGATCACCAGTGCTGTTGCTCATTAGAGCAAAACGAAAAGACAGTCACACATAAATAGCTAGCAGTAAGTTAGTTACCTAAAGCCCAAACTATACTTTTGCTAGAGTCTGTGTACAGTGCTTGTGACATAAATTTCATCATTAGTATAGTACGGCCAACTGTATGCACGCTGCCAGATTTTTTTAACCGAGTGTACTTTGTACTCTCAGCTCATGCACCTTTATTTCACTACTTATTTTAACACTGGCCCGGGCCATTGTTTCAGAGTCGAAAAAGAAACGGAGGAGACAGAACAACAACAAACTACTGAAGATGGCAACCACAATAGATGGTAGTGTTAAGGAGCACTAGGAGGTTAAGAGATGCAAACTTAGATGAACTCTAGTTTAAACAAGTACGCAAACAATTTATCATTATAACTTCTGGAGAGAAATGGTACAGACACTGAATAAAGACTTTAGATATATTAAGACTGTGCAGTCTTATTACTATGAATGGGAGACAAATCCTGCCATATGGCAGAATAAGTCCCGCCTCCTAAATAAAAGAGCCAGTTTTATTCACCTTATTTTCCACGACAACAAGGGTGACGCCATTACGTTCATTTTGTCATCTTACTTCCGGCTGAGAGGGACTTCAACTTCCGGCTGAAGGACCTACTCTAGTTTCTAGACGTAATTCTATAGTTGTAACGGTAAAATATATAATGTATTATATGCTCAGTTAGGCGCTGCCATAACAATTGAATTAAGAGGATAGAAGAAGAAAAAACGGTGTTACGAACACAATGTAAAGCGATCGGAATGTTGTGGTGTACTTTACGATTTACACCCACACCACCTAAAGATGAGGAGCACCCGAGGCCATGGCGGAAGGCGCTAAACTTGAAGTGCCCACCCAAGCACTCTTATGTGTGTTTGTTTGTACCATTTTATGGACGGGAAGCCGACTGAAGAACACCCTTACCCCGAGTAAAGGCTCGGCTACGATGTTCTGGTAAAGATCATCGCCAGGTGCTGAACAGGTCGTCAGATTCAGGTAAGCTAACTTGCATAACTGTTGTTACCTAACTTGCCTATCTATGTGCTTGCTTGTTAGCCTAACGTTAGATTCGTGAAGTCCGTTCTATGAATACATTTAAGATTAGTAACGAGCCGTTAACAAAATACAACGAATCTTGCATGATTGATTACCATTGGCCACCTATATATGTCATATTGCTTATATTTCGTTTACTTTGTGATATGGACCTAAGGGTCTGAAATAAAGAATGAATGAATGAATATTCACGATAGTACAATATATTATGGTACATTACAGTCTTACAATAGCTCACATTCTTCCTGTAAGGAGGCCAGCTAGCTACATCTCTCATTCAGATATTGATATTGACCTACGTAGAGATTGTGTGTATACTGTCTCGTTTTTAATGCATCTCTCTTTTTCACACTGTTCTAAGTATGAATGCCATCATAAATTAATTCTCACAATCTATTTTAAGTAACTGTTACTAATGTAAAAATGTTTATGGTTATATTATTTCCTTAGATCATCGATGAGCGTCAGTGTTGCAGTGGACAACTGTGAGGAGGATCACAGCCACATGCCCCAGACCTGTGATGCAGAAACACAACTCTGCTGAGAAACGACCACCTTTGTCAGCTCTACACAGGGTCGACATGCATTCCATTCAGTAGCCGAGCACCTTACCAGTTCATACACCGACAGCTTTCACGAGCACCTTACCAGTTCATACACCGACAGCTTTCACGAGCACCTTACCAGTTCATACACCGACAGCTTTCACGAGCACCTTACCAGTTCATACATCGACAGCTTTCACGAGCACCTTACCAGTTCATACACCGACAGCTTTCACGAGCACCTTACCAGTTCATACACCTACAGCTTTCATGAGCACCTTACCAGTTCATACACCGACAGCTTTCATGAGCACCTTACCAGTTCATACACCGACAGCTTTCACGAGCACCTTACCAGTTCATACACCGACAGCTTTCACGAGCACCTTACCAGTTCATACACCGACAGCTTTCACGAGCACCTTACCAGTTCATACACCGACAGCTTTCACGAGCACCTTACCAGTTCATACACCGACAGCTTTCACGAGCACCTTACCAGTTCATACACCGACAGCTTTCACGAGCACCTTACCAGTTCATACATCGACAGCTTTCACAAGCACCTTACCAGTTCATACACCGACAGCTTTCATGAGCACCTTACCAGTTCATACACCGACAGCTTTCACGAGCACCTTACCAGTTCATACACCAACAGCTTTCAGCTACACACTTGAGATTAGCTCCTGATGACTCTGATGAAGCTGCGTCTTAATTTATTGCAGGGTGATCTTGCTGTAAGGTTTGGTGTTTCTCAGTCCATTGTAAGCAAGGTGATTTCGCGTTGGCTTGACATCATGGAGGAGAAGTGTTTCAGAGAGCAATTTCCAAACACAACATGTAGGGCTGCACAATATAGCAAAATATCGCAAATGTATCGCAATATACATAACTTTTTTAGCTTTAATAAGAATCAGTGTATATATATATATATATATATATATATATATATATATATATATATATATATATATATAATTCATACAGTGAAAACTAAGCAGTGTTTTATTTTTACATTTGATTATTCAGTTTCTGTTGTTAAATAGACCTAATGTAGGATAACCTGAACCTCTTAACCCCGTGGTTTACACTGATGTTAAAATAACACTTCTTATGCTACAGTAAAACACTGCTGTTCACTTTCACAAGTTGAAGGGATGTTTTCTTGTCACAAAAAAATTTGAAACACGTATGTAGGTTATATAAGTTTAAATCTAAATTAAGTTAATTTTATAAATTAAGCACAATCGTATCGCATATTGAATATCGCATTGTTTAATGAGTAATCAAATTTTTTCTTCAATATCATGCACTTAATAACTTCGTCCAGGCGATGAAGTAATGGCAGACAGAGGCTTCACCATTACCGATCTCCTCTATGAAAGGAAGGTGAAACTTGTCCTTCCTGTAAACTTTTACAATGTGCCCAGATGTTACCTGTTATGAAGTTATTTTTATAAACCTTTACAATGTGCCCAGATGTTACCTGTTATGAAGTTATTTTTATAAACCTTTACAATGTGACCAGATTTTACCTGTTATGAAGTTATTTTTATAAACCTTTACAATGTGACCAGATTTTACCTGTTATGAAGTTATTTTTATAAACCTTTACAATGTGACCAGATTTTACCTGTTATGAAGTTATTTTTATAAACCTTTACAATGTGACCAGATTTTACCTGTTATGAAGTTATTTTTATAAACCTTTACAATGTGACCAGATTTTACCTGTCAGTCATTTATTATTAAACCATATGTGAGCTCTGTAGATTCCCTTTAAAACTTAAATGAATTAAGTCTTCTAGTTAGAAGGAATAAGTCACGTCAAGTTTGCAAATGAATACCATCTTGGTTTATTACTTAAGACATTTAAATGGTGAAATGTATCTACATGAAGGTCAGTAGAAGGTGTCTCTAGCTTCCTGAAAACATCAAACACTTCTTACAACTTATTTAATCATTTATATTTAACCAATTATCATCTCCTATCCTTAACTAAATATTCTCATTCCTTCTTATTTACACATAATTTGTTATTGCTGCTCCATCAACTCCTAACAGGACGAAGTAGTTAAATATGTCCACATATGTTAACTGTTACCTCTGGCGATGGATGAGACCATGTGAGACCAACTGATCGTCCTACGACGTTTTCTCCGTGCTCCCAGTTTAAAATATTTATGGTATTAACGTTATTTGACATTTTGCTAAAGTTTTGGCTAACTAAAAAACAATCTTCTAACAACTGAAATAGCTACCGGATGTGCCGTGCCAGTTTAGCGGAAGTCGGATGACAAAATGCGGAAGCGCGAAGTATTAAAAGTGGGCGGGGCGGAATAAGGTGCCAAAGCAGTTTTTGAAATTTCTGAATTTCCCCATTCATATAGATATGACTTGTTATTGGACACCCGAAATAGCTGCCCATTGCAAATATGACCACCAAGTAAATGCACATGTGTTGACTGCCTGTGTTTGTGTACACTATCAAAAGTCTCATACTTATTTTATAGCTAAATATGCATTCGGCTGTACTCATAAGCTAGCATTCACATCAAAACTGAATTTAAATTTGGGCTTAATTAGTATCAACTAACTAACTAGTGTGCAGTATAACTATGTAAGATAACTAACTAGTGGGCAGAATACATACCTAAAAACCAATTGGTGCACAAAAATAATGCCATATATTATACACACTGACAGCACGCCACGTACACAGGAACACAATGCAAACAGACTCCTGGACCAAAACACAACAGTAGACAGAACATTCTCTGGATTATATGAAACATAACCTGCATAATTGTGGTGTTAAATTAGACATTACACATCCCCCTTAACAACCTGCCCCTAACAAACCATAACACAGTGAATGACAAAACTATTGCTTTTCCATCTCATTTAACAATGCCTTGTCAAACACACACATACTACAATGCTAAAACGCAGGGAAAAGCATCCCCGGATAGAAAAAGAGCAGCATTCTACTGCAGTGGAGAGTGAAGTACATGCTGTTTTTAAGGTGTTGTGAAATATTGATGAGGAAAGTGTGTTTTTTTTTTTTTAATGTTTTTTTTGTTTTTTTTTGGCATGCAGGGAAACACTAGCCAAACCAACATGAGATGTGCTACTATTTTATGTTTATGTTTCTACTCAATATTTCATGCTGAGTAGAAACCAGCGACTCTAAATTTGAGTGTTAATTGTAACGTAGGAGACCACAGAGATGATCTCAGCACAAGGTGAAAGGGATTGTGGGTAAACAGAAGCTAATTTCTTCATGAAAAAGTCTGATAGTGGATGTGTCTTGTTACAGTGATGTGGGCTAACAGTGTCAGTTAGATATTTTATTCATGCTCCTTATGAATATACACTTTAACATGGCTGCTGCTCCCAACTGAACCGGAGTTAGTGTGTTTTATTGGACGGAGTGGACACCTGATAGGGGCTCTGAACCATTATCAGCAGCACTATCACAAGCTCTTACCACTTTATCTTACTCATCCAAGAGCGGTTCTCAAACTGCAACTGATAAGAGGTCAAAGTTGATGCGGATCACAGAGGAGACATTAGACCGAAACTGGAGACGGCCCGAGCTGAACAAAAGATGCTTTGCTGCACTTAAAAGCATTGAATATGATTTGTGCTTCATAGGCAGGGAAATACATCGAGTTTATCTTCATTATCTATGTGCATAGACTACAAGCTATCATTGTGCACAAAGGTTTTCAGAGGGCACAAAATGTTATCTTTCTCTGCAGCCTGAGGCAGGGGCACAGGATCCACACGCACATACACACACACATAGATAAGCCCTGCCATTGACTACTATTAATCCTGGCTGATTTGCATTGTCAGAGTGCCTGTGTTTGAACAATGCTGTTGTTTCCTTGTTTGCTAATTTAGGAACAAACATTTGCCTGTGCAGCAAACAAGCTCTCCCAGGATGTGTTATTAATAGGCTAATTAAGCCAGCGGTAATGAGCAGGATTACAGCTAATTATGACAAGATTTGTTTTGGCGTTCCGTCTGGGAAGAAGCAGTGGAGTGTGTGCATCTACCTGGGAGTTCATTACTGCCATCACCATGCACCTGAGTGCACAGAGTACACTGCTGGGGGAGTGCTGTGTGTATTTATGTAAAGGAGGACGAGGGGAAAGGAAGCATGAAGGTGTGTGAACGTCAGTTAAGGTGGCGGTGTCCTGGGCTATGATATTGATAGCGCATACACAGTACACACCTAATTGTGTTGTTCGGTATTCAGTTACACACCTATTGAGCATTTCAGCCATCTTTTTGTTGAGAGACGCGACTGTTACTGTCGCTAACGCAAATGAGCTTTACCGAACATTCCATAGAAATTAAGTAGGCTTAAATTACAGCAAACAGCGCAATATTTCAAGTAGACATGTTGAGGGCAACATTCAAAGGGGGCAGGGCATACGATGACTGATTAGTTGCTTTTTGGCAACCGTGCAATAATCTGAGACATCAGATACACATATTTTATGTTGCAAATGTTTTTAAAAGCTTTGAATCAGAATGTTTGTAATACCCCATGAAAATATGTGCCAGCTGATGTTATGGGACTTTAAAAGGACATGTGAAAAGACAGAGAGATGACTCAGGGTTTGAATTAAATGCTCACAAAAAGGGGGGAAAAACTACATCCCAACATAGCTTACACATTTCTGTAGCTCAGAAAGCTGAGATTGGGATTTACAGCTAAGCTTCATATTTTCACCCTCGTCTCTCTAAGAACAGCCAACACAAATCCCTGCACTTTATATGCACAGAGAGGGAGAGAGAGAGAAGGGGGAAAGAGAAATGAATATCCTTGTGAAATCTCCATTTGAACAGGTGGATTTATTTGCCTGGATCAAAGATTAGGTCACACATATAACCTCAGAAATGATTGCTCACATTTTTCCCAGTATTTAGAAAACATAAATCAGACTTTCCATTAACCTCTATTGTTCTTAAATCAAGTGAATTAAAATTACTATAGTCCAAACACTAACAATAAAAATATTCTAAAATTTAAGAAGATTTTTTTTTGAAAAGTCTTTTTATGAACCTAATATCTTAATTCTTTAAAGGTCCCATGACATGGATTATTTTATTATTGTGTAATGTTTGCCATTATGATATTAGTATGTTTTTTAGATAAAAATAGTCATAATTTAGAAATTAAAGGCATTTTTCCTATCCTGATTTTAGCCTCTGATTTGAATGCTCTGTTTGAAGGGATGTGTCTTCAGTGTAAACGCCCACTGCTGTGATTGGCTGACATGCATGCATATGAAATGGCTAGCATTACATGTGGAACTGTCTCGTAAACGTTTACTATTACAGCTATTATACGTTTTTACTATTACAGCTATCGGGATTAACGAATTGTGAGAAGTTTTTTTTAAGTATTTAGATCTATTCCCATCACATAAAAGGTTGCAGTGATGACTGAGCAGATGACACACTGTTGATCACGTGAATAAAGATATTATCATTACAACCAGTTTCTGCACTCTCACTAATGCTTTCACCAATGCAAACATGATGTAGCATAAATACAGTAAGAGCTTCGTTGTGCAGCGTAACAGCGTCATTGATTTCATAACGAGTTATTATGCCAAGTATCCAGATAAACTCACGCTGTGTGATTGACAGCTTGGGCGACTGGAAGGGATTGTTCTTTGATCGCGTTCTGTATATATTTTAATCGCAGTTTAAATAAAATTATTTTCATCCTACTAAGAGAAACGATGTGAAGTTGACATTTTAGTCACTGGCTTGATTTACTGATTCATAAACAGAACGATTTTGAGAGAAAGATTATCTGAAGTTGAACAATTAATGTTACACATCAAAAATTAACATAACATTGGTTCTTCAGAGGATCGGATGAAAGAACTAAAAAAATACATTTGTGTTTATTTGTACATCCAAACACTGGTCAACTGCCATGCTTCGCTGTTCGCTCGTTTGCATGCCATGATGTCTCTCGAGGAAAAAAGAATATTGCGCTGGCGTAGCTCATTTTCTCATGGGCGGGCCAAATTTTCTTTGCGGGAAAATCAGAAAAAGGGGAGGTAACCTTTCCCCGTATGACGTCATGCGGGGAATATTCAAAATCAGTCCATTTGAGCTTTCATTATTCTCAAAGACAGAGAAAGATAGCCAAAGCTCGGTTTACACCGATTGAAACTTTTAGACACTGGGGGAACATATACAGGCTAGGGGAACTCATATTAATGTTAAAAACCTCAGAAAGTGAAATTTTCATGTCATGGGACCTTTAAAGGATGTCCAGAGTTGTTTTGTTTTTTCTTGTGGGGACATTTTTCAGAAATTATGTTTTTTAAAAATAGAGCTAGGCTATAGGCCAGAAATAGATCTAATGTAAATTATCCATTTTATTTAAGCGAGGGAGAGAGAAGAGAAGAGGAGAGAGAGAGAGGAGAGAGAGAGAGAGAGAGAGAGAGAGAGGGGGGGGGGGGGCATTTACATGCTAAACTTGGACAACAGTTTCCCAAATAAAACTGCTTTTATTCTTCTCAACATGTGTTCTCGAAGATTAGGCCACTGTAATCTTACAGGGTTTAATAATACAGAGGGAGGGAGAGAGGAGAGAGAGAGAGGAGAGAGAGAGGAGAGAGAGAGGAGAGAGAGAGAGGAGAGAGAGAGGAGAGAGAGAGAGGGGAGAGAGAAGAGAGAGAGGAGAGGAGAGAGAGAGGAGAGAGAGGAGAGAGAGAGAGAGCAGAAGTTAAACAGAAAAATGAAACAAGGCTACACTGCTTCAACAGATGACTTTAATCCTGTTTATTAAATTATAAAGAACCGTAAGGATCAGGAATAGAGAGTCAAGGATTTAAGCGATTTGTGGATTTTTTTGTGGAGTTATTTGATGAAATGGGATTGTAGTGAAGTAGGGGAGCTTTGTGAGTGTGTGACAGCAGACGTGAACTGGGATAAATCGCTTGAGAAACAGAGCACAACCGACAGGATCAGACGCAGGCGTTTATTTGTTCCAAATTCATGAAGTATTAAAGGGAATAATTCACTCACTCTCACACAGAGAGAGGCAGATCCTAGAACAGTATGATTGATGGAGTACTGACGGCCTATAAAACAAACAGAAGAAAAAATAGCAATAATCAAATCAGAAATCTGCAGGCTATATTTATAATCGAACATAACACAGGAATCTAAGGTTTATTAATGAAAGTCTATATTCAGATATCTCAGTGAAAGCACAGGGATGTGCTGAATTACAGAGACTCATTTAAATGGCTAATTTTCTTGCCACTGATTATAGGAGCACTTTATCTCTCATTGACACGCATTTAGGAACAATCGCAGAGGCAATTTGTGACCCCAGAATAATCTTCAGAGCGCTCTTTGTGATGTCTTTTAAGAGATACTCAGAGGTTGCGATTTGGGAAGATTAGAGCGAATGAGAATTAGCTGGGTGGATTCGCGCGTGGCTCTTGGGGACCTCTATATGTCACTGATAACTTCCACTGAGCTGTTTGCTAAGAGGATAGAACGTGCTAATCCAAGTCAGAAGACATACCATGTGAATTACATCTCCAAACAGATTACTCCACACAGATTAGGATGAAAGCAATAAATCTTGTCATATCATTCTTCATTCTGGTATACGAAGGAATTAAAACTTGCAGATGAAGTTGAAATAAGTTAACATTCAATTCAACACTAAGCAAAGAGCCATGAGAAAATCATCACATGCAGGTGTGAAAATTTGATTAGTAATCTGAAGTGCAGTAATGCTGGAGCAGCCGTTTCCATGCATTTTTTGGTTTCTCTCGAACACTCTTAAAGGGGTCAACGTATGCAAAATTCACTTTTATATGGTGTTTGCATATAAATGTGTTTTTGCAGTGTGTGGACACAACCACCACCATAAAATGAAAGTAATTTCTCCGTAATTCAATCTTTTTTTATCCTCAAAAAGCCTAAACACTCATGATGTCATATTGCTCCGCCCACGACCACTGACGGACTGTGCTGTATTAGCATATTTCAGCCATTTGTATACTGTCCACCAAGGCAGGTTGCCAAGGCAGCACCATAGAAGAGAGGGGTGGGGTGAACAGTTGCTCATTATCATTTAAAGAGACAGAAACGGGTCACTGTGAAAAGAGCTGTTTTTGAGGAGGTAAAAAGGGTGTTGTTTTACACAACCATTGAATTTTAACCATGTTACACACTTTACATGAAGACCCCAAAGAACTTGTGGAAAATGGGCATCCGATGACCCCTTTAAATATATAAATAAGCAAGTATCAGCATTTATTTGACTAGATTTGCTAGAAATTGGGATAGGTTTTGTCTAGTCCACAATGTTTTTGTATTTATATTGTATTTAGAGTGTGTTTGTGCTCCATAAGCTTAAAGGAAGGCTTTATTTTGTAATTTTTTGTTAAGATGTCAAAGCAAGTTATTGTCTTGAGGTGAAAGAGGAAGAACATTAGGCCTACCCTTGAGGCCTGAATATACTTCAAGCCAAATTGAACTGACTGGTGGGATGTAATTTCAAACAAAATCAGGCCAAAACAAAGTTAGTTTTGTGTTCGTTTCGGGAGGTTGAAACAGCTTGACAAAGCCAACTTTCCGGAAACGTTTGCTCTGGCTGGTAGACACGATCGAACTACCATTGGTCTATGGCAATGATGTAATAGGTAGGTGTGGCTCTGAGACTCCGCCTTCTTTGACTTGGAAATCTTGGGTTCATTTCTTGTGTTCAGTTCAGTAGAAACTGCGTTTGAAAGGGACACTGACACTGTTTGTTCATGTAACGTGCTATTTTTGTTAATGCAAAGCAGTAGCATCCTCAACAGAAATTTAGAGTCGCCTATAAATGGGGGACGGAATGTAATTATCTTTAGTCTTTTGTCCTCTCACACCTCCGCTCTCCTTGCACTTAGGGGTTTGAATCAAGTGAGAAAGAAGTAAAAGGTGTAAGACGGGTGTGTGGTATTGTCTGTCTTGAGCATTTGAAACTGTGGCACCCAGGGAGTTCCCGTTGCACACATTGGCATAGATGAACAACACACACGCACAATGCATGTGGTGACCTAACACCCAGCCCAAAAAATAGCTTCACTATTAGATAAACACTCTTTCTTTTCCACCTGTGAATGTGGGGAAGACAAAAGGGGAAGGACAAAGAGAGGAGTGAGAGGAGTGTCAGATAGGCATGCTATAGGTCATCAATATTCTCAAAGGCATTTCATCTCAGTCACACCTGGGTCACACGTGCTGGCATTCTGGGACTGCGGTGAGCAGGTGTGTGCGTATGACTGCTTTTATGCATCTTTGTGCAACCACAGTGAGCAGATGGTGAGAGCAATAACTGACAAACCCTGAGAGGGAACTGAAAGCACCTAATAATTATCCCTGTGTTTTCTGCCACAAACACGGCAATTAGAATCCCAGCAACACCTTGCCAACACATATGTTTGTATGTCTGACACTGAAACCATGTGTACAAGGATATACTAAACACGCTATTTTGAACAAAGGGCTATTGTTTACACTCAAAGTGACTGTTCTTTCTTTCCTTTCTTCTCGCTGTGTTTCGGTCTCTCGGGTCTCTAGGGGGTAAAAGCAGAGATGTAGCTGTAGATCCCAACAGATGGAACACTTGTTAGAACAAGACGTGCACTTACAGGACCCACTGGGCTCCCTAGAGGCCCTGCTTCTCAGACTCAACATTCAGATTCAGCTAACAGCAAAGTTCACACTGCTTTGTCGAATTTAAAAAGCTGTCAGTATTTTAACATGCATAATTGAAATCGGGTTTCTGTGCGGTCAAGCTACAGTCATGACACAATGCATATAATCAAATTTGAAGTATTATACATACTACTACGGTTTTAGTCCAGGAGGATTCAAACTTTTGAGGATCCAGCTCAGTTTTAAAAAAGCATTTTAGACCAATGAGCCACTGAAGATAGTACAGTATGTTTAGTTCTTTTTGTTGTTGTTGTTGTTGTTGTTGCAATAAATAACATATTTAGGCAAATTTAAAAACAGTTGGATTATGTAGTACTTGAGGTAATTTAAGAACAGACATTTATTATGTAGCAAGCAACTGATCAATAGGCTACTTAGTCAATTGAGGCATATGGCAGGAAAACGGATTGGATAACAAGACTGGAAACACAGCATTATGGAAAGGAAAACTGAATTATTTACAGACCAATATTGTAGGCAGAGTGCTTAAAGATCTGGACTGGTAACATGGACAGTGAAAGGCCAGAATTTGTGATATATGAGTTAATCCAAAAGCAATTCCTCTTGTTCTTGGCCAAGCAAATAAATAAAATAAAATGATTGATAATATAATAGATTGCTAAGAAAGTCTAAAGTCACCACTTTATTTCTGGAGTAAGACACACACACCACACACACACACACACACACACACACACACAACACACACACACACACACACCACACACACACACACCACACCAACACACACACAAATTTCTAACCACAACGCCTAATCGCTCTAAATAATTACAACTGCTCTCAGACATTCAGACACCCACTTAAA
Organism: Chrosomus eos; assembly: GCA_036326025.1. Taxonomy (NCBI): domain Eukaryota; kingdom Metazoa; phylum Chordata; class Actinopteri; order Cypriniformes; family Leuciscidae; genus Chrosomus; species Chrosomus eos. The sequence goes on from CM070818.1 coordinate 23,011,807, forward strand.
CAGACACAATCAGATTAAATGACCTTTCAATATTTATTTGGTTTACTCCTCATCAAACTCAGGCAGTTCAATTGTATAAAGACAAATGACACACCCGGTATTCTACAGAATACAGAAATTGTGGGAAAAAATGACCACTTAAAAAATATATATTTTACAAACTTTTCTTTGCCCTAAAAACCTCCATTCTCAGAAGATTTTACATGTACATGTCTTCTGAGAGGGATTGTTCGAGATTTAAGCTCGCATTAGACAAAATACTACTCGAGTCTGATCTGTAAGAATAGCTTCCCACCACCTAATCAACCCGAGGCCTGTGCTGTCTGTCCGCCTGGGTGCCTTGCCTTTGTTGCTCCCTGAATAGACGCTAAATATCCTCCCAATCTCCTTCCTGGCTCTGGCTGAGCTCTCAGGACCCGGGCTATTCACATGCTAATGCAGACAGGCTTGATTCCTTAATCACAATCCTGCTGAAATCCAGGAACAAGGAGATGTAATAGGGAACCATTTCCTCATTGTTATTTCATTTTTTTCCTCTCCGTAATTCTCTTACCTTCTCAGTTTTGCCATGAATTGCAAAGCAGGGCGATGAGAATGGAAAAAGTTGGAGTCTAAGATGAGCCGTTCTTTATTGTAGCATTGGATGCTTAGTGGCAGCGACTCTCCGCATCAATTCAGTGGAGGATTTGATTTGTTTCTGTTGACGAGCTCTGTTAATTTCCTCTCCCGCCTCATTAAGCTCTAACTGCCAATTAATGTCTTTTGTTCTCGGTAATGGCTGCCTCCCAAACAGAGCTACACACACACACACACACACACACATACACGGACACAGGCTTACACAACAATAGGGGAAAAGTATCAGTAGTACACCCCTACAGACGGGAAAAGAGAGCGAGAGAGGGAGTCGTTGATTAATTGGGAGCTCAGTGGAACAGCAGGCAGACAGGATCTCTCATTAGCTCCTCTCCAAACTCCACCAACACTCAGACACCACTCATAGCCCCTCAGGACATGAGGTCACGATCTCCCATGGCAACAGTTGGACAGACTAACAACGCCCTAATTGCGAAGACCTAAACAATAACACCATAAATTTATAAGTTTGCACACATAGATACACACTTTGGACTATGAAAGCTTTGGAGAACATCATTATATGTAGACATGGTTTAAGACAAAAAATAGATGTTTGTGTAGTTTGTTTGTCTATGAGAATGGTTGTGTACTGCAGCACTCATCTCTGCGTTGAGAAAATCTCAACTACGGTTCCATTATTAGCAAAGAGTGGCTTTTTTGAAACACAAGGCTCTTAGATTGAGTGTGGGGGAGAACCACGCTTCACCCTTCAGTCCATTAAGAAAGAATGGTTGTTTTTGTTCCGGCCAGGGAATAGAGAGATATACTTTCTGCGAGCGCTCCTATCGGGGCTTTTACGGGAAAATATGATTATGTTGTGATTCGGTTTTCAAAGAGATCCATCTGAAAGGTTTTTGAACCTTGCATTTTCAAGATGACCTTAATGAACTTTGGTCAGCCCAACTTCTGAAGTACTGAGAACAGTCATCAACTTTTCATTTGAGTCTGAGGGAGGAGGGAGGGAGAGGGAGAGAGAGAGAGAGAGAGAGAGAGAGAGAGAGAGAGAGAGAGAGAGAGAGAGAGAGAGAGAGAGAGAGAGAGAGGAGAGAGAGAGAGAGAGAGAGAGAGAGAGAGAGAGAGAGAGAGAGAGAGAGAGAGAGAGAGAGAGAGAGAGAGAGAGAGAGAGAGAGAGAGAGAGAGGAGAGAGAGAGAGAAGAGAGAGAGAGAGAGAGAGAGAGAGAGAGAGAGAGAGAGAGAGAGAGAGAGAGATCAAAAAGAGAGAGAGTTCATACATTTTTAGAGCATTTTTATGGACCTCTAAGAAGAAGGTAGTGGTGAATGCGTGTGTGTGTGTGTGTGTGTGTGTGTGTGTGTGTGTGTGTGTCTTTGTATCATTGTAACTGTTGTTGATGTGTGTGTTGAAGTGTAATGTTGATGATGCATTTTAAGTTGTGATATACTGCCTATGTAGTGTACGCCAATGCTGTTCAATCTTTCCAGTAATTGCCACTTGACACAATATATGCCAAAAAAATGTCAAATAAAAACATAATGGAGAAATCTGCTAGTTCAAAATGGTGGCTGTTTTTCACACATTTACTGGACCAGCTAACAAAAATACAGCTTTATATTGCACCTATTAACACCAGGGTAGTTGAGGAGAGACCCCTGATATGATTGTAGAGCCCTTTGAGTGTACATAGTAAAGCACTATAAAAATCCATCCATCCTTCCATCCATTAACTCATTGAATTTATTTTTACCAATATATGCCAACAAAAAATGTCACCTAAACACATATGGAGTAAATCTGCTTTGATACCACGTGTCGAGTAGCCTATAGTGTCAATGCATCTCCTCACTGGCCTCATTTGATACTCTTGGAGACATTAATGAGGCAGAAGTAAGTGAGGCTTCGTGTCACTAAGCAGCTGTTGCTGTGTTTACATATCAAACTGCTGTATCATTAAACCCCTCCAAAGCACTCCACAGAGAGAGACTTACTGTGAGAAAGGAAGCTTTAAAACAGAAACAGAACAAGCTTATGCCAGTACAGAAGCTTGCATTGGAAATCAAATTAAGGCAGCTGTAAGCGAGATGATGTGTGTAAGTGTGAGAGAGCAATGCTATGTTAATAAAAGCTTTGGCAATTATTAAAGAGATGTTCACAGAAAAAAGAAAATTGTCATAATTTACTCACCCTTATGTCATTCCAAACCTGTATGACTGTGACTTTCTTCTGTGGAACCAAATAAGATGTTTTTTTTTTTTTTTTTGTACAATATTGGGATTCAATTGTTCTGGACACACATTTTTCATGGTATGGACAAAAAATAACAATATCAGATTTGGAACACATGAGCAAATAATAGAATTTTCTGCTTAAGGGGAGAAATAAACATTTAAGAAAATAATACAATGAAAATAGAGACAAATTGTTCATCTATAGGCTAACACATACTTTACCACATTTAAACTATATATTTATTTTTTGTAGAAGTGTTTTTTTTTGTTGAGTTTTATGGAAGACTATCTGAAAATAAATGGAAGCTAGCTGCTGAAAGCAAAACAAAGCCTGCAACTAAATAATCTCCAGCACAAGCATTCTCACATCCAGACACCCCTCTCTCCCATTCTCCATCTCCACCACTGATCAGTGGATTACTCTGATCAAATGAGACAGACAATATGCCCAACACGGTGGCAAAGCAGACATCCTGCTGTGCCATGGACTGACAGAACCCACTCACTCGCCTCTGCCAACCCATAGAGGACATGCAGTCTGGGGCTGGCACAGGTTCTGTGCCCTGACCACTGCAGCTTCACGCTCATTATCTCTTCCTGGGATTTCCTGTTAACACACATGCATGAAGCAAACAGCACACACTTACACACTGCTAGCATTAGCAAGAAAATACTTCGGCCTGCTAACAGAGTGTCAACAGAGCAGAAACAGAAATATCCATCCCTCACTTTCTGGAACACACATTTCTCACTTGTTCTACCTGGCTTTATTTACATACACTCTGTATCTGCACACTAATTACCACTACTTGCGATACAATAAAACCAGCAAAAATCTTTCAACTTTAACAATAAAAGTAAAAGATTGGTAATTATTAATATTATACCATAAAATCAATAATGAATTACAGTATAATAACATTAAACATTTAAAACTACCCATATTTAAATTGACATTTGGCTTGCATTCAACCCCGCCAAAGTTATCGAAACAGTTATTTTATTCTACACATAATTTCGTTTGGTGGGATTAACTGCTGTCATCAGAAACTAAAGAATGGTCTCCCATCTGTTTTCCATTATTTAAATTAAGCAATTAAACTATGCAGTTAAACATTTATAGTGGTTAATATTGTGGTCCATTACAAATTTCTGCCCTGTTTCACCACTTAAATTAGATAGGTAAAACTTTGGGTAAAACGCATCTGAGAGCATTTTTTATAAGCTTTTTTATATATATATATATATATAATAACGAAAATGACTTTTCTTTTTTAAAAGTAAAATATTTTATTTTTATTGACATTTGGCTTAGCCTGTATACTATCATCATACATACTATACACTGTAAAAAATTATTTTCATGATTTGTTATCACAACTTTTTATATTTTGTCAAATCAACTTAGATAATTAATGTAGTTCAGATAACATAATATTTTGAGTTTCTATTTATTAAACTAATCTCCTTTGTTGTATTAACTCAAAGTTTTAATTTCAATTAACTCAAAATTTTAAGGCAACCAGGTAACTTACTTTTTTAAGTTCATCCAACTTTTTTTTTTTACAGTGTACATGTTTGCATAAAGCTAAAGTGCTGGATACACAAAAAACAAGTCTCTGCCCTTGCAGCCAAATTTCAAATGTAAAGCAGTACTGAAGATAAGCAATTATCCAAGTATCAAGTCTTCCTTTGCATCCTCACCTGACAGAGCAAAAGTTCAACCAGAACACAATCAACAATCTCCTTTTCTCTACTCACTCAGAAAAGAGGAGCACTTATCCCAGCTTGTTGCCAATGATCAGTTTATTCTCTTTCTACCACTTCCCTTTTGCCTCGTTCACTCTTTCAATCTCTCTATTTCAATCCTCTCTCTGCCGTCTCCTCCCTCTCCTGTTGGTAATGGTGTATAGGGATGGAAAGATGTCATACTGTGCAATAGGCACATCAAGTCAAGCAATGGGATATTAAAGCTAAACATACTGCATGATTTCCTTGGCTTGTCTTACTGTTAGGTGCCGAAGGTAGGAATCTCCATGGTGATAGATTTCACTGAACACACAGGCTTGGTTAAACAGGGGGGGAAAGGCAAGCTGACTGTACAGTGGCATGTTGTAAAATAATTTCATATCTAAGCCTTAACATTTTCTTTTCAATTCAAAATTACTTATAGCACTTCTCAGAATAAATATGACAGATTTTACAGTTTAATTTTTACAGTAGGTTTTACTGTGCAATGGTAGTTTTAGTGCAAAAAAAGTTTTCTTTTTACTCTCTTGTGGCCCTTTGGGGACCCTAGACCCCAGTTTGAAAACCCCTGCTTTGACCTTATATAAAATGTATGCAACATATAAATCTAAACTTTTTATTCAACTTACTGCTCGTTGTTTATAGTGTTGTTAGTGAAGCAGAATAATCCAATATTACACTGTGCACATCAAAACCAACTTTGCATTATGTTAGACAAAACAAAATGCATTCATCTGCATGTAAAGCTGGTAAATTAAAAGTGATACACAGTCGAGCTTATGAATGGCGTGAAGGTGGAGAGTATTTACAGACATAAGCAGTTGTGCACCAACCCTGCGTCTCACACACACACAAACATCACCATCTGCTCCTGTGTGCGCCGTTAGCCCAACGTGAGAACATATTAGCATTGTGAAATGTGTGTGTAGTTGGGTCACCTCAGTCACGGCAGAGATCAGGGACAGAAACATCTCATCAGATTAGGAAGAAAAAGGCTTATGGTGTCAAGAAGTATGAATAACAACCAGCCCCATGTGTTATCACTCTCTCAATGTCATTATAATCAACTCTCTAATTATTCTCATTACGACTATTTATTTAGAGTCACAGCAGTCTGTCTCGCATAGCAGCGTCATTCACACCAATCTCCAAGAGCACGACCACTGATGCCACATTCATCAATCAGAGCTAGCGTGAGGCAAACAGGTCATTCTTTATTTGGACTACTGAGGCTGAGGTCTTCAAGAACAACACTGCAACTGAAAATAATGAAAAGAAGATGCTCATGAATATAAAAACATCACTCTTTACGGATTTAATGCCATTTTTGAGGCAGCATTGGCAACCGCCCTCAGTGCACCAGTAACCACAGGAAATCATTAGCAGTAAGAACTCATTTCAGTCCTGCTACGTCTGATTGAGGAGCTAGAGGAGAACTTCATAATCATGTTAAATTAAAGGTCCTTTAGATTTAATCTCACCCTTTCCAATCTCTTAATTACTTATTTGTCCCAATTATTTGCTTTACTGAGCCCATTAACAGCCCTTCTCACCTCAGAATTAACCAGTAGCAGCTGCAATCATGCCAGTGTGAAGTCCTCTTCATTAGAGCACACACCCACACACACACACACATAGGAAGCTCTCACACTGAAAACCAGCATTAAAGTCACTTCAGGTGGCGTTTCAGAGGAAGAACCCAACTGTGCTGAGATGATCTGTAGCTGTCACACTCTCCTACACAACACACATACTCATCACAGAATATAAATCATCATCCAATGCTCATGTTCCACTCTTTGTGTGATGTATCACTGCATATGTAATGTAATTTATGTGCAAATAAAATATTTTCTCAAACAGTCACCTTCTCAGCATGGTGCAAATCTTTCATATCTGCTGTGAATCATTCTGAAGATGCCTGCCCCGCTCGCTCTGCCAAAACAGGATATTAACAATTAAAGCAGCACCAATACATCATCATTTCTCAACACCCTAAAATGTTGGTACATGATAGACATTTATCATTGTAAGAATGAAGATATGAACTGCATATGCAGCAAAGATAAATCATTGGCAAAATGTGTGATGATAGCGTAAGCTCTGGGGTGTTAAAAACCAAAGAAAAGAAGATTAATGTCATAGCCTAGCACAAAACCACTTCAAAAACATTGTCTGAATGAGGATTAAGGGGAAACCTTCCCAACTTTATCGGTCCATCTGTGCAGAACAGCGTGCACTGGCCTCCTGTGGTTATTACATCTGATTTTGTCAGAGAGATGAGCCACAAAATTGTTCAGGTCAGGCCGTTCAAGAATGAACGGTTTGTTGGCGCTGCTGCTAAATGACCTTAGCAGAAAGACTGAGCTCTTACACTTCTAATGACCACTGCAGGAAGTGTTCCCTTAATCTGTCTGATTGCTAATGTTATACATTTCCACTTCCAACAGTTCAAAGTTAATGACCATTATGGACATATCTGATGATTAACCTCATAATAATCACTTCCTGCTTCTGTTGCCTCTTCTGTCCAGTTTGTCAGAGCTCCATGATGAATGTAACTGTAGGGTACAATAGGATTTGTGCACATGATCCATCTATGAAATGGGCAGAAACGAAATTGTGATGTGAAAAGTAATCACATTTTATTTCAGTTTTTACTGTTTTTGACCATATAAATGCAGCCTTAGTGAACAAAGACTTCTTCTATTCTGTTTCTATTATAATGTCTCAGACTGAATACACATAACACTGAACTGAAAAGAGATGAGGTGAGATTGCCATGTTTAAGTTTTCGTCACGCATTAACTACTTCAGCCTCCAACTGCAGATGTCAGCAAGAAACTCACATACGTGAACATCACATACACACTAAACTGCCCTCTCAGACGGATGAAACTAATCTTCTCACACAGAGTTCTCCTCCAGTTCAGTAGGAGTCTCCTGAAGAGCGCAGGAAAGATTCTGGCACGTCGTCACGCAGGAGAGGAGAGAGAGAGAGGAGAGAGGAGAGAGAGAGAGAGGGAGAGAGAGAGAGAGAGAGAGGAGAGATGACGAGAGATGAGAGAGAGAGGAGGAGTGAGAAGAGAGAGAGCGAGAGAGAGAAGAGGGAGAGAGAGAGAGGGATGAGAGAGGGGAGGAGAGAGGAGGAGAGAGAGAGGGTAGTGAGAGGAGAGAGAGAGAGAGAGGAGAGGAGAGAGAGATGAGGGAGTGGAGAAGTGAGAGGAGAGAGGGAGAGGAGGAGGAGAGGAGGAGGAGATGGAGGAGAGAGGAGAGAGAGGAGAGAGAGAGGAGAGAGGAGAGAGAGAGGAGGAGAGAGAGAGAGAGAGAGAGAGAGGAGAGAGGGAGAGGGAAGAGAGAGGAGAGGAGAGGAGGAGAGAGAGGGAGAGAGAGGGAGAGGAGAGAGAGAGTGGGAGAGGAGAGAGAGGAGAGAGAGAGAGGAGAGGAGAGAGAGAGACGAGAGAGAGAGAGAGAGAGAGAGGAGAGAGAGAGAGGAGAGAGGAGAGAGAGAGAGAGAGGAGGGAGAGAGAGAGAGGAGAGAGAGAGAGAGAGAGAGAGAGAGAGAGAGAGGAGAGGGAGAGAGAGAGAGAGAGAGAGAGACTGAGGAGGAGAGAGAGCGAGAGTACGTTCGTCATCTGGCTCAGTAAGCCTGGACTAATTTGAGGCCTGAGTGGAGAGGGCACTTGTGTGCAGGCCTGATGAAGCTCTTCAGAGGAGAGAAAAGAGTGGAGGATTGTATCAAATCGCTGATCGCTCTCATATAGAAGTCCTTCTCTATCTCTCTCTCTCTCTCAACAGAGCCTCTTTTCTCTCTCTCTCTCTTCCTCTTCAGCAGTGCCACTCAACAGGACAGCCCTTTAATCTCCACCTATTCAGCTGCTCCCTTATTAAGAGTGAACCTAGGAAGAAACAAAAACACACCTTGTCTATGTACAGCTTTTTCACATCAGAGCAAAAGAAATGAAAGAGATGAGAGAGAGCGAGAGCAGAACGAGAGCCTGCAGGAAAATCAGTATGTTGGGATTTGAAGTGCATCTCTCCCTCTCCTTCATCCTCTGACGCACTCTTTCTGAGGAGAACATCAAACTCAGGGCTGCCAGCTAAGAAAGGTATGGTTTAGACTTAGAGAGACCCAAGGAGGAAACCGAACAAGCAACCAAGAGAGAGAAGAAAAGAACTGGCTTCACAATTGCTAAAAGGCACTCCGTCAGTCAAGTTTAAACAGCCTTCACGGGAACTGAATTAGCTCTGGGTTTTGGAAAGTCTAAAAGGGCTTTTGGACAGTGTGGATAATGTAGACGCCCGACTCTCCGAGCAGGGAAATAGAGCAGGTCAGTCCGTCATCGTCTGAGGAAGACAACAGAAATCTGCAGAGACTAGTGCAAATCAATAACTCTCATTTGATTTACTGCCATAATGCACAAAGCCGGCGGCTCATTTAACAGGCTGGTACATCAGTCCAGAGCTGAATCACGAAATCTGCTGCTGACACTCCTTTGCCAACAGCAAGACCAAGTTCATCATCCAGCATGTTTTTTTCAGACAAGAGAGCCCATATTAGCAGCTCATGTTCAAAAAACTGTTCAAAAGCCTGTGAGAGAACACAATGTGTAAGGAAAACATAACAGGGGCCTTAACACTTCTCTGACACCTGTGAATAATCAGAAGTGGCGTCATATACACGACTTGTGCCGACCTATGCTAATCTTTATTTTAAGTTTATTTTTCTCTTTTGGTGGCGGGACAGTAAAGGCCGGTTCACATCAAAGACAAAAACTAAAGCATTTTAATAATCTAAAAATTCTATGAGAATTGTGTGCACACCACAGTTATAACAATAACGACACATTGGAATTATATCATTGAAATCACTTTTAGAATCCACTTTTTCCCACATGAATAAAAAACAAAAAAACATTGACAGCCAATCAGAATCCAGCTCGGACATTTAAAGCAGCAGACGACAACTGCAGCATGCACTTATAAACAATGTTATCGTACGCTGGTGTGAATGCTAATGTAGTTATAATTCTTGGTGTCCATGGACATTAAGAGAGGATCAACAGAGGTGGAATGCAATTAAAAGCTGGAGTCAAACTCGCATTACCCGAATGAGCATCACCACAAAATGTTTTAGAGCACATGCACGGACCACCACATACTGTGACCATAGAAAGCGCCACACACAAGTCCACAGAATTTACAACAATCTTTTATACTAGCAAGTTATTTTAATACATATTCAGCCTAATTTTGGTTATTCTACCAGTTGGCATTGGCAATAGGCATAAGCAAAGCCATAACATGACACATTTACTAGAGTTACCATTGGCAAACATTAATAGCTTAGCTCATGGGCAGAGGAAGAGTATCAGAGTGCAAGAGCAGGTGAGACAGAGACATGCTGAAATCACACCCTTAATGAAACCAGTCCAAACCACCAGAATAAATCAATTGACACACACGCTTCCTGGCCGATAATCCACTTGAGGTGAAGAAATCAAAAAGGTGTGTTGTGTATGTCACCAGCTGTGGTTGGGGGACCGCAGGGCAAATTTGAGTCAGCTGGGCCTGTAGTTACAACAGACAGCTGAGACAGCAGAAACTATGCTCTTTTACACTCACACATCTCAACTCTTCCATCAGTCTTTCATCAGCTTGAAACCATGTGGGAACAACTAGATGACATATCCAGTGTTGCTGACCTCTGTCATTAATCTCCATACTTTAGACATATGGAGTTACCGTGACCGACACCCAGCCTGTGATTCAAATCAGACAATGGCACTTTTAATAAACCAGCATTAATGACACATTTTACAAAAAAAAAAGTTTATTGAATTATTCACAACTGTACATGATCAGTGCTGACACAGTTTGCTACATACTTTGGTGTGAAGTTGAGAGGTTGTGAAAGGCAGGCGGGTTCAGGGTTTGTATTGTACTAAAGACGGAGTTCGCAGCGACCGGTTCTGCTGCGGCCCCATGATGCGGACTCCAGTTCCAACAGTTAAAACAGTCCACATTTACACAAAAAGATTTAAAAGAGATGCTCTCTTCTCTCTCGTGCGCACACACTTTCACACTGAAGCTTCCACCAAAGTCAAGTGCAGGCTATGAATATATTCATTAGAAAACTGGCTCAAATGGTACAGAAGAGAATCCCCAAATGACTCCGATCACTCACAAAGAAGGTTTACATCAATCTGAGTGAAAACAGGGCTGCGGGCTCATTCGGGTGGGGCTCTACAGCAGAAGTAAGCTGTCAATCACTGGAGTGAGTCATATCCCGTTTCAACAACAGTGAACTATAGTGGGGCGGCTTATGAGATCAGTTGGCAAGTTACTCATCGCAGCGTGCAATCCATTCCGAGTCAGCATGTTACAATCACACTTCATTATCTGATTTCCTCTTTCCAACAAGATGCCACACAATGCAAAGGGCACAAAAGTAGTAGTTAGTCATTCTCCAAGTTTAATATCGCTTTCAATTTACAAACGACTCTTCCCTCTCCTCTGGGCTGTTTCCGTCATATTCCAACTTCCAAAGGATTCCAGTCTGATCCAGTTTCCACAGGCTCAAAAAGCAAAAAAAAAATACTAAGATTATTCAGGAAGGGATTTTCCAAGTGAGCCTTTTAGCAAATGCCCAGCCCAGAGAGTGTGCTTACAAATTAAAAAGTGTCCTAATCTACATTCATCAAGCATTAAGGACATGAGGACAAAAAAACCCATCACAAGTATATCAGGACATGGAAATATATATAATTATATATATTTATAAAAACGTCTTTATTACTCCATATATACACTTTTTAACAAATTGTCCAGGGAGCAGGAGGCTAAATTTGAAGCACTGCTTCATATTACATCACAGATTGTTCACTTTTTGTTTGAAGGAAGGTAGGCGAGGGAAAAAAATACTAAAGGAAGGAATAGGCACACATAATCCCATGAGCAGACCGAAAGCAAAGGCAAGACAATATTTACTACATTAGTGCCGTCAGGGAGTCCTTGGGACAGTTTAACACGTTTCTGCTTGGATCCGTAAAGGGCCGCTCCACTTCTGTAACAATCCAGGTGTGTTAAAAATGAAAACATCTGGGAATCCGATCCCAGTGGACCAACCAATTCCTAACCTGGGTTCCAACTATAAAAGGAGGAAAAAGTGGAGGAGTGATCCCTTGAATCTGTTCAAACTCAGGCCCAAAGCTCCATCCATAGGTCTTTACATGTGGTGAACCAGTGAATTTAGTAGATCACTTCATACACGGTGGCCTTCTTGTCTCCAGATCCCGTCACGATGTACTTATCATCAGCCGAGATGTCACAGCTCAGGACAGAGGAAGACTCCTTGGACTGTGGAGGGAGGACAGCAGAAAAAACATTAGCCTGCTGACATAATCAAACAGAGACTCAGTGACATCAAAACCACAGAGAAGTGTCAACATCACTCCCTTCTAAATATTAACTGAAGAAATAATACCACAAGAGGCAAATAGGTGTGTTATTAATAGTGTCAAGTTTAATAGACAAGTGGCAACGTATGTGAGCGTTGCGGAGTTGCGTGATTTTTGCCTGAAGCAGGGAGCCTTTAAACACTTTACCAGGCTATTTATATTAATATTTTGAATTAATTAGCTTTTATTTTTATATTTTGTTTTAATTTTAATTTGAGTCTAAGTGTTTTGGCATTTTGTATGTACTTTTATCATTTCTATTAGTTACTTTTTTATTTCTTTTTACAGTGGCATTAATTTATTTTTATTTCAGTTTTTAGTAATTTTAGTACTTCTAACTTTAGTTAGCTGCCAAGGCCTACATTGTATACATTTTTATAGGGATGTACGATACACCAGCCACCATATCGGTATTGGCCGATATATATTCATTTTCAATGTCTTCGACCCAATAAGTAAATTTGGCTGATATATTAAAGCCTATAGATAATGTATTATTTCCTTCAGCTGAGACACTTCAGATGCGCACTGTTTGCCATAATGGTTTTGAATGGCTTGAAATATTATTGGAATCACTTTTAAAGGGAAATAAAGTTAAGTGCAACACATGCAGCGCAAGCTACATAAAAGTTATGTTAAAGAAAGTTTTGAAGTCTGTTCACACGAGTTTTAGCACACTTACGGGAAGTGCTCATCCGCATCGAAATTTCTTCGGACACTGCAACAGTCGTGATATGATGTCACGCTCTGCAGCGTCTTTTTGATAAACATGAATTCAACATAAATAATAATAATAATACACTCAAAATGTAAAAAATATACAAATCTACTCGACTTTACTGCAAAAATATTTTTCTTTTAATTCAGCCAAGAGGTCACGCCAGGATGCATCATTCTTCTTCTGGTCATAAGACTTCACGTGATGTGAATTCGCAGTTCAACTTTGAAACGCAGTAAAATGCGCAACTTTTTCGCATAAGCTTTGATGATGTGTTTGAATGGAAGTCAATGGAACAAAAAGTGCAGTGTGACCGCCCCTTTACACATTCTGGCTATCACGTAATTAGTTCAAGATCGCTTGTGCATCCACTTCATTTTGTGAAGATGCAAGTTGTAATATGTTTATCTTGCATAAAAATCTGATTAACCTCATATAGATTTGGTTGAGTTAATTAACCCACTAACAAAGCACTTTTTTTTTTACCAGTGTTCATTCGCAGCTCAAACACCAATGTTGTTATTTGAAACAGTAATATTAATTTAAGATGTTTCTCTTTTTCTTTTTTACAAACAAACATTAATTCATTAATAATAATATGTTAATGCATAATATGGTTAAATAATTATTTTTTTTATACGGTGTCCAATGATTTTTAGGCATTATTTTATTTCTTTGTAATAAATAAATTTGGCCACCTGAGTGTAAAATTAATTTAAAAGCTAAGGAATCTTACACTGGTTCACTATAGGCTACTGTACTGTATATGTTTGATTTATGTTATTAAAGTGCTTGGAACATGACTTTTAATGGTGAGACTTATCTGCCAATATAGTGGTTATTGGCTTTCAAACAAATAATTATCTGTATCTGTTGTATCCTGGTTTTCATATTGGTGCATCCCTACATTTTTCCCATCTAATATTTATATTTGATTTCAGTTTTCAAATACAGATTGATTTTGATGTGCATTATGAGACAAGGTCGTTCAGAGTAAGCTCAAAAATGACAGCCATGCACCCTCTGAAACTTGCACTAAACTTGTTTGTCCACAAAGATGGCATTTTCTGTACAGCTACAATTCCACAGCAAAAATAAAAGGAAATAAAAAAAATCACTCAATGACTATTACGACAGGGATTAAAGTCCCAATGAAAGCCTGAAGAGAGAATCAATCAAATTCCCACTACAACTCACATAAACAAACATTAATTTCCAATGTAGTATGGACATTTGGAGCACCTCTGTAGCAAGAGGGAGGGAATGAGGTATTGACTGACATACCTGGAAAATGCTGGCACCATATGGAGTCCTCCAGGCATTCAAGAGATTGTCCTTCCCAGTGCTCACAAACCATTTACCTTTAGGAAATGAAACAAATACACATGGACTAATGGGTACAGAGTCAAGGTTCATCTAAATGACTTGATTCACTACAGCTCGACTTCTTTGGAAGTAGAGTGGTGGGCCGGCCAGAGAGAAAGAGAGAGAGAGAGAGAGAGAGAAGAGAGAAGAGAGAGAAAGAGAGAGAGAGAGAGAGAGAGAGAGAGGAGAGAGGAGAGAGAGAGGAGAGAGAGAGAGAGAGAGAGAGGAGAGAGGAGAGAGAGAGAGAGAGAGAGAGAGAGAGAGAGGAGAGAGAGAGAGAGAGAGAGAGATATGGGGGTGGTACAAAGTGCAACCTGGCCCATTAAAATGGAAAAACATCACTGAATGCTAAACTAAATTGTTTTCCCATGTCAGGTATCAGACATACTTCACAGTAGGTCTTACCACAGTAGGCAAATTTGAGGGAGAGGACACAGCTCTCATGCAGATGCAGCTGGTACTTGTCAGGCTTGGTGTGATGAAGCACCTCCACATTACTACTCTCCATTCCCACAGCCAGCCACTCGCCCGTCGGACAGTAGCCCAAAGAGAAGATCTGCATCAGACAGAGCAATGCAGACCATTAGTCCTAGTCTTTAAAGTAAGTCAAGAAAATACATTTTAAAATGTTGTGGCATGATGTTAGGATGCATGGGGGGGGGAATCGTCATGCAACATGAATCGTCTAGTTATTCCTTGAGCCTAGTTATTCCTCTCTATTTATTACATAAAAGAACGTGGGTAACATTTGACATTACATGTGCTCGTGTATCACAGGGCAACGCATTCATTTGAGTGTGTGAGAATTTTACCTGTGAAGTGAAGTCATGCTGCTGGAGCTGTCGTCCCTCTCTCAGGTCCCAGGATCGTACTGTGTTATCCAGTCCACCTGTCCACAGTTTGGTGCCATCATGGGAAATGTCTATACAACTTGCCCCATCTGTGTGGCCCTGGAACTGCCTACATACAGACATATACACATTGTCTTAAAATAAATCAGTACAGTGTACACATCTCTATCTACAAAGAGACAAAATTTAATGTGGCATCCCCTGGTGTGCTTCCTACCTGACAAGGGTTTGGTTATGAAGGTCCCAGACAGCAATATTTCCATCACTGCAGCAGGAGAAGCAGACCTTGGCGTCGGGGCTGATCGCCAGCGCATAGCAGGCTGGGGCAGAAGAGGTGAGCTCGGCTTTGATACGGGGAGTCTGAGAGGCTAAATCCCATATGGTCAGAGTGCTGGCTTCTCCTCCAACAATCAGAGTACGGCCATCCGGAAGCAGCTTACAGGAACGGATGTAGTTATCCCTGTTCTAGAGAGAGAGAAGAGGGCAACTCATGTTGAGAGACAGACATTTTTGAAATGCTGCCTTAAAAACAAAGTTTGAAAAAAAAAAAAAAAAAAAAAAAAAAAAGAGTACAAAATTCAGTTTCTTTTTTTGTATTTCACAAGAATATGTACAAATATCACTCTCAAGCCCCTCAATAATCAGCCTGAAGAGGTAAACCAATCAAAATGGCAGAGCTAAAAAGCAGTCATTCAGCTCCCTGTTATTTGCTCTGGCTCTCTAAATCTTGTCTAACCTGTGTTTATGAAGGTTAATAGAGGAGAAGAGGCGGCCGATAAGAGGGCCCAGAATGGTAAGTGGGTAGGGAAAAGCTTTTAAGGGTTTTTAGTTGCAGCACTAGGATGAAGCACATTTTCAAATTAGCAGGAGAATTCTAGATCTGTTCCTGAGGGAGATCAATAACTCCAGGCTTTCAGACAAATTAAATCACTTTATAATGGCCAAACAGCTCATCAAATACACAGCTTTCTGCACTATGGAGCAAGCGCAGGGAGATGCACACACACACAAAAAGCAAGTTACTCTAACTGAGGGGGATAACGGAGAACCATCATGGTATTTTCCCTTAAAATAAATACACATAGCCTATAGATTTGGTTCTTTATTTGGCAGGGGGATTAAAGGGAGGATAATGATTAAAATAGTAATGTTAAAAAAAAATAAAGTGGATTTGTACTTCAAAAAGGATTATTCAAAAATAAGCCTGGTAATTTGTGTGGACTGATTAGACATCAATTTTTACCAGACAGTCGAGTTGCGAGACGGGGCTCTTGCTGCCAGGCTGACTGATGTCCCAAATCTTCACGCAGCCCTTGCCGCCAGTGTAGACGTGCCGAGTGGGATTGCTGATAGTTACGGCGCACACCACCTCACCATGGCTGAGTGTGTTGATCTGGCGGGCGTGACGGGGAATGCCTGGTCCAATAAGAGCGTCTGGAGGAAAAGGTACTGGTTGCATTTGGCCATCCGCACTAACGTGAAAGGAGTAGGCCCTATTTACCAGAACAAAAAAATGAAAAAAGAATAAGAATGATCAAAAATTAATAAGAAATTCTCTCACACTAAAGCTCAAACTTAGTAAAAAATTTTATGTTTTTAAAAGTCTGTTAAACTCTGCCAGGCTGCGTTCATTTAATTAAAATACTAATATTGTATTATAACAATGTAACTGAAAAAAAAAACCTAACTGTAAAAAAACCTGTAATATATGGTGTTCAAGAAACATTTATTGTTGTTAATGCTAAAAACAGTTGTGCTGCTTAATATTTTTGTGGAAATTGATACTTTATTCAGGATTCTTTGACTAATAAAAAGTTCAAAAGAACAGCATTTATTTTAAATTTAAATATTTTCTATCATTATAAATGTCACAAGCAATTTAATGCATCCTTACTGAATAAATGTATTGGTTTCTATAAAAAAAAAAAAAAAAAAATCTTAGACTTCAAACTTCCTAACAGTAGTGTGTTATACATAGTTATAGATGGCTCAATAACAGCACTTACGGTTTCCCTCCAGGTATAGAGGTCAGACTTGCTGGCAGACCAGGAGCACGCATGTGCGGATGAGGATCAAAGCCCGTCTGCAACACAGACATCTTAGCATAAAAAAAGTAAAATGAAAAAAAATACATAAGCCACAAAACAAACTGAAACTGATTTGACAGTCTAATTTCTCCTGCATCAGCTCTTTTGTAATACATTTTTAATATTCTAGTTGAGCACTTGTTTGCGCTTATCTCTCCCCTCAAGCCTTTTTTAGAGACCCCCAGACAACTGTTTTACTTCCCATGCCATCAGCGCAAATAAAGAGATGCAGAACAAATCATTACAAATGCAAAAGGCAATATTTACCCAGAATGCTATCCTAACAGGGTATGCATGCTAAGTTAGAGACTAGATCTTGGGGAGCCACCTACCAGAATGTTTTAGATGTCTCACTAATTAAAACACCTGATTCAACATATCAGCTGCCTAGTATGTTGATTAGGGAGGACTAAAAACTTCTGCAACCATTTAGAAAGGTTTATGTAGTCAGAAAATAATGACATGGGTGTCTAACCATCGGTGAGCGTCCATAGGCAGCAGCGGCTGCGGCGCTCATCTGAGGCGAGATGTGAAGGCCAGGGTAAACACCTGGACTGGTCAATGAGCCGTTCATCTCTGGGTGGTGTCCCATCATGGCAAACGGAGCCCCATACGGTGCCGCAATCGATAATGGCGTACGGAGGGCAGGTGCTGATGGGAATATATGGAGAGAAGAAAAGCCAAAGTTAAAAAGCCATAAATACACTCACTCTCTTACAGGTTTGGCTGGTTAGCATATATTCGCTCTATTGAATCAAAAAGTTGTCCCATGATTCAAAATATGGTCACAATCTTTAGGTTTAGATGAATGTGAATGCTTGATGAACGGATAGCTTTATAACGTGCATTTACTACTTACCCAGCGCTTCCATACCAGGTGGTTTTCCGGATATGGGCCTGAGTCCAGGGGTATTGCTGGTTCCTGGGGTGGGAGCGTCATTGCGTGGGGTGGGGGTGTTGGACTTTAAACCTGGGGTGGAGGACTTGTCGTTCTGCAAGATGAAGGAACAGAGATGGAATTAACGAAGCTAAAGCTACATACCACAAATTCTCAAATCCAGAGAGCTCTCTCGCACTAATCCAGTCAAACACTGACAGCTCATTATTGCTGAGAAGGATAAAGCTAAACTTCAGACCGAACCCTTCCCCGAGACCTCATCCTCTCACTCATCTTTAATCACTCTCTCTACTCTCTTTTCTCCTCTTCCCATCTGAGGCTAGCTAAGCGCATTGAGATATTAGCCAAGGCTAGCAGCTAAGCCGCTGTTTGTCTGACAGTAGCTGATGTATTCATGTTACGCTTTAAATTGACATTTATGCTGCAGCTATAAAACTGCTGAGAGGAAGAGCGTTTGCAAATGTGCAGAGACTTGACAGCACAAACACCCATCCTCTAGTCCCTAATGCTTACATGTGGGTGGTCCTTCACTTTAGAAGAGGGGGTGCTCCCAGAGGAGGCCACAGAAGCCGGGCTGTTGGGGGCATCTTTCTTCAGTGCTCTGGCCTTATCGAGTCCATTCTCAGGAGGAGAGTGAGACGGGCTGACCCTTGGAGTGGCTGGATCCTACAGTGGGAAAGGGAAAAGTCAGTCACATACGAAAGAGATGGTCTTCTCCAAACAAAAAAGGGAAAGACTGTTAGCTTTTACCTCGTTAGACACATCCACGACTAGATCATCACTTTTGTCACCATCACTGTCCTGTAGTGTACAAGCAGCAGATACAAGTTATGAATTTTGTGGGGTTCAATAATACATTTAAAGCAGAAATGTATAAAAATAAAACGTACACTAACCACAGTTTAAAAGTTTGGAGTCAGTGAGATATTTGATGTCTTTGAAGTTTCTTCATTTATTCGACCAAAATACAGTCAAAACTCTTTACAATTTTGATTATTTTAATTTATAATAATATTTCAATGTCGTTTATTCCTGTAAAGACAAAGCTGAATTTTCAGCAGTCATTACTCCAATCTTCAGTTCAGAAATCATTCTAATATGGTAATCCAAGATCTAATTGGTGCTTAAGAAACATGTATTAATATTGTCAATGTTGGCAACAGTTGTGCTGCTTAATATTGTTGTGGAAAATGTGATGCATTTTTTCTGGACTTTTTGATTGATAGAATTTTCAAAAGAACTGAATTTTTTTTTTTTTAAACAAAAACTATTTTGTAACAATGTAAATGTCTTTACGGTCACTTTTGATCAATTGAATACATCCTTGCTGAAGTGTTAATTTCTTTAATAAAATCTTACTGACTACAAACTTTTGAACAGTATTATAGGTTTTTGCAATAAACTTAATTAGGGATGCACAATATATTAGTATCATTGTTCATCAGACAATTTATTATAGATTACATTTGCAATCAGGTCAAATTAATCTTTAAAAAAATAATTTAACACTGCTGAATTTTATACTGTACAACTGGGGCTGTAAAAGACAAACGCTTACATATCGGCTCATGTTGTCCTTCTCCTCCACTCTGCGTTTCTTTGAGTCCAAACTGTATTCAGACGAGCCTCTGTGTTTCTCACTGGCTCTCAGACTGTCTGATGGTGATACTGAATTATTCTATTGAGACAAAAAAAAAAAAAGATCAGAAGTTGAACAAATCACAAATAGCAGCCTGTGCACTTGCTGACAAAATAAACTCTTAGAATGTTACTTTGAAATAGGAATACATTTAACGAATATGTACATTTCTCACTAGTGCATAATATTTCCGGATCCTCCCTTAAAGGCGTCATCTTGAGAAACTCAAATTGAGATCTATACAGTAGTCAATTTAAAATGGATCAAAACCTTTCATCAAAGTTATACATGAATTTTGAACAATACCATTTTTGCTTAGGACAAGTTTGATTCACTTTTTTTTATCCACTTCAAATGTTGACTACTGTATATACAAACACTCCCAAGTAAAGAACTTCTTTCTCAGTATAATGTAACAGGCACTTTAGGTTCAGCTCATTAGCTGTAGACAGTCAGCTATGCTCAGAATGGCCCAGGCTCTCAGCAGTACAAATACAAATATCAGAGGCGTCATGGGGCCGCTGGTGGCTTTGAGCGAGCCATGTGTGTAAATTCCTCCCTCGTACAAGGTAAACACAGAAAAGCGAGGGGGTTAAGCCCCAGGCCCTGTTAGATCACCCCATACTCCCTGGCAATGAGGAAGGGAGAGAGCGTGGGGCCTGCCAAGCAAGCAAGCCCAGGCCCCATGAAGCAAAGCAGGCGGGACAGCTGAGCAAACTATCCCTGAAGAGTGAGGCCTCTAAACCAGCCTGACCACACCACACTTCAAACATTCTGGCCTAACCCCGCAGCCCTGGGCAACCTGCACCGAGCATTACACAATGCGAATAAGCCAAACTGGACAGCAGGGTCAAGCGAAAACTGATCACTGCAGCACGGAAATGGGGAGAGAGAGAATAACAGTGAACCAGAATAACGGCCCCTCACCCTGAGTTTGTTTTCCTACCCTCCCGCACATGCCCATCCCAACTAAAACACAGCAAACAGCCACCCTTTCACCACAACTAGTAGACCTTAAATGAGGTTGTAGCAGAGAGAGCGAGTCCATGCATGGCGCTCTGCCAAGACCACTCACTATCTTTATTATTGGGTTGCACAAAAACGCAATACGGTGTAGTGCAATTATCAAACTGCAAAGTGCAAATGCTGCCATTTAGTTGAATATATGCCCTGTGTGTTTCAGAGTGAAGCGTGGCACAGCGAAACACCAGCCAGGCTTTCAGTGTCTCAGAGCAGCTTGGTTCGCAGTAAGTGCTGCTCCTTACGAAAACCATCTCTGCATAAGCTTTGAGTTTCTGAGCATTTCAAAACACCACGTCAACCATCTACTTAAGCTCGTAAAGGACTTCTAAATCGGCCAACAAAAGAGAATTAAGGGCTCCCTTTAGTTTTCCACTAAAAAACTTAATTGTATAATATTTGAAAATTAAGAAATAGACAGTCATAAATTTAAGTAAAAGTAATTGAACTTGTAATTTTACAATTGTTCTGTAAAATAGAATTATTATTATTGTTATTTTCTTAAATAAAAATTGTTTAACATTTTTAAATGGTAAAAACAACAAAATAATAATATTTACAATATTATTAATAAATTATTATTCTTATTATAGTCATATCAATATATAATCAGTTTTTTTACCAAATTGTGGAGCTCTCCAAATAAGCACAGCAAATCTGGGTTTTCACCACAAAAAAATAAGAGTGTACTTAAACTGAGAAAGTGTGTACAGTAGGAGAAAGTGAAAGCAGAAAGGACAGGAAAGGAGAAAGGGAGAGCAGCTGGAGTTTCGTTGCCCAGAATGCACTGAGAATGGCAGCGGCTGAGTGGTGCTCCCTCTGTGAGCACAGCTGGGCAGACGGGCACCATCTCTGGGCCAGAGAGTGTGGCCCTGCCAGGGCATGATCTCAGTGCCAAGCCCACACTCTCAGTCTGACTGACAAACCTCTATTCATGCAGAGAGTGAAGGGGAGATAGATGAAAAGGAGGATGTGGCTGGGCCAAAGGAAGTGATCTCGAAGGCAGAAGGAACTCCATGCTCTCCTGGAGACGACACAAAGGAATCCCAGGAGCTTAAACCCCACTCACAAACACTCTACAACAATCTCAGTGTTGCTTTTGTCAGCATTAAGCAGCCCATTTCTCTCCCCACCCCCTTCTTCTGCTAATCCAAAAGTAATAAATAGAACTAGACTGCTCTCTCAGCCTGACAGGGAGAGAGCGAGCAACTGAGCGTGTATGTGTGCATCTCAGCTGCGGGTTTAATAGGCTGACCTTTTAAGACAGGCTTAACGTGACTCAATAAGCAAAGTCAGAGCGGTGCTATCAGATGACCCGTGACAACAGGAAGTCCTGGCGGGCAGAGAGCAGGATGGCCACTGCTGCACTAAGCGCTAATCAGCAGCAGAGTCTGATTTCTGCAGGCATGACTACACTCATTCACACTGCTGCCCATTCAACACACACACACAGACACACAATACACTATTGCCAAGTCAAACCTTTCTGCATATCCAGTTTAAGAGGTGAAATGGGGCAATCCAGCATTTGGGAGATAGGGAGAATTTAAGTGGTTACATGAAAACCTCAAATAAACACAGCAAGAGGTATGCACAGAGGGACAGAACCAGAGCTGTGGAGACAAAGAGACAAAGGAACGAATGAAAGACCAGTTAACAAAACTGTAGAAAAGAGGCACAAGAAGAAACAAAGGAGGAGGCTATGAGATATGGTTGAATGAGTAAGGTTTATCTGAGCCAAGAGCTGCAGACATGAGGAGTGGGTGAGGACAAATCCTTTAAGATAGAGTCAAAGTCTTTTTTAATTGTGATGAAATTATAGCGCTGCTAATCTCTGGCCGTGCTTTTGCGCATTTTTTACCTGGATTAAAAGCAGGATTATACAGCAGGCTTTTTTTTTTTTGTAAAGCTTAGTGTGCCCTAATGCTGCCTGCTTGGTTCTCTACACTCTGTTAATATACCACTGACTTCCCTCTTTATCAAAAGTCAGGACTTAAAATAGTTCAATGAAAAAAAAAAATTCTGCTATGACATACTTTATCCTTATTACAAACCACATTATTTTTGTGGAACACAAAAGGAGTAATGTTAAAGAATGTACTAGCCTTTTTTTTTTTTACACAGACAGACAGACAGACACACACACACACACACACACACACACACACACACACACACACAACACACACACTTAAAAACAACAGGCTTTCCAACTTTAAATTTTGTGCTAATTTAAAAAGTTTCACATATTAGGTAATAAATTTGTAAAGTGTCATCTGAATGACATACACTCATGAAATTTAGACTGTACTCATAATGATGTAGAAATGGTGTAATGGCACGAGGAACGAGCTGTTGTTGTTAAATGAATGAAGTGAAAAATGACTATCGTATCATTCTAAAGTTTTCCTTCCACTCATTCCACTCATCATCTGTGAAGTGGAGCAGGACAATGTCCTGTTTCTTTCATCCAAAGAGGCCTTGTTTTGGGTGCAGGAACAGGTGTTTTTACTGTTTGATTAATATAAGCAACATGGCACAACAGTTCATGTGCTCACCGTCTCCTAATTAGAACCCTAAATGGATACATATCAAGACTGCTCTTTAAAACAAAGAAAGCAATGTAGGAGAATAATATGCGCAAACAGCAGGAAACTGTGTATATTTGTGCAGTGTGCGCATGTAAAAAAAAAAAAAAAATCTATTTTCCTTTTTGAAGCTTGTGACAAATGCCCAGATCACTTTATTTAGCGTTTAAGTAAACACTACGTTCAGATTCATCAATCGGAATGAATTTATTCCAATTGAGTAAACATAGCTACTGTACATAGACATAACTACATCGGTACTTAATGGACATGAACAGCAATGCAAATGCTAGCAAAAAGCAACTGAATGCACATTTAAAACGGACACAAAAGTACCACTAAAGTAAAATGATTCATTTGTAAAGCCTTCTGCACTATACCGTAGTTTTATGTGAGGAACAGATTACAATTGAAGTTATTCGTTAAAAAAAAAAAAAAAAAGGCAAGTAGACAAGATATTCAGAAACTGACAGAACTCACCGTGCTAGACTCCCGTTCTTTATCCAAGGGAGAACGATGAAGGAGACAAAAGAAACAGAGAAAGAAAAACATCAAGTCAGCGTTTACATTTATTTTCTTAGCAAAGCATGAGCGTACATTTGTTGTGGTTTGGCGCGAGTTACCTCTGTGCTCCAAGTCATGGTGGTTCTTCTCATCTTTGACTGGCAGGTGTGCCTGGCTGCCCAGAGCCCCCAGCGCCAGCAGACCTGATCCTGAGCCTGTGACTGGAGGGATGCCTGGGGGCTGCAGCCCCGAGGGGTGAGGGGGCAGCTGGACCGGGGGTCCGTGGGCAGCATGAGAAAGGTGCTGCGCCTGGAGCTGCTGCTGCTGTCAACACACACATTTATATCAAGTGGGTCGGAGGGAAAGGGCTTATGGACAGCAAGCAGTGAATAAAGGTGACTGGTTAAGCCCTTCTCTCACAGGATGCACAGAGAGGAACATTGGCACCCTAACACCTCCATTAGTGGCTGGATCAAAGCAGGACACTCTTCACAAGGACATGTCCTCTTTGAGCTCAGCGGGAACAGCTCACTCAAACACATACTACTGATTTCTAAACGTAAACACTGCCTTTGAAAAACCACACTACTTAGCATGCATCTTTTTGCCGCAAACCAGGATATGCACAAAACTATTGCTAATTACATGAGATTCAAACAGGTTTGATTTATACACACTCCCGGCTTACACGAGGCAAAATAAAAATGTATGCATGACTTTCAGATATTTGTTCACTGAATCAATATGTACACATATATTAATCCACACACACACAAAGTCAAGTGAGTTTAGTGAAATGTTTGTAAACACTGCAGTCACCTCACAACCCATAATACATCTGAGAGTTTACACACAGACCCATGGTTATCATCACATAGGCTATACCACTCCTTAGCAACAGCCAATGATATATGCCATTCTCTGTTTGTGTTAATTTAATAGTAAGCAACACGTGGTGTCAAAGCAGTGGCTGTTTACAGCTGAGAGAGGAAGATGTGATTATGCAACATAATAGATCAGGTAAATTTGTGTTTCATTGTGTGATTTTAATACCATCCGAATCAAACACAGCATGTTGTTCCTTGCTTAATGTCTGAAGTAAAATTGTGTCTTTTATCTAATAATACAAATAAAGCTATATATCTCATTGCACTGCAGTCATTCTTCATTCATCTTAATTCCCTTAATTGTACAGTGTTACAATTATATAATTTATAACCAATATAATTTTGCTTTATTAACGGTTCTGTGACACATACATACATTGCACATGATCTTCCCACATCAAAAATAGACACACCTACATAAGTAATAACTGCAAAAAACCCAATTCAGTTCAAATCAGTTCTTAACTAATAACTGTAAATCAAACTAATTTAGTCCATATAGTGTTAACAAAAATACTGACATTTCTTGTCAGATAAAAAGCTGAAATACACTACAGTCCAAAAGCTTCAAACTCAGACTTTTTGTAGAAAAATATATTTGCTCAGAAATAATGCATTGAACTGATCAAAATTGACAGAAAAGGCATTTATATTATTGCAAAAAAAAAAAGATATTTAAAAAAATAAATGCTGTTAATTTTCAAATGCGAATCACGTGACACTGAAGAGTGGAGAAATAGTGACTGGAAATACAGGTTTGCCATCACATTTTAAAATACATTTAAAAAAAATGTTATTTTTAAATTAAAATGAGGTTTCAAAATATTAGCATTTGTATTAGTTTTTTGTTTTGATCAAACAATTTTGATCAGCCTTTTTAAAAGGAAGTCTTTTGCTCACAACAAGAAAAAATAACTTTTGAACAGTAGTGCACATACATGTTAGACAACTAATAGTAAATTTCAGTTACGCAGAATTGAGGCTCTAAATACAAAATATTTTTATCATGCAAAATGTAATGCATTTAGTTAATGCATTCAATTCTTCTTTTAAGCAAACAAAACATGGATCAAATACATTTTATTGATGTCTCAGCAGTCCTGCATTCTCAATGTAAACAGCACTCATAAATATATAATATATATTTATAAAACTGTGTGAGCAAGCACTACTTTTCTCGCAGTAAAAAGCCATTGCTTTGACTAAAAGCAGCACAATGCAGAACATAAACACTAAATAACACAAAAGCGTTAGGATCTAAAGAAGGTTGGGGTCTCAGCTTCTTTAGCACTGACCATCAGAGCAGGGTAGACAGCATGAGGCTGCTGCTGATGAGAGAAAAGAGACGAGCATGTCATTACACGCTCACTCATGAATAACACATCTGTACTTCACAAATCTACCCAGGCACACCATGCTGACCAATACTATTTTAGTAATAAAGGGTGCTTTTATTTACATGTGTTTTTCTAACCTCAACACATTGCTGAACACCATTAACCTTCCTAAAAAAACACCCTGATAGCCATTAGTAATCCTCATATATATATGAATATAAAATATTAGTGGCAAATAATTGGCTAAACATTCGCCTTTATTGTTAAAAGACATGTTTTGAGACAGACTGAGGCCATTTATGCTGCTAGTGTGAAATCTGAAATGCAAATGAACAGAAACAGTATGCAAAGTGAATCTGGTGTTCTGTATCAAAACAGACCAAACCAGCAGCAAACCTCAGAGTCGGCCACTAATGTTTTACATGAAAAGCATTAACATTCACTTTGACTTCTGAAATGAAGGTCCAGTTTGGCTTTATCACACCTGTATTAATATCAATTTCAAGAGGTGATTAAGTATAAATTGATATAAATTGTGATTATAATTTAAAATGCAATATAAAAGGCTCCAGGTTGGCTTTGCCTGTCTGCAAGACTGCACAATTTGGTCAAATATTTTGTGATTATATATCAATGACTAAAATAATAATAATAGTTTTGAAATGTATTTTTAATAACTACAACAAATTGAAATGAAAAACAAAAAGTCCTGAACCAAGCCCCACTAAAAATACTGAACAAAAAGAACAGTGCCATGCTTGACACTGAAAAACACAGCGCACATTTAATTATATCGCAGACCTTACATTTTGATAATCGCACTAAGCCATCAACTCTATTTTGAATAATCGTGCAGCCCTAACAAATGTAACAAGCAAGTGTATGTGTGAGCGTGTGTTATTATTCATACCGTTTCTACAGCATCAACATAACGGCAGTAACTTTACTAGCAAAGCCACATACATGTACAGCACTACCACTTTAACAGGTCAGTCATACCGCAGACTAAAGCTTTCATGGGCGTCTCTATCCTCTTGCTAACCCACTTATTTGCCTCTGCCCCACCCTGTGGATATCACTCCCCCTCACAATGTCTCTCTCCTTTCACAATCTTCCTTATCCACTCTTTCTCTCTCTCCGTGCCAAACTCTGCTGGCTCCTGATTAACAGTGAATCTTTAATGACCCCCCACCCCCTCCTCTCCACCAGGGCTCTCAGATTGATCTCCTGCCATCTTCACTAGCCAACAAATAAAAGCTTGTTTTTTCCCCCAAGCCTATGAGGATGTGTGTTAATTCCTGCAACAGTGTGGCAAGTGTCTGCCTGACTACATCTATTTATCCACTATCATGATGACCATGTGACTGCTAAGTGTGTGTATGTGTGAGCAGAAGCAACAAGCCCTGCCCCCATGCCTCCCCCACCTCTTGCCAAGCTGCTCTGCTGAATGGCTATCTGTTAAATGATGGAGCCCCGTCGACAGTTGCATTCAGGCAGATTCGAGGAAGCAATTACCTTGAAAACAGGGGTCAGAGTCTTGGCTCATTTGCCTTAATTGAATTCCAATATCTGGCTTTGGCTGTCCTGACCCAGCTCAGGACCTCCTACCCACAAGCTCAGCCAAGGCTAATCAAAACTGGCTAACCACACTCACCACAGGAGACACACCAAGAACTTTTACATGCACATTCAAGGTTTGATTGAACTAAAACAATAATTTGTCTTATTAAATGAAACGCAAACGCTTTTGAGGCCTGCTCACACAAGGACGATAATTATGTCTACCTTATTTTTCAATGCGGAAGAAATATATTTTCTGTGAATGTGCGAGACTTGATTCATTAGCCACTATAAGATAATACTAGAAGAATAACAAAGTGCAGTAAACAGTAAACTATTTTCGCTACAAACCAGTGTTTTTATGATTAAATAATATATTAACACAATATGATAAATACCAGTTTGAAATATCAAGCAGCATAATGGATTGTTTTTGTACAGCTGAAATAACAGGATGTAAATGACACCAGAAGCCTTGCACATTCAGTAACAAAATGGCAGCATCAGCTTAAATTAAAAATAAGGTGGGTAATTTTAACTAAACTAAAAGGTTCAAAATGTGGTAAGTCCTTACCAGAGTTATAATGATGACAAAGAAATTATATTGTTGGAATCACTTTTAGATAATTTTTTCCCAGCTTAACTGTGTGCACTTATAATAAATGGAGCATTATCATTAGTTGGTGAGGACACTAATATTACATTACAGTTATTTTTTTAGTTTATGTTTTTGATGTGAATGGTCCTTTATTCTGGCAGAAATCGTACTAGTTTGGTTTTTGAAAACTCAGACTAGACAAACCTAGACTGTCAAGCATGTATACCCGGTCAGAATACAACTGAGCTTGCTCTGAAGTACAAAGACAACAGGCATCTTCAAAAACTCAAATTACACAGTGTGTCATGTATATTTGGACAGAAAGATGAAGATTGTAGCTGCTCGACTATGCAAAAACCTGCCGTAGCTTTCTTGACTGCGCATGTAAGAGAACTTCAGTTTATATCTACTGACCTACAGAAATGCATAATTTATATATATATACATAAAAAAAAACATAATTATCTCTGGATTACAATCAAAGATTGTAATTCAGGTAATGTTTGTGTTGCCCAAGTGAGTAGGAAGCTTCTCAATGCTCCTTAACACAAGCTCTTTAAAGTATTTAACATGGCTAATCACAGACAACCCTGACAGAATTAGACTTCTCCCTTTGTGTGATCAAAACAAGAGCTTAACTACACAAGCCCAAACATGTCTCTCTCCACATGCCTCCCAAATATGTGACAAACAGACACACAGATCGGCACGTATTGATAAGACAAAAACAATGGCATAAAAGGCAAAATGGTGTAAACATCAGATTACAAATTAAAACAAAGTAAAAATAAGACCATGAAGGACAGGAGCAAATCTGCAGCAGGAGACTGATGGGATTAAGACACACCAACAATCCTGATCTCCTCCCATAACACTAGTATAAATGGCTCTAGCAATCATGGATTTAGGAGCTGCTGAGGTGATGCGTGTTGGATTGAAGGTTTTACACTGGAGGATTTCAACTGATGCATCACCTTTGATGCTCAACTGATGCTCAACTGATGCACCCCCCCCCCCTAATTTAGCTGCTTCTTAGAGAGCAAATTTGATCTTTATTGCCACAGACTATAAATCCAATTGTCAATTTGGAGCCAGGCATGAATGCATTAATACACTGATCTGCTTGTGTGCAGGTTTGTCCCTGGCCCTGGTCAAATGAAGGAGAAAGAGGGGTATACACACGGTGAGAGGCAGATTGGGAAGTCCACGTACCCCGATGATGGCATTCAACTCGGTCATTGTCACTTGCTTAGCACGTTCAACAGCCTGTGCGACCTGCTGTTGGTGCTGGAGGAAAGAGAAAAGACAAATCAATACACAGAAAATTAGCATGGGCTAACAGAAATAATGACAAACAGCTCATATTATAAAGAAAGATGGAGAATATTTACCTCTTGTGACAAAAAAGGCATTATTTGAGCAAGAATTGCATTTAGCCGTTTGGCAATCTCAGTCTGAAAGAGAGAGAAAAAAAAAGAGACATACAAACAGTACGTTATTGAATGTTGTCAGCTCTTCTCTAATCACTCAAATGCACTTAATTTCCGACAGCATGCACTCAAACACCCTTGCGTCACTTTCACGTCGCTGAATGCTCTAATCAAGCGTCCGCGGATCTAAACGAGGCATGATGGGATATCTCCAGAACTTCTGATTAATGAAGTAAAAACCTCAGAAACGTCTGTTTTTGCTAAAGTTGCCATGTGTCTGATTCGGCGCATAATGAACAAGAGGCTCTTTGAGGGCTGATATGGTGTGTGCGGCTCACAAAGCCAAACGGCGCTCCAGCACACTGCTACTGAAACAGATCTGGCCAAATCCACAGCTTTGCCAGGCCAAGATGGGCAGAAGGCCTGCGGTGCCCATCTGGCCAAGAAGGAGGGAGAGAGAGAGAAGAGATGAGAGAGAGAGAGAGAGAGGACAGAGAGACAGAGAGACAGAGAGACAGAGGACAGAGAGACAGAGAGCAGAGAGAGAGAGAGAGGAGAGAGAGAGAGAGAGAGAGAGAGAGAGAGAGAGGAGAGAGAGAGAGAGAGAGAGAGAGGAGAGATAAAGGAATGGGGGGGCTCAACCCCCTCCACCACCCCCTCATTACCCAGACAGATTATTTCATTAAGATGCTGAAATATGCTAATGCTGATTTGGTGCTGGGAGATTAACGATGGCAATACTGAGCAATTACCATTTTCCCCATGCTCCCATTCCAGCAGCGCAGGAGGCGAGGAACCGGAGCCCTACAGCAATATTCAAAATGACTTTTATTGATATGGAGAGACGGACAGGGTAATCAGCCAACATGCTCTGGTTCTCCTGCATTACTCACAGCTACCTGAAGTCCCCAAGAGCTGTATTTCATCATGAGCTATGCTAACGCTTCAGGATAAAAGGGAGAGAAGGGAAAGGAGAGCACGAGGGAGGGGGGAGAGGAAGTATGGGGCGGTGAACAAATTGATTATAGGTTGGAGCAGATGGCCCAGCAGGTGAGGGAGGAGAGAAATTTCTCTTTCTTTCACTGAGAACCACATTCCGTTCATTTTTTGGCAGTGTGACCTCTGTGCCTGTGGGAGGGTGCTGACCCTGGCACTCTGATGGATTCGGTCTCTCTTTAAAGCGGGTGAGAGTGGATGTGTTCTGACCTGTGATGAACTGTCTCTAGGGATGTGAACAAAGGATCTAAGCCCTCTCCACACCCCTTCAGAGTCATTGAGCTATTAATGCCTTTTCAGCTCAGCTTTGCTACACAAACGCACACTACTTCACAAAACAAACGCATACAACAACAATCTGCTGTCATCTAACTAAAAAAGAAATATCAGAGCATAAAAACGCTGCCTGTCCTCATACACAGGCCATACGCTGAGGTTCTTGTTCCTCGCTCACTCTATCAGTTCACACCCTCCCCTTGGCTTCCATTCCTGTATGCCACTCTCAGGTTGCCACAGCAACCGGCCCACCCCTATCTCTCCCTCAGATCATTATGTAAATTGGAGCTCTGCTTGACCATAACAGGCAGTAAAATCATATTACGCGCACAGGGGCAGGTCATTAAATTGAATTTTCGGCCTGTCGATCAGATCAACTCAGCAAATTAATGTGGGATGAAAGGGAGCAGAAGGGGGAGGAGGGGAGTAACGGCTTGTCTTTCATGGGTGGGGTGAATGTGTGTGTGTGTGTGTGTGTGTGTGTGTGTGTGTGTGTGTTAAGAGAGGGAAGATTGAGAAACACAAACCCTACATCTGAGCCAAAAAAGCCTGGTAACTGTCCAAACGGAGAAGATATCCACAGTAATTATCAGAAGAGACTTTTCCATTAATAAACAGCATACAAGACTTGTTAGTACACAACACACCATGTACCACAGCATTCAAATACTGGAGAGCAGTGAGCACCTGCTTTAGCAAACAGCCTCCTGTTGTGATGCCGGCTTGGATCAAGCAATGCGGATTGTGGTACAAATATCTACATTTAAAAAACAAAAACACACACTTATGTAGGGCTGCTTGATTATGGCAAAAATCATAATCACGATTTTTTTTGGTCAATATTGAAATCACAATTATTGTTATTTCACGATACAAGTCATTTTAAATATCAGTAAATTTTCAATTATAAATACTTCAGCAAAAACTAATACTAGCTTGACTAATGTAAGATAAAAGGTCCTAAACATAATTACAGAATACAAGTAATCAAACCAGACAAATAAATACAACAGAAAATACAAATTAAATAAGCAGTGTTCTTTTCATAAAGTAATAGCCTACAACAACCACCAAATTTAATAAGCAAATGTAAAAAATAACACTGCATATAACACTGTATAGTTTTACTGTATACATTAAATGTAGATTAATCCTTATTAAAGCAACTTAAACAAATTCACTCACTGATCTTGACTTAACTTTTTTCATTTTTCATTTGATTATCATTAATGAGAGACTGCAGCAGGAATATTAGGCTGTATTTACTTTAAGACCTAATGCACAAATCCAATATACGGTTACACACATTATCTTTCTCAACTCTGTACGTTTACTTAAGACAACCCACTGTGTACGTGAATACTTTCCAAAAAGGCATTTTTACATTTTTGTGTGTACTCGTTTAGGCGCGTATCTGAAGCCTACTTGCTTATCCGTGTGCGCACACAGGAACAGTGTCTCTTTTGTGGCTTAATGCACTTTTTTTAAATAACCATGTTTAATATCAAATACGTCACGCAGTTTAGCAACAGCAGACTACTCACTTATTTGGACGTTACGTTTGGGCTTCTAGGGAGGAATGAAAGTGAAGGAAAGGAAGATGGGCTGGACTGAATGCTCAAGTGGCACAATAATTGGTTTACCTCGATTCTCTTGTTTTCATAATCATTGGAAGCCAAAATCGAATCGAAAAAAGAGCCCTATATCTATGCTTAATTATCTTAAGACTTTTTATATTGTGACACTTTAGATGATAAAATATCATTTAATTGACAATCTTATGACACAAAAATACTGTACTGCTATTACAGTAAAGACAATAATGATAACATTTAGGGAAGACTATGGGAATTACCAAAGAACAAACAAAAGTGACCCAGACATATTACAGTGATGATAAACTAAGAGGAAAAACATGATTGTAACAAATGCAACAATGCAAATAATCTTAATGGATTTTTCATTTTTACTTCATGCAAAAGAGACATTTTCTTCATGCAAATCTGAGGCAAAAAAAATTCTGGAGGCAAAATGTGACCTGGACATGTTTGTGTGTGATTCACCCTTAATAGAGTTCATAAAACAAGCCAAAAGGATTTTAATCCGAATCACTTCACACAAACTAAACTACTACATACATTAACCTCAAATTAAACCACTGCACCATGGGAAGAGAACAGGAAGTGTGGAACTGCTGAGTGCCGTAAGCTACCAGAACAGCTCCCACACAGGCTGATAAAAAATAGGGCCAGGGAGTAAAAACAAGGCCCTTCAGCAAAGAGAGGCTTTCTGCTCAGCTTCACAATCCCAGGTGCTCAGTGCTGTCAAGCAGTATGTGAAGAGCTCTCACACACAGCCCAATGTCAATGGCACGCCAGAAGCCATTTACCTGTTGCTGTGGGTACGAGCTGAGTGCAGGGAGACACTGATGAGGATTAAATATGCTGCAAAACAACTGCACACTGGAGGAGAGCCACTCACTGACAAATGAACACACATACAGCTGCACTCTCTCTGTGACTCAAAGAACAATTACAAAACAAGAGACAGGGAAAGAAAGTAAAGTCAGTTGGACGGTTGAACTTACATTTACATGCTCACTCAAACATAAAAAGCCACATATACATTCTTCACAGATAAGTCGTGCTAACAAATAAACGAAAGCACTCAATGGCATTTACAGATTTGAGTTCATTCCTTCCCGCCTGACACAGACTCCTCTAACCCTCGGCTTCCCTCGGGCTGAAAGGCTGCATTGAGCAGCAGTCGTCTGTACAGGGTGTCTCTGTCTTGCCCTTGCTGCATATGCAGCACAAATCCTGTTAGAACTGTTAAGTGATGTTTGTGTCTCTCTGTGCATTCATCTGCTGAAGCCGGACACAAAGGACACAGACACGACCACCTGGTTCAGTGAACAGAGCTGAGAGACAGATGTGGCCTAAAATTACACACAAACACTACAGTATCTATATCCAACACTAAGGATGCGATGTGGCGAGCAGCTTAAAAAAATCTCCTGCTTGTATCGAATTATTATTGCACTGTCCAATAAGATAAAATATTCAGTGTAGCCATTTTGAGAGAGTAAATAAACAAATAATAATAATAATAGATTAAACGTTCAATATTAGGGACTTAAAATTGATCAGTTTTGGTTTCCATTTATAATGTAGGCTAGGGTTGTGCCGATAGACGATAGTATCATGTATCGACGATAGTCTGAGATATCGCGATGCAGATGCATTTGAAGATATCAATACGCTAATTGGCTCGTTTTAACCATTTTATTATTATTATTATAAAGCTAGTACTGTTATTATTAAATTAATATTAGGAACTACAATTAATTTGCCTTGCCTAAATTCATATCGACATCACCACATAGCCTAACACTTGCGACAACACAGACACGCGTGAATGAGGACTCCTCTAAGAAAATGTTTTTGACAGTAATAATACAATTACTAAATATTAACAATAATAATAGGCCTAATAACAGTCTTTAGTTCACAAACAGTCAACTCTGTCATCTGTGAAAATCAAAAGCAGCTTCAAACACTTGTTTAACAAGAAATATTCTTCAAATTTTTTCAGTCATATAGGTCCACAAGAGAAATATTAAGCCAGTAAATTAAGATAGTTGCTATACCGTTATATCCATCGTCGTCTCTGAGAATGCGGCGTTAATGCAGCAACAGATGCTGAAAGCTCAGTCCGTTTTTACTTTCACTTTCAGTATTGATGCGTTTTCATGCACGTTCTTAACCCGATTATGCTGAATAAACTGACAATGCATGTGGTCATGTAAACGCATTAACCCGTTTTCCTTTATCTGAGTCAAGTCAAGTTTAAGTATAAACCGATCGACTCAGCTAGATTTTTGCCCCTTACTCTGATTTCTCCCTGCATTTAAAACACATTAACCCGCGTCTTTGGCTTATTGAGTGCATCCAACAGGGAGCTGGTAGGACGACACATATCGCAAACTGCGACTCTTTCTTGACCCAAGAAAGAGTTAAAACGTGTTCTCATATCATGCACAAGTAGGCTACAGTCAAAATGCTGCATCTGTAACAGCATTAGAGGATAATGTGTGTCCGTACAATTCCCGCTGACATGTTGAAATGCATTGAGTCAGATACAAAAATCATTAGGATCTTTTCTTACCTCACCTGAACCACTCCACCTTTGCTAGCAAAATAGAAAAAGATTCTCTTATATAAAACGAAGTAATAAAACAAGCAAATTAATGAGTAAATAATCAAATTAATAATCAAATAAGTAAGCCCCGCCCCCTCACGATAATATTGTGTATCGCCAATCTCACAGGCTGATGATAGGATGATATGAAAATGGAACATATCGCCCAACACTAACGTAGGCCATGTCAGGAAATATATATAGGATTTTTCATTGCGAGTGATACAAAAAAGTGCTTATTTAAAGTAAGTTTCCTTAAAGGAATCAAAGGGGGGGGTGAAATGCTATTTCATGCATACTGAGTTTTTTTTTACACTGTTAAAGAGTTGGACTCCTATGCTAAACATGGACAAAGTTTCAAAAATTAAGTTGTACGTTTGATTGAGCATTTCTGTGCCAAAAATACTCCATCCGGTTTGTCACAAGTTTCGGAAAGTTTTTTTCGAGTATGGGTGTGTGTGACGTCAGGTGGGGCGGAATTTCCTTATACGGTCCTAAGGGCACTTCTCCCTGAAGGGCGTGCCGCGCACCCGTAGACCAGAGCGAGAGAGCGAACGCAGTACGCCCATCAAAGCGCTGCGCTCGGCTTTAGGGAAGTTCAGTTCTACGCCGGATTTGCAGATCGTCTAATGCCATTGCTTAAGGATGGAGCAGTCCCAACGATAAAGGTTCACGGTCGTGCGTTGGAACAGCAGGCGGTGAGTAAAACTGCTTCAAATGTCTGTGTTGTTAGCTATCGGTGCGTAAGCACCGCACACACGGCACGCCTCCAGCCGCTCTTTTTTTTCCGGAAAGACTCGGTACAGCCTATCTTTCTTTTATAAATATAATAAAACTAAAGACTTTTTAGAGATATGAAGGATGCAATACTACTCTATAGGTACTCAAGATTAACATGAGATTGACTGAAACTGAGTGTTTCACCCCCCCTTTAATGAACATAATTTAATAAAAAAATGCAAATGCAATGTACACGTTACAAGTCAGTTAACCTGATAATCGCGTCAAAGCAGCTGGTACACGGCACGACAGTCCTGTAAACACGTCGAAGACTCTAACTTTCAATGCTGCTGCTATTCATAGATTTCATGTGACGTCACACAGTGGAGCGGCCGCCATTTGTAGGACCGAATTGCAACATGCCGTCTATCTGCTGTGCTGTAAACTGTGATAATAGGGCATAACGGGGGCATTTAATACAACACTAAATCATAAATCAGATATACCTATACAACAGTGTTGTGCCTGAACGTGTTCAATTAACGATAGTTCATGAACTCGTTCATATTTTGGGCGAACATGAACGGAACGTAGCCTACTGAGTTGCTGCCTAATGAATTTCAGTTTTAATTCGTTCAATAGGGTGCCAGATTTCTATAGAGCCTTCCAGGCGAAACCCCGGCTAAAACACACCGTAAACAGGCCTTAATATGTAGCGAAAAAAAACACCCAATCTGGCAACATCAGCCACAGCCACAAGACTGCGGTGTGTGCGAGTCACGAGAGAACACTGTTTCTGCACCACTGATCCAGAGTCAACAAGCACTTTGATCACTTGATTTCAAAAACAACACATTTCAGCGTGCTAGATCACCTCTTATTTTACTTTTATTTATGTGTATTGGACGGTACATCCATGCCGCGAGATGTTTCAAAAGATGTGGGGACATGGAGAGGGATTGTGGACGAGATGTAAATGTCAGCAAACGTAAAATTTGACCAGCTTTTACTAGACTTTAGTGGAGTCAGCAGTTCGTTTAACAGTAAATACGGATCTATACCTAAAGTATCTATTTTATTTAAATACCGTTGCTTTTCATCTGTGCTATTTAAGTGTGCAACATCTTTCCGATCACTAGGGAGAGATTATGCGATATAACGCAAAGGTCCTAAAGATGGCGGCCACAACAAAATTTTTCCCAAACCACTTCAGCGGAAATCCCGCCCTGCAGCTGATTCTAAAGTTTTGATTGGTCATGTCAATCACTGTACAGATTGCCTACACCCAACCCTGATCCCTAAACCTACCCGTCACTGTAACCTAAACCAATGAAATCGGTTGCAGGGCGGGATTTCCGCTGAAGTGGTTTGGGAAAAAAAATCACGCAAAAAAAGTCACGTGACTGAAACCCATGAATAGGTTCAGACAAAAAAAGAAAGAAAATAAAAAGACTAGTGAGCAAATGATTTGGTACAATTTAACATGTTCGGAAATTAACTTGCAATTTACTCTGCACATAATTCCTCAAAAACAATGCGAGCAGCGATTGTCACGGGATTTCCCCCGAGAGGAAAAAGAGAAAAAAAAAATACATAAAAAAAAAACACCTGCGAGCTCGTACAACTGCAAAAATCAGCACACAGTGAAAATGACAAATATGACAGTGGACAATTGAATATAGTTGAAATTAGGGGTTTAAAGTTGCAGAAATGCACACTTCAGAAGATCTCACAGATGGATTTCACCAAGTCTGCAACAAGGTTTGTGAAATTAAACATTTATTAGATATTCAACAATGTTTAAATTATTATATAAATGCGTATTTGCTGAACGCTAACGGTAAATGATAAAGTATTATAGTTATTGCCTTTCTATTATTAATCAAACACCACAATACTTTTTCATATAGCTTACTTTTCTTTTTTTAACAGTTCTATCTAATAACTTAAACAGAGACCGTTAACTAATGAAGACATAGATTGGGATCACTGTGTGCTTAGGCACTGTTCTCAGCTGTTCTCAAATTCTCCATTTCCGTCACATTGGCCAAATAGAAAAACGTATTGGGCAACTCCGATATTTTAAAAAAAAATGCAGAATATCATATAGCTTTTATATATATATATATATATATATATATATATATATATATATATATATATATATATATATATATATATATATATATAATATATATATATATATATATATTTTAGGTCAACCACCAATTATAAAATAACCCTGTCTGCACTTTTTGATTTAAGTAGCTCATGATTGTTTGTCTTTTAGGAATTCACTGGTCTGCCATAATAATGAGGGTGCACTTTGTCACCACTAGACATCTCACTCACATGTACACAAACACTTCTGAAGAGAGACTGCAGTGTGCTCTGAGTCAGTTTGCTTTGGCTCAGAATCAAATCGACCATCATCACCTTGGCAAACAATTCCTGGAATCCTGAATAAATTATTCATCTGAACAAGTTCCCTCCCCGCTGCCTGTCTCAACCCCCCTCCTCGCTCTCTCTCACCCTCTAAGGCCACAGACTGAGCTTCACTTAATGAATCTGGCTTAGTGTGTGTGTGCACACAAAGAACTGACCAAATATAGCCACACCAATGATAACACACACACACACTAGTTCTGCATTCATTCAGCAGTGAGTACTTCAGGACAAAATGAGGAAGAAAATGAAGACAGAGGGAACTGTGTTAAACACAGAGGGACAGCAGTTCAGGGGCCTCTGACGCTCAGTAATTTAAGGGCTACATTGACAAGCACAGCCGTCCAGTTCTTGCCCCCACACGGCCAGCCCTCCCCTCATAGCCACACACTCACCATCCTGCCCGGAGCTCTGGCGTACCGAAAGATCAGCACCACTACAAACTCACAAGCGCGTTTACATAAAACAGTTATTTAATAGTATTCTGAATCTGGTGGATCCTGAAAGCACATGGCAAATCTGGCACCTATGTGCATTTTCCTTCCGTTCTTTTCCAGCCAAAAGCACTACATGAAGGGCAGACTATGTGTTATCAGACTGCTGTCATCACTAACTCCAGAAAGAACAGGGAGTCCATGCTCCAATGAATAATTCATGCATTTGAGTCCACTCAGTCAGGGCTCTATTGATAAACAAAAGAGAGGCTCTAAAAAAAAAGGAAAAAAAGTCGATTAACCTGTTTGCGCAAAGCCCCTGCACCTACCCTTCCCTCCCTTTTCATTTTCTCTCAGTCTCTCTCACAGCTGGAGATAAGTGCCTGACAAAACCTTTCAGAAAATGCAGTGTCTGTGAGAGAGAGAGACATGTGGCCCAGACACACACACACACACACACACACACACACACAAAACCCGGAGTAGCTGATGGATCGTGCATACTGTTCCAATTCACCACCCTCACACTGATACCATTAACCTTGTGAGGCCTCAGGGTGAGAACCATAAAGGGCCTCTTCAAACTGAGCCCTCCTCATATGACTATACATCATACCACTACTAATGACATAGACCAGCCAACACCCCCATTTCCTCTATTTCTTTCTCTCTCTCTTTTAAAATGCATAAAATGCATTTGTTACAAAACCAATCGATCAGTTTCAGGAAGAAAAAAAAAAACATACAAGCTGCCAACAATTAGGGCAGCCTGTGATGGCCACCATTCACATCAATTACTAAAAAAGGTTAAATAACAATTCCTGCTAGATGAAGCTGACCTAATGACCTTTAACTGGGCCGGCCTCCACCTTTGTCTTGTTTTTTTTTATTTATTTTTTTAGTTCTGTTATGTGCAGACACCTCTTTTGGCTACTTTTATTTATAGGGCAGCATAGGAAACAAAAACAAGAAAGGGAAACATATTCAGGAAACAAATTTAAACTTGCACAAGCCAGATTCAAACTAGGCACTAACCACTATGCCTCTGACCATTGTAATCATATGCATCACTACTCAAAACGTATACTTGCATGTGTTTGTGTATGCGCCTTTTGCAGACTCTGACAGATATATAGCTATTAAAGGAGAACTCCGGCGCAAAATGAAATTTGGTCTAATTACACTTTGTTACCTAGTCAACTGTTATCTGAGATTTGTTTTCATGATTATCGAATGTAAATAGTTTAATCTCTAAAAACAGTTTAGCCTATAACACTAGCATAACGCTAGTATATGGGGCAAAGAGTAATGACAAATAAAAATCGCTAGTTAATACCACTAACAAGGCTCAAAATAGCCCAACACTAACACGGCAGCATAATCAGGGTCCCTACATACAAACCGAAGCATTGAGAACGTTGTAAGTGTACAAACAGTTTAATAAGAAGATATTTTATACATACAGTCAGCTTCGCGAAAACAGACAGGAGCCATCTTTGGAAAACAGTCTCGAGCAATCGAACCACGAACGCCGAGCCAAGTGCGCAGTTGAGATGTGAACGAGCCAGTTGTTGTGATAAGGTGGCTCGGCGTTCGTAGTTCGATTGCTCGAGACTGTTTTCCAAAGATGGCTCCTGTGTGTTTTCGCGAAGCTGACTGTATGTATAAAATATCTTCTTATTAAACTGTTTGTACACTTACAACGTTCTCAATGCTTCGGTTTGTATGTAGGGACCCTGATTATGCTACCGTGTTAGTGTTGGGCTATTTTGAGCCTTGTTAGTGGTATTAACTAGCGATTTTTATTTGTCATTACTCTATGCCCCATATACTAGCGTTATACTAGTGTTATAGGCTAAACTGTAAACTGAGATAAAAGTATTTACATTCGATAATCATGAAAACAAATCTCAGATAACAGTTGACTAGGTAACAATGTGTAATTAGACCAAATTTCATTTTGCGCCGGAGTTCTCCTTTAAGCTGCAGAACATTTTTTAAAACCCATACACTGTCCAAAAATGTCTGCAAAGACACTGATGTGTTATTGTCATCTCTTTGACCAGACAAATTCGTTGACTGTCATGGCAGAGGACACGTGCAAAAAAAACAAAAACAAAAAAACCCAAATGAAGCAAACAATGCAAAACACAAAGAATATGGTGTCAGTGTACATCACATACCTGTTTATGCATTTCAATGTTCAGCCCATAGGACATCTCATAGTACTGCAAGAGATAAGAGAAAATGAGAAATGTATTCAGCACACAAGTAATAGTATTATGATATTGCCTACAGTAGTCTCTCACTAGGGTGCATTTTATATATATATATATATATATATATATATATGCACCCTATATATATATGCACCCTATATATATTTCTATTGATTTCCTAGTTTAACAGACCAAAAAAAAAGCTAAGTACACAAAGCTAAGACACAGATCATTGCCTGATTATAGGAGTAGAGAGCAATGTTTATGAATCCCTCTGCTAACACTTATTTAGCGACCACTTACTATTTACTCAGTCAGCACCACTAACATGGAAGCAGAGTTCTCAAAATAGTTACTAAACAGCTCTTAAAAACAAACTATACAAAGACTGACAAATAAGCATCTAATCTGTTATCATTCACTCTTCTCTTTCTACACCCTTTTCATCTCTAAGAAACATTTATTTTCCCTCACAGGCATCTGTGTCATCTCAAGATAAAAGTCATTTTTCTACACTCAAAACAGTCGATCAGACTATGTTCATCCAAACAACTAAGGCAAACATTTGTTTTTCTTGGAGCATGTCTGTGTATTTCAGTTAGTTTATCTGGTAGTGGCCTTTTTACCACACGGCATTCCTCCGAAAAATAATATTTAACAAAGGTGCCAGCATGTTGAGTCAATACCTACTGCATGTTCAAATAAGATAAGAGAGAGTGGAACTCAGTTAACACTGTTCAACCTGTGCACTATTACATCACATTCTGATGGAATTCAGTTTCCACTCACTGGACTTCTAATAAGAGGTGTTCTGCCACACTCATATTAGTGTGATTCTTGAATTGCACACAAGAGCCAACATAGAGAGACTGAAATCACCCTGAAGGTTGATAACGTTTAGGCTGGGTAGTAATTTAAGTCAAAAACAACTATACACACTTAAATTGTATAAATGCATTGATTGTTTGATTTTCAATTGGCTAGCTGAGAAGATCAATGACAGCCCAACAATCGTCGTCCTTTACATTCACTGCAAGCTATTATCGTAGCATTCTTATTTAATCTTGACAAATTACTTACAATATAGTGGACCCTTAAATGCCGTTCATAACAAAAATCTAAACCTGATTAGACTGAGCCTTTTTTCTTACTCGAGTCAAGAGACACTCAGCACCTGGAAGATGGAACAAGAAGTAACTCCCTGTCCAAAACACCCTTCAGGCATTTTACAACAAATAAAAACACCCACACTCTTATAATCTCACCACTGATCCTTGGGTGCAAATCAATGCAAACGCTATTACACAATAAATAGAGGTAGTGGATACTAAACAAGTGGCTGGTGGCCCTATTGACGTTTTCAAGGAACAAAAGAACAACAGATAAAGACTCAGATTAAAAACAAACTCGCTCTTACCATGACATAATGTCGCTGCATCTCTGTCTTCTCATTTGCCAGTTTGTCATACTCCACTTTAAGACTAAGAGGAGAGAAAGAAAAGGAATGAGTTCCAATCATTCCTGGATGGCAAAGTAACTTAAAAATCTCTAGGTGGTATCATACACATGGGATTTATTGACACAAATACCAATGTTGTTTTTACAGTCATTTACATGAAATTACAAATAAAACATTAAACCACTATTACAGTTACCGTATATAATGTAAATTACATAATACATAGTTTAATATGGTTATAATTACTTATTAACTCTGTTATGACAACTGCCGGGCTTAAAGTTGCACTGATGCTGCATTTGACTTGGATTTAAAGCAGCTTCAAAACAGGCTCTGAGTCTACAGGTAACAGGTGTAAAATGCATCATCATATAGGTCATTAACAGCAATATTTACCTGTGGTACTGAGCTTGAAGGAACTGAAATTCATCTTTGATCCTGTCACAAGATTCTGCTACAGTGAATTTGAAGCCTGGCTGACCAGGCTGGTGAGGTGCCTGAAAAATAATAGCATTCATTTATGTAAACTGCTGTAAAGCATAAAACTCACATTATTCATATAATCTAACCTAGTCATTGATGCAATATGCTATTATACCAACTGTGTTTTTAATGTGTCACTGCAGCTTTGACTTCCTACCACCATTACCAAAACAAACTACGACCTTCTCCATTTTACAGCAGTCCATAGGTCTCAGGTTTTTGAACAAGTCATGGGTATAACCACGGGTGTCAATAACACATTTCATGCTTCCCGATTTTCAAGGAATTTATATTTCATCGGAGCTGAATTGCGGTTTGTCAGAAGTGCCCAGGCGCTCCCTCGAGCTCGGCCTGTCGGTGGTTTGGACACTCTAGTGGCAACAGCCTCCAACACACAGCAGCGGTCGGAGCGATACAGACGGGTCACTGCGTCTAAACAGCCCCGGAGAAAAACTAGCAACTAAATCCCCTCCTTCCATTTATTTTTTTTACTTCAAAGTGAGATGAAAATGTACCACTGTTCAGAAGCAAGTTAACGGACATCCAGAAGAGCACATTATTGTTAAGTTTTAGCAGAAATAAAAAACACGCCGCGCGAGAGAAACGTCACGCGACACAATAGTGCGCGAGGATCACGAGCTCAACGGTCGAAAAGGCTCGCGCGGCGCTGGATACAATGCATCAATATAATTTATGTTACTCACCGGATGCCGGCCCTGCGGATACATCTTGAATGTATCCTTTCTGAGGTGAAGATCCAGGGGAAGTGGCGTTCTTCAGTAATCCGAGTAGATGAGTGAGAGCCCGTCCGTCACCCCTCCCTGCACTCGCGGACACACAAAGCCCAGTCGGTCCACGCGCTTCTCGCACTCCTTTCCCCCGGTTTAACCCCTTTATCCTTCACAGAGCCGATGAGCAAAACAAAAACACATCGCGTTGGCTCATTATCTCCAATAAGAGTCAAGCATTCAGCTGCGCGAGTGCTGTAAACACAGAATAGTTGTGTAGAGTGAGTCAAACACACATTTGCTGCTTGTCATCTGCGCTGCGAGCTGCGACTAACAAGCTGCTTACAAGTCTTCTCGCAATAACAAGATTACCTGACTGCTGTTTGCTTGAATGTAACCCGACAAGATTACAGAACAATGTCAAAAACGCGACATAAGACATACAGCAACCGAATCCCAATCAATTTATAGCAATTCCTCAATAAAGAGCTAAAAAAAATGCCTTTATTCTGTTTAACACAATCGACCCTCGAAGTAATTAGGCTACGAAATAGCAGCTATGCGAATTGGAAAACAGGA
Organism: Chrosomus eos; assembly: GCA_036326025.1. NCBI lineage: Eukaryota > Metazoa > Chordata > Actinopteri > Cypriniformes > Leuciscidae > Chrosomus > Chrosomus eos. The sequence continues at coordinate 23,055,860 of CM070818.1, forward strand.
ACAGAGAAAATAAAGCACGAAGAGCGTTCATTTGCTAAATAAACAGTTTAGATTACAAGTGGATACTTTTGAAAGTTATCTTCCGCGTTACCTTTAGTCTCCATAAAATCCTTTTCCGCGAATGTAAATACAGCATTAATTCCTTTCTCCGCGGAAACGTCGAAGTCCTCCACTCGTGACCTTATACGATCAGTATTAGGCGCTGGTTGGGAATCAATCCCAACCCTAGAAAAGCAGCGCCTACAACCGCTTCGAGAAGGGTCTCCTCTGTTGAGACTCGTGCCTCGCTTGAACACAATTCGCAGAATTGTGGTTGTTGGAAAAATCCCCCAATCCCTATTTGCTTGTTTGTTTAAAAAGGTCTGGTTGTGAAAAGTTTGCCTCGTACGAGCCAGCCGCTCTCAATCGCTTTGCCTAGTTTCTCCAACACTCACAGTACCACACACAGACTGCCCACTGACACGCGGGCTCAACTACCGCGAGAACAACAGAACGCGACCAATCAAATCTCGAAAAGGACTTCACCAAGACCGACCAATCAAACCTAGGATCCCACGTGGGTCACGCCTGTTCTGCGCGTGCTGATTGGCCAATAAAAACCTGACCTCATGTTCGCCATTTTGGCTCTAAAATAGGTTGCTTTCCCCGTAGACAAACAACTTACATGAGCGACGATTGTTCGAAGTCTAGCCACAAACTGAAATCTCTAGAGATAGATTGTAGCCTAAGAAATACATATTACAAGCGAAATTGTCTGTTGCGCTTCTATTCACTGATTTAAGACCATGACTGCTGCTGTTTCAACGAAAATCAGTTGTAAGTTTAATTAAATCTGTATAATTACGTTGACGTTCATAATAATGTTTAATGTCATATTTTCAATAAACTGCGACCTCGTCACTGATTTAAAACAAATTGAGCGACTGGTATGTGCCTAAACATCCTTCAAATGTCCAGTTGTATCCCTTCCAAGGACGCCTATTACAGTGATGCAAGAGCTCGGGCACCTTCATTGCCAATGTATAGTTATGCTACCGATTCTGAATGTAACTCAAATTAACAGCATAATCTGTGAAATCAGCCCTCATTACTTGATTCACGCTGTCTGCTCAGCAACACCCTCCATGATGCCCACGTCTGCGACCGAAAAAAAACCCAACCTATCATGTGTTGCTCAGACCCACGTGGGGCGAGGCTCGTTGTTCTGCGCCCGCCGACCAATCAGAGCGCTGGCCTGTATCTGATTGGCTTAGAGCGACACGGGTTGTCAGTTCGAGACCTAAGTTGTCAATCAAGCCCACGAGGGGTAGAGCGCTGACAAATGCCTGTGCCTCTCAGCCTCCCGCCTGCGAATAGTGCTTGGAATGGCTGCTTAATTAGCTTCGAATGGCTTTTCCTTCCAGCTCAAACAATCTGTCACTACCATGTGGTAAAAAGAGCCCTGCGTAAAACAAAAGAGGGAAAAGCTAGTAGGGGCTAAATATCAGTTTGATTTTTTTTCCCTATGTATGCAAGTCGCATTACCACAAAACAAAACATTTATTCCACTTAAAGGCTGGTTCGTTGTAGCCAACTGTTTCTGGCTTTATTTGTTTTCACAAAATAGGGATATAATCTGATATGTTTATTAATCCTCCATTGTTATTCATTTATTTTTAGTCGTTTAAAAAATAACAATATTAGACATTTGCTGTATAAAAAAGCAATCTAAGACACCTGATCATGGAATGCATTGTTAAACTGAAGCTTCTGTCTAATTGGACACATTTAAGATGTGTGCACTCGGGGACTTCAGGGTCATTTCAATACAAAAGATCTGTGAAAAAGCCAACCATTGTTCAATTAAACTGTAAACTTTTGTCCATCCTATTCGGGAGGGTTATTGGCTGGAACAAATGTAAGGAGTGGAATCAGGGATGGAGCATGGAGTCACAAAGAGAGCCATAATTGATGCATTACTGTTTCAACACTTAGGAGAACTGTGCGTCTTCATTTTTGTCTGTGCACAAATGTATTGACCCCTCCCCCTTCTGGAATTACAGAAATGTTCAAAATGCTATACTGGGTTAATGGCAGACATCCCTCTATGAAGGGTAAGCTATCTTCAAGCCACTTGTACCATTGGTGTGCACAGAGATAATAGAGATTTCCTGCTTGCTCAGTGACCCCTAAAAAAGGTCTATATAATACAACAAAAGTGAGAGTCAATGAGTTTTCAACCCACAGACAAGGGCTAACAAAGTCCTGTTAAGTCTATTTTGATGACCATAGTAACAGCTGAAGATGACAGACTGCACCCCACCCCTCTTTTCAAATTACTGCCTGGGCTATAAAACCAGGTATTTGTCGTATACCTGCAACAGTTTAATTTCACTGTGTATTTATGTGTTGCTATATAACCATTGCTAAAGGATCAAACTTATTTAGCCGCAATGTGGAGAGGAAACGCACAACGGATTCATACCCGAGTGCCTGTTCATTCGCACCTTTGTTCTGACAAACACGCTTTGTATTTTCATGCTAATGTATCTCCAAATGATAGCTGGCAGGATTATCCTCAGTATGTGAGAAATGCTTCTTTCTCATTCTCTGCCTTCCTGTTTTTTTTCATCCACACAACCCTCCTCTACCTACCTCTCTCTTCTTTGCTTGATTTCCCTGGTAGTGGAGCAGAAAACTAGGTTTCGACTCTGATGGCGTGCATGCATTGTGGGGCGCCTCTGTCTCTGGATTATTGACGTGCTTTCATACGTGGGATTGGGGCCTGAAAAGAGACATTCCTGCTTACAATAGCTTCAGTGTGCAGCGCTCGGCTGAATGGGCCATGGTGTATCAGAGTGACTTGTCAGGCTGTAATCAATGCAAACAGGATGAAAGGCCTTATCAAAAGAGACAAATGCAGACATGAGCACTGTCGCCAAATGAAAACAAGAGTAAGAAAGATGGAGGTTTTGGCAGTTGGCCCTAGCCTGTTGTATGTAGAGAGAGTGTGTGTGTGTGTGTGTGTGTGTGTGTGTGTGTGTGTGTGTGTGTGTGTGTGTGTGTGTGTGTGTGTGTGTGTGTGTGTGTGTGTGTGTGTGTGTGTGTGTGTGTGTGTGAGAGAGAGAGAAAGAAAGAGAGAGAGAGAGAGAGAGAGAGAGAGAGAGAGAGAGAGAGAGAGAGAGAGAGAGAGAGAGAGAGAGAGAGAGAGAGAGAGAGAGAGAGAGAGAGAGAGATTGAGCCAATAAGCACTTAGAAATTCTGCTTCTGTTCCAGTAAAAGTAATATCTTCCAATCAGGAGCCTCTGCATAACCGTGCTGACTCACACACTGCTCAAAGAAATAGCATATATTAGATGCTAATGTGCAGGTAATGAATGATATATATCCATATAAAAGGACTTAGTGCTTGTGGATCTGTGACCGTTAATCCAACACTTTGATTTGGGAGCTGCCAGAGATGATGGGTAAAGAAAAGCTTCTCTTTAGGGATTCGCCTCCCAATCCAATCTGCATCTGTACTGATGGATTCACTATAATCTCACCATAAAGAAGAAAGAGATTCCACACAGGAACCTGTGGCACATAAGCCTGTTGAGAACTCAGCTGGCTGTCACAGTGTGTGAGTGTGTATAAGCCTGTTTTGAGCCCAGCTGAGTGTGTGTGTGTGTGTGTGTGTGTGTGTGTGTGTGTGTGTGTGTGTGTGTGTGTGTGTGTGTGTGTGTGTGTGTGTGTGTGTGTGTGTGTGTGTGTGTGTGTGTGTGTGTGTGTGTGTGTGTGTGTGTGTTAGTTAGGAGAGGGTGTTATATGTTCATAAGCCTGTTTGGGACACAGCTGCCTATCACAGCTATTTGAAAAGCTCCGGGGGTAAGCCACAGGGGCATGAGAGCTCTCTTGAAAAAAACTTGGCAGCAATACTTTGCTGAGTTTTTCTCCATGTTGTCAAAGGAATCAATAGCTGTGTCCACTCTTAGGTTCAGAGACAGGTTAAGTACACATTTAAAGAGAATCTGGATTACTTAAAACATGTATGGGGCCTCTTTGTGTGTGTTAGACTCTCCATAAAAATTGTGTAATGGAGAACATTTTATGATCCATAAGAGTCTGACGTTTCATTGGTTATTGGAGAAGGACTATTGCTTTTATACAACAGCTCAATAAACAAAAAGCTAGGAATATGTTCACAACCCGATTGGTCGGCTTGATGCGAATATTTTACGACAGAACTTACCGAACATCAAAACCAATGCTGTTTGCTGGGCTAAATATGCCCGCTGTATGTGCGGAAAATGTGTAAAGGAATAAAAATAGCAGCAGGAATCCCTCCGTCACACACAAATGAAGATCTGCTGCGAGGAGACGCTGTTCTGATGCCTGTGCCGAACTGTGATGGGCAACATCCCAGGTATGCTTGAGCATTCTGTCCCTTTTAGGGTCATCATGTCCCGTTTTTGGTTCGTTTACATGTCTTTGTTCAGTGTTGCGTTCATACTTCAGTCAAACCACACCACAGTTTGTTTGGAAGCAACACCCATCACCGCTTGTTTGGTGCGCATCAGGGTTCGGATGGCAGAGTTCACACTTATTCAACTGAACCACACTAACAGAGCAATCGCGCCTGAGCTCGTTTTAATCGAACCAAACATGCCAAGTGTGAACACACCCTTAGTTATTTTAGTACATCAACTAAATGAAAATGAAAAGTGTTGCCTTGGCAACTATCTTAAATAAAGTAAGTATATTATTACTAACCCTAATGTGGAGTATTTCTGAGGCCAGTTTACACCTGGTCATTCATGTGTTTTTACTGATCAGATAGCTATCTGAATTGTTAAAATGGTTCCATTTACACTTGGTCACATAAATGTGTCTCCCCAAAACAAATATAAATCCAATCTTCAATTCCTGGACTATATGCAGATTTAATGGAGTTCACATCAACAAAAGCGACAGATATGAGCTGCATTTTATTTTATTATCAGCTAATTTCAAGAGCAAAGACCACAATAGGAGAGAGAGCAGCATCAGCACTTGTGAGAACCACCTCTTAGACCACCTCCTGAAGTCGTTCGAGTTTCATCTCGAAAGCGTTTCAGAGGGCATTTACACCTGGGCTTTACATGATCGGATAGCTATCCAATCAGAGAAAATGCATGAAGTGACCAGGTGTAATTAGGCCCTTATATTTTAGACACAATTGCCAGTTACATTGTTTTTGCTCCTCCAATGTTCCAAACGAAGCCACAGCAGAAGTGACATTTTTGAAATAATCCAACCCGATCTCACGACCAATTCGTACGAATTTGTACGAGTGGCTAATTCGTAACAATTCATACGACCTGACTCGTACGAATTTGTACGAATTTGTAGGATTTTTGCTAAATCGTACATATTTTACGAATTCCAAATTCGTATGAATTCATACGAATGACCTACCCCTGACCCCGCCCCTAAACCTACCCATCACGTGGGTTTAGACAAATCGTACGAATCCATACGAGTGAGTTCGTATGAATTGTTACGAATTAGCCACATTTTAATCATTCGTACAAATTCGTACGAATTGGTCGTGAGATAGCGTTGAATAATCAATGTTCTTGAATGATTCAGTTGAGTGATTGATTCAATGTCTCATTTCATTCCTGAATTAATCAATGTGTTTGAATGAATCAGTTGAATGAATGAATGAATGAATGAATGAATAAGTGACAAGAAATGACCAGAGGACTATTATATCGCTGCTCGATGAGACTGAGATTCAATTATCTTGACTTTGATAATTTCTTATATATGTATACATTATATTATAATTTTGTAAATGTAGTACATAAGTACTTTCACACTTTGAGAGAAAAAGCAAGAGAAACACAGAAAGAAGCAAAGAGTTCTTCAGAGGGGTGCAGTTATTTTTGGTGATTGAAACACAAGTGGATAGGGCTTTAAAAGCAGGTCAACAAAGTGGCCAGGTGCTGCAGGCGGAGTGTGAAAGCTTGGGGGGGACGAAAAGTCAAGCACCTCCTCAACACCGCCAGTATCTGTAGTACCAACCAAGCTATCATCTGACAGAGAACAGAGGATGAGAGGAAATATAGCTGGCTTTACACCTACACACACACATAAAAGCCCACAGATATACTTGTTCATGCTCACTAGCTGTGGAGTGGGTCTACTGAACACTCTCGCACCTCTCATTAAAAACTACTAACTGTTTAATGAGAAACTATATACATGTTTCCTAATACAAAAAGACAACAACTTGATCTATAAGCTGATGATTGTAAATGTGAGGCTTTTGTTTGTTGGAAACATGTATCCTTTGTTCTCAGTTCCTTTCAGATATTTTGTGAACAATTTGACAAATCACAAACACTAAAAATTTCCCTGGGGGGATATTGTTCTCTGAGGAAGATTTCATGTAACTATATCCTTTGACACACACACGCACACACACACACACACACACATACACACACACATACACACACACGCACGGACGCACGCACGCACCTAAATGCAGTATTGTAGGAGACCCAGTGTAAAACAAAGGTTATCACCTCAGATCAGGTCTTATGGGAGACATGCAACAAAGAGCAGTAGTCCAGCCCAACCCAGCCCTGAGGGTCTCATTAGCATGACACAGCTGTGATCAAGTGATCAAGTGATCAAGCACACCCAGTGCTATCAGCATAATATATATATATATATATATATATATATATATATATATATATATATATATATATATATATATATATATATATATATATATATATATATATATATATATATATATATATATATATATATATATATATATATATATATATATATATATATATTTAAATAGCTGGATTGTCACATTTTCGAGTAAGTGACATGGTATGGTACCACTTCATTTACAAAGGACAAATAAAATTGTAACCTAACCCCTAACCCTATATATATATATTTTTTTTTTTTAATTTTTTTTTTTTACACATTGGTCAAACAGAACTTACTCTTAATCACAATTAAGAACAATATTCATTAATTTACAATGGTTTTTACGAAACAAGCTACAGTTTTTTTTGTTGTTCTGCCCAATGGTTTTTAAAACGTTTTTTTTTTTAAAATACGAAATACGGAAAACGGAATTTACGTTTAAGACCACAGGTTAATAATTATTTTATTGAAGAGGCCTTTATTTGCTTTTTCCAGCTGTCATTCCAATGAAAAGTCTTCAGATTTTTCACTTAAAAAGTGAAGCTTTAATTTGTGAAACTTTCACAGATTGTTCTTTTCTTCAGAATTGTCTAACATCCAGCTGTATTCTCCCTTCTTATTGCTGTATATTTTGATCAAAGATAAACCCTCAATTCACATGGCAGAAGGTGCACATACACTGTAAGTTTAGAACTGTGCAGAACTGAAATAAACACAGAAGCAGAGACTTAAACACACACACACACACACACACACACACACACACACACACACACACACACACACACACACACACACACACACACACACACACACACACACACACACACACCACACACACACACACACACACACACACACCACACAACACACACACACACACACACACACACAATCAATATACCATGCAAACAGATCTGTCTTGTGCAGACTTATCAACTATATAACATCTCTTTCTTCCTTATAAATCTACACAAATGGAGGAAGATATCATCACATCCTTGACCTGGAACTCCAGTGGAACTCTATCATGCTTTCAACATCTACAATCCCTTGCTCTCTCCTTCTGTTGACTTCACAGAGTGCCGCTACCTTGTTATCAGCGTCTCCCTGTAGTCCACTTACAGAAAGGGTTAGGGAGCTTCCCAAGGTCCACCTAACACACTAGAGACTGCTGACTATTCTGCCACTACAATTCTCTCTTTCTTTATCTATCTCTCAGATAGTAATACATTTCACAAACTCTTGGACAAACTCCATCAGTGTGTACCCAATCACACTGTGAAACTCAGATAAGGTTAAGTACTCTTTGATAGTATTATTGAGTGAGTTTGACACTTATGCAGAAGGAGAGAGCTCACTGTCACGGCCCACAACCCACCATCAGGCACACATTTCTGCAGGCATTTTTCATAATGATATTCATAACCTCAAGACTCAGAGGATGGGTGAATATGTGAAAAATAGATCGATATCTCTTGTTGATGGTACTATTTTGTGAACTGCACATTTAAAGGGGGTGGGGGTGCTATTTGGCCTTGGATTATACTATGCTAGTCCTCTAATATGTTTTCAGAGTTAAATAAATAAACAAAATCATGATTTAATAAATATATTTAAAAAAAAAACTATTTTAACATCGATGACCTTAGTTTATGAGTTCATATTTTCATATAATCTTTGAGGGAGATATATTTGAAAATATATTTGTCTTGCTGTCCGATGGAGGACTTAAGCAAAAAACTCGCCTTCAGCTTCCTAATCCAGACTATTTAATGCTATATCATTTTAATGCTAATATAATTTTTAATACATAGCCTAATAAAACATTTGGTGGAGGGATGCCAGAGGACTCTGGATGCCGGAGGACTTGTGACAAGTTTTTACTTCCTCAAGTTATTATACCTACTGTAAAACACCTATTAAATCAACTTTGTTGCATTGGAAGCAATACATCAAATTTCTTTCTTTGCATGCTGAAACCAAAATGCTCTTTTCATCTACCAAATTATTATTTCAATTATCATGTTTATTCAGATCATTATATATTAAGTAAAAATCCTTTAATTTTTGTTAATTCATAAAAAAATATTTTATTGTATGAATATTTTTCTAATTTTTTATACTTTTAAATTTAATATGATTCTCACAACAAAATTCTGTTATTTGTTCCTACCACTTACATTCATCAAAAAATGACTAAATAATGTACGTACACAAAAACATTGTTCATTCATCAATGTTTACAAAATATTGAAAGCATTTACATTTGAAAGTAATTCTCAGGTTTACTTTTTCTTTGATATTTATGGTTTCATCACGTTAGACTGACGTCTTGTGGCCTGCTGATGTGTGCTGGGAATCTGTTATTATAGCAAGATATTTTCCTCAGGGATCAATTTTCTATCGTATCCTATTCCAATTATGCTACATAAAATTAACATCTCATTTTACCAGTGAGAAAGACAATTATGTTAAGTTTAGAACAAGGTTATGAGATTTAAACAAAAAGGATTCTTGACAAACTAATACATCTCAATGTTCTTTTATTTCTTGCAGTGTAACCTTCAAAATCTTCAGTTCCTCAAAACATGCCTATCTTTTTTCTAACCTGTACTGCCTACTTCATAAATGACCTTAAACTATGCTTGAGTGCTTTTAGAAAGCTCAACCTGCCATCTTGACCTAATGAACACTGCTGGAATAAAGCAGCTGTACGCTCGAGTCTTAAGAGGTTTGTCCCCTTCTGTGAGGTGATGGTGTTTCTGGGAATAGGCTACAAAATGCTGTCTCTGTACTTCTATGTCAATGCTACGGCTTTATTCAACTCACGTAAAGTTCGGCATTTTCCTCCTCCTTTCCTTCTCTCACTGCAGAAAGCTTTTAAGTCTGTGTACAGTTTGCCGCCAGCACTGAAAAGTGATGAGCGTGCCATAACCTGTTGCTTTTAGTGATTACCTTCCATTTGCATTATTTATACAGTAAAATCTTTTCGGTTACTTTTTAAAGCATTATGTTAACAAGAGGAAAGAGTCACAGCAGCCACGGTTCACTACCACAATAAAGAATTGATCTGAGCAGGATGTGCTGCTTTTAACCTTCCTTTTTAAAGGCTCCATTAATGCACTCACAGAGAAGAGTGGCAATCCCAGCATGCACTAGTGTTAATGGCACTGTGACAGAAGCCTGGGCGGACAGTCTGGATTGTGCGTCACTGACAGCCTACAACCTACAGGGTGTGAAATCTCTCTCTTCTGCTCTCTCTCAAACACACACACACACAACCACACACACACACACACACACACCACACACACACACACACACACACACACACACACACACACACACACACACACACACACACACACACACACACACACACACACACACACACACACACACACACACACACACACACACAAATAACTCAACAGCATGAGGCGGAATGACTGGGTGCCATCACAAGCAGAGAGAATAGGAAATGGTTCAAAGGTGAATTCAGGCAACCATATCCAGCAAACAGTCAAAACAAGTAAAGGTAAACATCACAGGCATTGTGTGAAAACCGCAGTTGATGGATTAGAACTGCACACTTGCTTTCATTATAAAGAAGGGTGATTAATATCACATATAGGCGTAGCCGGTGTCATCACACAACAGGTATTAGCCACAAATATCTGAGGACAGAGGAACAAAGAACAAGATCAGAGGGAAAAAATGAGGCCATTACATTAACACATCACTGCTGATGTAAGTATCGACGCAGAATGACGTGTGAGGGAAATGTTTGTATAGATTTGAGTAATGTCAGTTACAATACGGATGTACTGCAATATTCCCACTACGGTTATGTGCCATTTAATATAGATTTGAGAATGCTTTTTAAATTCCAGTTTAATTGAAGTGGCAAACATTCTTTTTTATAAGAACTATAATTTGAATCAAAATGTAAGGAAGGTAGAATTAAAACTAATATATATATATATAGGCTATATATTAAAGACAGGTTGGATTCATTTTTTGAAGATGATGACAGATAGATAGAATGACAGAACAAACGATATAGCGAAAGAATGATAGAACAATAGACAGACAGACCCCCCTGATCCTCACAAAATAAGACAAGATAAAATTCTATTTGAATATAAAAGTTGAACAAGCACTTGTGTTCTTAGCACATGTTCCTTCAAGGCAGAGGGTGTTCAGCTTATGCTGATGCGCAGAGCAATCAGACAGCCTGTGTCTGCAAATGTGAAAACTAGAGTATCCGCAGGGATGGAGGATAACAATTAAAGAGCATCTGTCAGAGTCAAGCACCCCCTCTCAGCCTTTTTTCCCATTAATTGGGATGTAGGGAGGCTGAGGGCGGGCAGGTTCAAGAGGCTCCATGTGAATGACAGACCCACTCAGGGGCCTCTTCAGAAACCATCCAGAGCAGATGAGTTTCTGACAAAACGTGATCAACAGCATACGGTAACAGCTGAGGTGTCCCACCCTTCCCCCATACAAATACGCTTTTTCACTCACAGTTACAGCAGTTTGCCAGCAGTGTTCAGTTAAGGAGTAACATAGTTTTGATTAGAATAAAATTTCCCAAAAAGGACACAAATATTGCTCTTTAGACAATCAGCTTTTATTGTGGATGGATGATGGATGGATGGATGGATGGATGGATTGGATGGATGGATGGATGGATGGATGGATGGATGGATGATGATGGATGGATGGATGGATGGATGGATTGGATGATGGATGGATGGATGGATGGATGGATGGATGGATGGATGGATGGGATGGATGGATGGATGGATGGATGGGAGAAGGAGAGACAGAATGGACAAGGGATATTTGAGTTCCTACAGAAACTCATCTCCATTTGCTTTCTATTTAATATTTCTTATGTGTACAAAAACTTAAGGATAAATGAATAAAATTAATGAAAATTCGGTCATCATTAACTCGGCCTGGTTTTCAGTACAGCACAAAATCAAATATTTATGTTTTTGTTATTGTAAATAAAACAAAAATTATTGAATTATGTTTTATTTTCCTTCCTTTATCATCCTCCCATATGCATGTCACTTACCAGAAATGTTGAAAGTCTGGTATTCCATGTGGAGAAAGCAAAACAAACACTTGAGTTTCTTTGTAACTTTGCTATGGACAATGAGCAGAGCAGAGGGTGAGAAAGGAAGTTAAGAGCACTTGTTAAGAGGCCAAGAGTGTCAGCAGTGCGGATGTGACTTATCAGTTCAGTGCTAAATGGGTTCAGTGTCCACTGTCACCTCCCAAGACCTTGGACCAAATGCTTGAGGCTATAAAACTGAATACCGCAGTGTGTAAAACAAAAGAAATCTCTTATCCTAAATAAAATGAAATCTTCAATGCAGCAATATGATTGATTCTAGGATTTAGACGTGTAAATCCTGCCTGTTTCCTTTGATACAAACACAGAGTCTCAATGTTCTGTTCACTCCATTCACACACTTTCTGGAAGGAGCGGAGAGGAGGGCTTTCCTTGACAATACACACCACTGTGTTTTCCTGTTGAACACAAAGGCTATCTGTCACAGCAGGCCTCTTCTGACTCACTCCTCCTAGATGCTAATTTCATGACCTTCCCAGAAAAAAAAGGGGAAAAAAATGCTTTCCCTCTGGTACTCACTGCAACTTAAATCTCCCTCCAGGCGAAATTGACTTCACACAAGTACTGCCATGCTCGCTGAATGACACAGTCTCTCTAAAAATATCCCCTTCACCAGCATTGGATTGCTGTTGAGCTCTATTTCCTGTCAGAACTCACTAGACTAGATGGTGAGATGGAGAGAAAGAGGGAGATGAAGGGAAAGAGCAAGAGTGAAGGCACAAAAACGCTTCAAACATGGAGTTATCGAAAAGTACTGAGCAGGGGTTGTGATACACATCAAACACACCTCAGTCTCCCTGTTATCATGCATACATTAACACCCACAACCTCTCTTACGCATCCTAATAAATAGAAACACACACCTCACAAATGTGTTATGTTGATTTAACAATCATAAATGCTCAACACACACACACACAAGAGGTGCGCTAGCTCAGAGCAGTCAGTTACTCTGATTAACACCGATTAACCTCCTCACGGATCATGAAGTCTGCCGGGCCTGATACAGGATTCATTGATCGTAACACTCAGCTGTTTCTTCCGGACTGAAAACGTCTCTGAACCCAAAACCTTGTAATCATCTTTCTATGATCTTACACACAAGAGAGAGAAAGCGATTAGCCAAATCAACAGAGATTAATGCGCTAACAGTGTGTGTGTAAGAAATTCATTAGTCTGCTTTTCCAAAGAAGATTAAAAATGGACTTTCTTTTAATTCTCTAATTATCAGACTGCTCCATGTTAATGTATCTCCAACAAGGCTGCGGCTCTCAAGCTATTTTTATGAGTATGGCTGATGGCAAGCTTAAAACAAATAGCATATTTAACTGGTGCTAATGACTTAATTATTGTACAATTCGGTGCCAGTGAACTTACTTCGTATCTATCCACTTCAAACTCAAAACAATCACAGAGAATGTATTTCACAGCAGTCTTCAAGGTCAGTCTTGTTTAATTGCAACCCTTTAAAAAGATTGTATCTATTACACCTTTGTGTTCAGTTCACATTTCTCTCATGTGGTGAGTCAGGAAACAGTTGGATGTGTTTTTTATTTTATTTAGGATATTTTTGCCAATTAAGCGGCTCTAGGAGTCACACACCATAATGTCATGAGGCTTGCACGTCGCCGTGTGAGTTTCTTTCCTGATGGTGTGAATCCGGACCTCTGAGTGAATTAGGGTAAAACTTCCCAGGAAGAACTGTATGGACTAAATGACTAACATGTGGTGTTACTCTACCCCTTTCACTCTTGAACCATCTGTTCTTCCTGTCTAACGAGTGATCATTTACCTTTATATCCAGACAGGATTTTTGGTTTGGCGGTGAATGTGTATTTTTCTGGTGTTCATTTACATAGACATAATGACAACACTTTTTGGTTGATGGCACAGGTCATGCAAACAACCTGTGGCGTGAAAGGCAACAAACCTATTTTTTTCTTGTTCTTTTTTTTTACAGAAGAAAGTCACTGGTAAAACAATGCTATAATGAAACAAGTTTTTGCAAAAACTATATTCTGTAAGAATACTCTGATTTTTAAATGCAATCAATGAACAAAACGTTTTTTTTTTTTCAGAACACTGAAAAAAATTTGTTGAATTTAATATTTTTTTTTATGGTAAGTGGTTGCACACAATTGATTTAAGCTACATTTAAACAAATGTATTAAGTTGAACTAAAATTTAATAAGTTCAACTTAATACATTTGTTTAAATGTAGCTTAAATCAATTGTGTGCAACCACTTACCATAATTTTTTTTATTAAATTCAACAATCATTTTATTCAGTGAACCAGTGACCAGCTCTACCAGCTGGTGTGGTCAACTACCATACGCAAGGGTTAATGGGGCCATGCTAACCAGCCAAATCGTGACCCCTTAGCAACAGACTGCAAACAGATATCGAAACAAACAGCTGTGTGCAAAGCAACACATCTCTGCCGCAATAAACACCACTCCAAATTAACAGACACTTCACAGGGAAAGAATTTTGGAAATTGACAAAAAATACAGCTGTCTATGATGATTATTTATTCAAGAGACAGATTTTCAGCAGAGGGAGTCTCGTATCTTTGTCAGCATTTTGAGCTGCACATTAAAAATGTATTATTGCTCTCTGTTTCATCATACCTGTACTCGGAGAGTGACGCCTCAGCAAGAACTCGTTGCAGATGGTCATTAAACTTTTTGTTTCAAAACATTATGATGTCCCCCTGTCATTTACCTACTAAAAAATATTAAAAAATAAAATATCAATAAAAATACAAACAATCTATAAACATCCATATTAATCTATGATCAATATTAATATATTAATATTACAGCTACAGCTACAGTGACATTTATTTTAGACTAAAGTTTTCTTTGAGTGAGATTTATTTATCTTAATACAGAGACAAAACTAAGCAATCCAATAACATGTTTAGGATTTTAAAAAGTTGCATCTCAGGAATTCATATTAGAAGGTCAGGGTCGTGTTATTTTATTGTGCAGTTTAAAGTAGACTGAAAGACTCTGGAAAGAGTGTGTGTGGGGGGGGGGGATCAGTAGATTTTCTGTTGTACATGATGACATCTTTCCTCAAAGAGCTACTCACACCGTTGCCAAGACTGCAGTCCTAATAGTCTCAGAGCTAGTGTTGTCCTGGTAACATACAGGTAGGTGTCTAGTGCCCTGACGGCTATGTCACATGACAGAGAGAGTGCTGCACTCACGTGATGGCTGGCAGTCTGAACTAAAGACAGTTGAGACACCATCTGCTTCCTATAAACTGTTAAGATATACAGGACAGGCTAATGGCCAATGTAAACATATTAAATATAATATGAGCATTCATGGGAAAACCATCAACAACAATCATTGCAGGAGCAGAGACTATAAAGTACACAGTTATCACACAGTCATAAGCATATTTTTAAGCAAAACATTAAACCCATAATACAACTGAAAAGTGTTTTGTTGCTTACAAAAAACTAAATGAGCAAACTGGCCCATGCTAACCAGCCAAAACTTGACCCCATGATATACACACTATACACACACACACATGGCATTTCCCAATCAATATGCTGCATTTTAGTGAGACTCAGTCCTTCCTAGTCCAGTCCTTATGAGGCTTCTGGGCTAGACTCCTTCTCAAAACAGAATGCTGGAATGAGATAATCTACTAAGTCCACTGGCTACATCATAAAGGTTTCTTCTGACACCCATGGTCATGTGAAAATACAAATATATAAATACAAAAAAAAAAAAACTTGTATTAAAAATTGTTGTATTTTCTGACTTTCTATGAATGCAATACATTGAACGACAACCGCCACCATGAGAAGTTTAGTTCTCTTACGAGAGGTTCTCTCGTATTGCGTAAGCTAGCTTACGCTACGGGAAAGATTCCATCTTTCTGAGAAATTGAAGCCAAAAAATTATCCTATAATTTTGTATCCATTGTCAACGCAGTTCAGCTGCAGCAGACCATGAGAGGGCTAGCTAGCCGCTCATTGGTTCGCTCACGGAGAACTGCTTAAGCCTATGAGGGAGCGCGAGTGAACCCGCGACCAATGAGAGTCTGTCTCGCTCTCAATACGTCACCGCCCGCCGAAACGGGTGTGGACGAGACTATAAATATCCCGAAATAGGCTGAATAATCTGATTTTTCATCCTTCAGCGACGCACCTGCATCTGCTGATCCTGAGAGAGAAGCCGCCGTCGTCGAAAAGGCACCTTCTAGCGAGCGTTTGGGAGACTGAGGAAGCCGGCCGACTTCGCCACCTTCAGTCGTCCTGTGAGCTAGCGCCATCCGACGGAGTGTATCCTTTACTCAGAGTTTTCCTTATTGTATGTAAAAGAGCGAGCGTCTTTTTAAAGATGTCTCGGAATTCCTGCGGCTCCTGCCGCGCTCCCCTCGAGGCTGGAGACCGCCAAGTCATCTGCGCCCACTGCCTCGGACCGGAGCACGCCGAAGTCGCCCTCGCCGATGGCGGCTGCGACTTCTGCGATACAATGCCTATGTTGACCCTGCGGGCTTGACTGTTGGCTGCAAAAAATGTCTGCGCCTCTGTCTGCGCCGCGGAAGAAGAAACGCCGCGCTCAGAGGCCGCCGGAGCCCCAGCAAGAAGCGTTCATTCCGCCGGAGCCTGTAGCCTCCCGCTCTCCTTCTCCGCCGCTTCCGGACGAACAGTTGCCGCCGAGTGGCCGCTCTGTTGCCTCCGATGACGCCGCGGACATCAAGGACACTTGTTCGCTTCTCGCTTCCGACAGTGAGGATTGGTCCGGTTCTCAGGTCTCCTCGAACCGCGAATCTTCCAGGACTCGCGCTGGCATTGAAGGAGAGCTAATGCGCCTCCTCACACAGGCCGTTGAGCGCCTCGGTCTCGATTGGTCTCCTCCCCCCGAGCAGACCATCAACCGCATGGACGGCAGCTACCTCCGCCAGCGCTCGACTCCCGCTGCCAAACGGGCTGCGCCCTTCCTGCCCGAGCTACACGCTGAGCTCTCAAAGTCCTGGAATGCCCCGCTCTCTGCCAGATCTGGCTCTGACTCTTCCACCCCGCTCCGCGTTGTGGACGGAGCCACAGAGAAGGGCTACCTCGCCATCCCTCCTGTGGAACACTTGGTCGCCGCACACTTATGCCCGCCCTCTGCTCGATGGCTCTCATCACCTGTGCTTCCCTCGAAAGCCTGCAGAGCGACTTCAAGTTTTCACGGCCGCGCATATTCAGCCGCCGGCCAGGCAGCGTCTGCACTCCACTCGATGTCCGTGCTGCAAATTCTGCAAGGCGAGTTGCTGCGTGAGTGGGATGAGGGTGGAAAGAACCCCCCTTCTGTTGCGGATTTGAGAAGCGCCACGGACCTTGCCCTTCGCGCCACAAAGTCTGCTGCTTCAGCCCTGGCCTCTTCGGATCTGCCGTCACGGGTATCGTCGACCGCTTCTCCGAAGTTCAGAAAGCTTCTCAGGCCATGAACCTCTTTCTGCCTCGTCGCGCTAGCTCCTCTGCAGGCCGCCCACGTGATCAGCCTCCTGCACGAGCCCCACCCCAGCGCACAGCTCAGCACAGCCAGACTGCTCAGCGACGCCAGGGCGGCCGCCCGCGTTCCCGCTCTGACAGCCGTCACAGGCCGCCGCCTCCTCGGGGGCCTCGGCCTAGAATCGCGCTGAAACCTGAGCAACCAAAGTCTGCCTAGCACAGCTTAGCACAGTCACAGTCAAAGATTCGCCCTCTGTTAGTCCCTGCCCAGGCGGCTACTGCAGCAGTGTTTTCAGCCATAACCAAGCCGGTTTCCCTTCCCGCTTGCATGTGCACAAACGCCGTTTTCACGGCGACCCAGAGAAATCTCAAAAAGAGCATAAAAGCCTCTTGTGTACGAAATGTGCCCACAACACTGTGTTCACTCATACACAAAAGCACTTCAGTTCCCCTGTCTCAGGGGAACTGAACTCCACTCTCATAAAGCGGGACTACCCCGCTCGAGTCTCAGAGTGCGTAAGCGCGCCCACAAGCCAGTGTGCGCGTCCCACCTCTGTTCACTCTGTTACAGGGCCCTCAAACTCCTCTCCAAGTGTAAGTCCCGCTGTTATAAACACTATCAGCGCGCTCGCGCAGCCCGCGAAGTGCAGCAATGGGGACCATGTAGCCATTCACCCCCTAGCGTCACGCTTCAAAACGTGGGAAGCTATTCCGGGAATCTCCCAGTGGGTGTTGAACACAATAAAGCTAGGCTATCGCTTACAGTTTCGCCGCCGCCCTCCTCGCTTCCGAGCGCGGCTAGAAACTACTGTGAACCCAGAAGCAGTGTCACTGCTCCGTTCAGAGATAGCAAGCCTGTTGTGCAAGAGGGCTATAGAGAGGGTGCCTCTGGCTATGAGCGAGTCGGGGTTTTACGGCCGTTATTTTCTTGTCCCCAAGAAAGGCGGCGGTCTCAGACCAATATTAGACCTCAGATCTCTGAACAAAGCTCTCGTAAAGAGACCGTTCAAAATGCTCACTATCAGGAAACTCCTCGCGCATGTGCGCCAGGGGGACTGGTTCATATCTCTAGATCTGAAAGATGCATACTTCCAGATCCAGATAAATCCCCTTCACAGGCCATTCTTACGTTTCGCCTTCGAAGGCCAGGTTTATCAATACACCGTCCTACCGTTCGGCCTATCCCTGGCACCCCGTACGTTCACGAAGTGCATGGATACGGCGCTCGCCCCCCTGCGGAGTCAGGGGCTGCGAATACTGAACTACTTGGACGACTGGCTGATTTTGGCACAATCTCAGAGAGAGTTACTGTCTCATCGTACAGTTCTCCTCGACCATCTGGAAGCTTTGGGCCTCTTTGTCAACTGGACAAAGAGCGTACTACAACCCAGTCAGACTATCTCCTTCTTGGGTATAGAGCTGGACTCGGTTATGATGACGGCGCGTCTGTCGACGCAGCGCGCGCACCGTGTGCAGCGTCTCGCCGCATCCTTTCAGATGAACAGACTCACGCCTTTGAAAACTTTTCAGAGAGCGTTGGGTTGTATGGCCTCAGCCACCGCGGTACTCCAGCTGGGGTTATTGCGCATGCGCCCGCTTCAGCTCTGGTTGAAGAGCCGTGTGTTTCACCGAGCGTGGTCCACGGGCCACCAGCTGATAAAGGTAACGCAGACCTGTATCACAGCTCTGCAGCCATGGTCAGTGGCAGAATGGTTTCAGCGGGGCGTTTCCATGGGGACAGTTTCACGCCGAAAAGTCATCTCGACAGACGCCTCCAACACGGGTTGGGGGGCGGTCTGCGAGGGCTCACCGGCCTTCGGCCCCTGGTCAGCTCAAGAGAGCCTCCTTCACATAAACTGTTTGGAGATGTTGGCGGTCGAGAACGCGCTCATGCGTTTTCTCCTGCGCATTCAGGGCCACCACGTGCTGATCCGTTCGGACAATATAGCCGTGGTCTCTTATCTAAACCGTCAGGGCGGAGTCAGATCCAGGAATCTTTTCCAGCTGACAGAACGCATCTTGGTTTGGTCTCAGTGTCACCTGCTCTCGCTCAGAGCGACGCACGTGCCGGGACATCTGAACGACGGTCCAGACAGCCTGTCCAGGAACCCCATTCCCCCCGGGGAATGGTCCCTGCATCCTCTTACAGTTCAGAAACTGTGGCGTCTATTCGGCAGAGCAGAGGTGGACCTCTTCGCCTCGGCGGAGAACACCCACTGCCCAATATTTTTCTCAAAGAGCGAGGACGCGCTAGCCCAAACCTGGCCCAGCCGCCCGCTTTATGCTTTCCCTCCGGTCTCTCTGCTACCGCAGGTGCTCCAGAGAATCAGAGAAGCGCAGCACTCGGTGCTCCTCATAGCCCCGCGCTGGGAGGGTCAGACTTGGTTTCCGGAGCTCACGCAGCTGTCACAGACAGCGCCGTGGCCCATTCCAGTCAGAGCAGATCTCCTCTCCCAAGCTCGCGGCACGATCTGGCATCCCCACCCAGAGCGCTGGGCGCTACACGCGTGGGTGATCAACGACTACCCGTTGCTTTGCCAGAGGGAGTGTTAAACACGATCATACAGGCTAGAGCGGCTTCTACCAGAAGGCTCTATGCGTCAAAATGGTCTGTGTTTTCAAAGTGGTGCACCGAAAAGGGTCTGGACCCACGGTTATGCGAGGTTCCCTCCTTGCTAAATTTTCTCCAAGAGATGCTGGACAAGGGCAGATCCCCGTCCACTCTTAAGGTGTATGTGGCAGCCGTTGCGGCGTTTGATGAACCCCGGCGCGGCCAGTCACTGGGCAAAGATGGGTTGGTAGTCCGCTTCCTCAGGGGAGCTAGAAGGATGAACCCCCCTCGCCCCCCTTCGGTGCCGATTTGGGACCTTTCCATAGTTCTTGATGCTATGAAAGCTCCCCCATTCGAACCGTTAAGCACCGTGGACCTAAAGCACCTGTCGCTTAAGACCGTTTTTCTACTCGCGCTCGCGTCAGTAAAACGGGTGGGAGACCTACACGCGCTGTCCACCAGCGTGTCCTGTCTTGAGTTTGGTCCTAATGACTCCTTAGTCGTTCTCAAACCTAGACATGGCTATGTCCCCAAAGCGATCGGTACCCCGTTCAGGGCACAAGTTATATCCCTATCGGCTCTGCCTGCATCCGATAGCGAAACTGATTCTAATCTCCTATGTCCGGTCAGGGCCCTGAGATTATATGTTACTCGCACTGCTCCGGTCAGACGATCCGAGCAGCTTTTTGTTTCGTTCGGTGGGCGCACCAAGGGGTTGGCCGCCTCAAAACAGTCTCTATCTAGATGGATTGTCGATGCCATTGCAGCAGCATACGCATCTAAAGACCTGCCATGCCCTCTGGGCATCAGGGCTCATTCCACTAGAGGCATGGCCTCATCGTGGGCATGGTCCAGCGGAATTTCCATTCACGACATTTGCGTGGCAGCGGGATGGGCTTCCCCCTCCACCTTTGTCAGATTTTACAATCTGGAAGTACCCGCCTTGCAAGCTAAACTACTAGCAGTCTAGTATGTTTTCAGCTCTTCTGGTTGAGCTGCACTATAGGGGGTTAATTACGCAGACCGAGCTCGCTCTGTTCCCTCTCCATAATGTGCTTATGTACTTCACAATCACCGGCCCGCTCCGCTGGTCTTTTGTCACAGGTACATATATTCATTCCCACTTACAGAGTTCCCCGGGGTCCCCCCCTGGGACTAATAGTGGATGCTTAGCACGCACGGCGTTGACCAGGTGTTCCCGTAGCGTAAGCTAGCTTACGCAATACGAGAGAACCTCTCGTAAGAGAACGAATCGGTTACCTAACGTAACCTCGGTTCTCTCTAGATGAGGGAACGAGTATTGCGTTCCTGGCCGTGCTTGTGCTACTGGCGATTTTCGCTTCAGTTATGAAAAACCAGATTATTCAGCCTATTTCGGGATATTTATAGTCTCG
Organism: Chrosomus eos; assembly: GCA_036326025.1. Lineage (NCBI taxonomy): Eukaryota > Metazoa > Chordata > Actinopteri > Cypriniformes > Leuciscidae > Chrosomus > Chrosomus eos. The sequence goes on from CM070818.1 coordinate 23,077,100, forward strand.
TCCACACCCGTTTCGGCGGGCGGTGACGTATTGAGAGCGAGACAGACTCTCATTGGTCGCGGGTTCACTCGCGCTCCCTCATAGGCTTAAGCAGTTCTCCGTGAGCGAACCAATGAGCGGCTAGCTAGCCCTCTCATGGTCTGCTGCAGCTGAACTGCGTTGACAATGGATACAAAATTATAGGATAATTTTTTGGCTTCAATTTCTCAGAAAGATGGAATCTTTCCCGTAGCGTAAGCTAGCTTACGCAATACTCGTTCCCTCATCTAGAGAGAACCGAGGTTACGTTAGGTAACCGATTCGTTTTATGTCATTAATTTCCAACACAGTAAAAATGTATCATTTATAAAAAATATTTTTCGTCTTGCATTTCATTATGCACCCGGACAAGTTCAGTGCGTATACGCTGAAAGGAGGACACAAAATGAAGGCTGACTTCCAGGGGTCCTTCAAATTGAGATTGCCATGATGACATGGCAGCTGAAATATGCAGCTTTAGGATGCAGCCTTTTGATTGAGAAACACTCACAGAGACTTAATGATTTAACAGCAAAGGTACACCAGGAAACAAAATGATGGTATTGTTGTGGCAAAAACTTCTGTTAAACATCATCACTGCGTAAGAGACACTCAGAGTCAAATTAATAAAAAGAGAAATGTTTATTCTTGCAAGAAGGCCCAGTCGCCATCACAGCCGTTACATTCTGTGAAGTGAGTGGCACGCACCAGGAAGACATGAGACAGCTTTTATACTCTTTTCAAGGTTCCTTCTCACCCGCTGTACTTTTCCACCCAGATAAGGCCCCCACTGCTGTTCAGTTTTTCTTAAGGACACAAACTGGTACTGGAATAAACTAGCCAAACCTGACCATTCCTAAGGTCGAGATGTCCTGTCCCATATATTCCTGAAACGTCACGCACAAGCACGTACACACATATACTTTTACACATTGAATAGATTAGGAATAAATGACTATTAAAATTTTTCCACAACAATTCCCACTTTTTATCATTCTGATTACCCATAATCACAATAATAAACAAAAAGACAAATTTTAAGTCATATCATCACACTACTCTTCATCTCTGTTTTCGCATAACTGATCACTCTTCTTAAACATTTGTGAAAATAACATTTTGAAAAGAAAAAGCTTAGACTGTTTTTGTAAGGATAGTCCCTTAAGTATTAGCAAGCAGATAAAGAATTCAACTAAAGCCGGGCTAGATAAACAATCACTGTTGTTGTACCCCAAGCATAGCTTGACCCTCAGTCACCTTAGTTAAATAAGAAATAGTGTACAGACTAGTTAGAAAAACAACAAATCATCAATCCACAGTGGTTACATCAAAATATAAAGTATAAGAAAAGTATAATAAAACCCTTCATTTCAAAACCCTCTCCTTGTACCTTATCACATAGCGGATAAGCACAGCTTTTAACCATCTGTTCATAACAAAAACATTCATAGGAAGAAGAAAAAGAAAAGAAAAACAAACACCAAATGTCTAACACATGTCACTGTAGCTTCCACTACTAGAATCATCTTCATCACATTTCTTGTCATTGTCATCATCATTTGGATAAAACTGTCATTTTACCTAATTTTACATGGTCTCTTAACCAGTTCCAAAGCATTTCTGTTCATTATTCATTAGATTTTTTAGACAAGTCAGCTGGGTTGCTTTGTTTAATTTTCCTTATCATTATTTTGCTTCAGCTTGCTCTAGCAGGCCGACAACAGAAAGACAGACACAGTTTACCATCCCTTCCTCCACTCAAACAGTCTCTCTCTCTTATTAACAAATAATAATTACATTAAATTAATCACTATCCTTTTACCATTAAATTTTGTTATCCAGACTTTTCTCAAATCAAAAACTGTCTTCATCTTTAGCCCTCCACCATGTCAAACGACCTTCAGGAGTTAAAACTTATTAGTTCAAAATCAACACTTCTATAAGTTTTCTTATTCTTGCCCATGAGGCAGTCAATACATAAAAAGTTTTGTTCCTGTCTCCACAACAAACAATGGCAATCCCCTCATGTTATCAGCTGGCTCTCGAAAGCTCCCCCATAGCTCTTTATCTATAATTTTCTCTTCAGGGTGTTGTCTCCCTGGCTTAATTGCAGACACTTGTCACAATGAAAAACAAGCGTACGATTATGCGGTTTCTTCTGGCAAGTGGTATAGAGGAACTCACATTCTCTTGGGTCAGACTGCCGCAACTCGTCACAGCGCATCTCACCTCTCAATGCTCTGCTGACCCTGGTGGCCTCCAGTAGTCAGCGCTCAACTCTCATACCTTTCTCGCATTGTAACACACCCCCATCCTGAGGTGCCCAATGTCCGTGACCCCCTGCGTTAGGCTGTCCCCTGGCCAGGAAGATCATCCCGTCATTGAGTAGCCAACGTACACACTGGTACCGCTCTTTCCCATCACACAATCAGTTTGCTTTAACAGAACTCAGCTGCTTTCTGGAGCTTAGGAAAGGCACGTTCAAGAGTCACCAGAGCCATTCTGATTGCCTAATAGTGTTCACAGGGAGACAGGTTAATAACAGCAGTATTTAATCACTTAAATCCATTAATCATCTGAAAATCATCAACCTAGCTATACATCTGTAGCCGTAGCCATCGGGCCTGTTTCAATGGTGGAGACTTAAGATAAGACAAAGAAGTTACTGGTCCTAAAATAAAATAATCAAAAATGTTATTTCTATCATTTAAGATCTGTATTATTATTTTAAAGACTTCTTTAAAGTCATTCAGTTTTACATTTAAAACTTTCACAAATACAAATTGCTCTATGAATGGCAATGATTTCTTTTACATCTCTGTGTCTGATTTTTCAACTGAGACACTGTGCTTTTACTATAAATAGCTTATTATTACTTATGACACAGGGTCAGATAACAGCCTGTTAGCTGAAAGTGACTGAGAGAGACTCTGAGACCTTCAGGGCTGGTAACACTGTTCTCTCATAAACTTCTAACTTCAACAAAATCATTAAACTTTATCTATCATCTTTTAACTATCCCAGCTTAAGGCATCTTTGCCAGAAATGACATTTGTTTCCAAATAAACATAATTTTATAGTTGTCTTTATTTAGACATTACAAATTTCCACTCAGATTGAGTATCTGTCGTAGGGCCTACTGGACGTTTACAGCCACAGCACACATCAGATTCAGATAAGCGAGCTGTTCATTACAGCTCCTAACAAACTTATCTTTTTAAAGCAAAACATCAGCTTCTAGTTCTCTCATGGTCAACACTTTTCAAGCTGTTTGTTTAATCAGATGCCTTTTACATTTTACATTTTAGGAACTGTTAATTCAGTAGCCTACTGCCTCTGCTTATTTGATCTTAATTAATTATTCTAGTTCTATATAATCTAAACCCTTTTTAAAATGTTTAATTAAAACACAATCATCCTTTTAGTTACTTTTTCCTTTCTGCAACTCACATTTGTTGTCATTATCCATAATTTTACATCCAACTGTATTCATCAATTCACTTATAAGAATTACTATTATAGATATTTTCAAAGAATTCACTTATAAGAATTCAATCTTTTGACCTTGTTTTTTTTTTTTTCTCTCTTATTCTTTCTCAGACGAAATGTTAATATCGTCACTTAAACACTGATCTACTTTCAAACCCACATTATTACCAGAAATGTGTCACTATCACATTTTCAAACCCCTTCTCAGTGAGCATTTACAGTTACATGTTAAATGGTCCTGCTGACCACAATTTAAACACTCTCCATCTGCTCTAACTTACTGCACACCCTTGAAGCAGTGTGTTCCATTGAGGAATGCAAACAGAGCCACTGATAAGCAGTGCTCCATATTCTTTTACAGTCCACCAATGGCAGATACAACAATAGCCGAATCATCATTATTACTGGCATACATTATTGATTTCCGGAATCTTTGGACATAGCTGTCTTTACATTTTACTAATTTGCTATTATCATCAACACTGATTACAGAACAAGTGCATATCTAACATCCAAAAAGCCGGGCTGAATAAGAAGACACTGGTCCTGTACTCTCGACCTTGATCGAACCCTCAGTCACTCCTCAGATATTAAATACAGACATTGTCTGCAATCATAAACACCAGGATATGCATTCGTTTTTTTTATAAAACTATAATTTCCAATTCCTTTCATAATAAACGAAGATGGATGGTAAATCCATTCCTTTCACTACCCCCATTAGACCCTTTAGGTTCAAAACACAATGATTGTCAAACTAAAACTAAACCTAATTTCAATCATTATTTTACCATTAAAAATATAGAATTGTTCCCCATGCTTAAAACATTCTTCATGTCATGTTAATTCCTGTCAATCATACAATGCCTTATTTTTTTTTTCTAAAACTGTATTTTCATACCAATTAAACAGTTAATTTGACTTCCATAAATTCTGTCAGACATTTTATTTTCATCACATATAGTTTTCTACTATATTTCTTCTCAATCTTCCCCTACATGCCATTTTCATTCTGTATCCTCTCCTTTCTTTTCTCAAACATGCCAGTTCCTTCATTATCTAACCAGTACATGATTGTTTGCACAATCCCCACACAAGCATATCTCACACACCAACCTTCTTGTTTTTTCCCTTCCCTCTTCCATCAAGTTTCTCACTTACAGTTCTCTCTTTTTCTATCACTCTATCACTCTATTTCACACAGACAGCCTTATTGCTGCTTGCTACTTCAATCCTTATCGTATAACTTTAAGTTCTTAAGACATCTAATGTCATGCATCCATTTACTGGATGAAGAAGTAAAAACCCTTATTTCTCCTGGCAGTTCGACTTTTTTATCTTCAAGCCAACAATCCATTATCTGTTCACATTTTTTACACACATTGAACGCAGACACAACTTTTGTTTCTCACTGCTCTGTTCAACTGATTCCCGGACCATCTTTAATCTTGTGGCGCTCAATATCATAAATTTCTGCCCTTAATTTGATCTCATTTGACAAAACACCGGTGTACCAAATTTCGCAAGCTTGCTTTTGAGACATCCCCATACTGCTGCTTCTCTGTTCTCTGTGGATTTCTCTTCAACGCGCGTTTTCTTTAGTCTGTTAGGCGTCCCCAACAAACCCGATTCTTTTCTTTTAACCCAAATCAGTCGGGTTGCACTATTAGTGCCCTCCTAACTATGGTTTACCAAAAAATCTGTTACGATTGTTCTGGTTCCCCCTAATTAGCCTCAGCACCTAAAAACAAATTGCTCCGTGGTGGAACAACTCATTTTCAGGTTACCTATCTGTTTGAAATCTCTTGATCTGTCACAGTTCTCAATTAATCCCAGATTATTTTCCCTCGTATCTGTTTGAAATTTCTTGATCTATATATAGATCTCAATTAATCTCAGATTACGTACCACAGAAACAGCCCTCAGCCAGTATGGTTCAGTTTCACTCTTTGAAAAATATTTTAGCCCAAAAGAAAAATATTTTAGCCGTCTCTTACCAGAGATGTCTTGAGTTGCCACGGGTTCGTTTTCATCTGATTCCAGTGGAGCCTCTCCTGGCCCTGATAGCGGTCGGCCCCTCTCTCTGAAACTTACGAGGTAGAGCTGGAACTGCTCAGTCCAGGTGGCCAAACACCGTCCGCTCTCAGGTCCAGGAGGCACTGCCAAGGAATCCCACTCTGACACCAAATGTTGTGGCAAAAACTTCTGTTAAACACCATCACTGCGTAAGAGACACTCAGAGTCAAATTAATAAAAAGAGAAATGTTTATTCTTGCAAGAAGGCCCAGTCGCCATCACAGCCGTTACATTCTGTGAAGTGAGTGGCACGCACCAGGAAGACATGAGACAGCTTTTATACTCTTTTCAAGGTTCCTTCTCACCCGCTGTACTTTTCCACCCAGATAAGGCCCCCACTGCTGTTCAGTTTTTCTTAAGGACACAAACTGGTACTGGAATAAACTAGCCAAACCTGACCATTCCTAAGGTCGAGATGTCCTGTCCCATATATTCCTGAAACGTCACGCACAAGCACGTACACACATATACTTTTACACATTGAATAGATTAGGAATAAATGACTATTAAAATTTTTCCACAACAGTATAATAATAATATTATAATAATATAATAACGCATTGTGTGTGATTTTGCTTTTTAGTTTTTTATTCAATTTAGGTACTGTAAGTTGAATTGTTATTTTATTGTATAGTGAAATACTATGGTTTTGGACATGAAACTTCCATCATTTTATTGTAAATGGAAAAAATATATTAATTTTAACAAATTTATCATTACTACAGAATGTTTTCATTGTGTCCGATATGTTTTCTCACTGATATGCACCCAACTGGGAAACTTGTGGCTTAAAGAAAAGTAAGAAAACTTTCCCACTTGTAATTACGACTTTGTGGTAATGTTGATGTGCATTCAGCTTGTAAATATGACCTTTCTGACATGGCTTCAAAAGCACCTAAATAAACCTGCTTCAGACACTGTAAAATATGATTTCAACTCGCAGTTCAGCCCAAATGAATCCTGTCAGTCTGAGTGCTCAATCCGACAAGCACATACACACACACACACTCAGATAAGAGTGGTCTTTAGTCTTCAGATCATTCCAACAAGTCCTGAGAACATGGCTTTTGACATATGAACACACACACAACACGCAACACACACACACACACACACACACACACAACACACACACACACACACACACACACACACACACACACACACACACACACACACACACACACACACACACACACACACACACACACACTTTATTTAAAACTTTAACGCTTAATTACCTTTTTCTTTTTTCACTCTGGTGTGTAAATAACACACACACACAAATCACAATACAGACACATGAAATTTCTTTCTTGTGCTTCCCTCACTTATCCTGTCTCCCCCAGGACAGCAAGTCCAGCCAAGATCTGAAAACACATTTTCGGCTCTACTGAACAATCGACTGTGAGGGTGCAGAAATGCTTGTCCTCGCTGCTCTCTCTCTCTCACGCCTCTCCACCTTGTGTTAGGACAGTCCAATAAATCTATATTGCTCTGGCAACATGCCGCTTACACCTCAAGCCTGCTTTTTAGACAACCTTTTTTTAGTACAGACTTTTTCGCCCCCTTCACATGCCAGCTTCCTGTGGATTACTACAGACAGATTGCATGCTCAGCAAAGGACACTGAGTCCACAGAAGCGCTAGCACTAATGAGCTATCTGGCCCACTGATGGGGTAACCGCACATACCCACGTCAAAGTCGCTCAGTGACCCTCACTAATTGGGCTCTGGCAGAGAACAGCTTCATTTGCCCAAGAGGCGTGTATGAAGTAGACTACCTGAACACGCAATGAGCATAATAAGTACGGTATGCACTGCATTTATCACATAAACGTCACATAATAACTACAATAATGAGATGCTTCCTGTAACATGCCGTGAGATTTTTTTCTTTCTTTTGTTCATTTTTATTCATACTGCACAACGGAATTATGCCAATTATTTACACACCAGAGTGAAAAAAGAAAAAGGTAATTAAGCGTTAAAGTTTTAAATAAAGTTATATTGTTAGATATAGTGTCACAGTGTAAAATTGCTACATTTAAAGTCGCATTGCGACATACAAGAAACAAGATTCACAGTTGTAAGATGTAAAGTTGCAATTACCTCTACCAACCTCTACCAATAGCTGTGTTTTAAGTTAATACGTTATAATAGGCTCTAATATTTAAAGCAGTTCTATCTGCTATTCTTTTTGGTTTTGTTTTTCTCTTATAAGGATGCTTCAGTAGCCACATGTTCCACTCACCATCAAAACCACAGCGAAGGCGCTCATCTTAGGCAGGAAGTGGCTGCTGAGGCCAAGACTTTTCAGTGGCAGTAGATGGCAGAGCAAAGGAAGTGCGTCACAGATCAGACAGTTCGAACTGTGTCTTGGAACACCGCAGACTGACCACATTCTAGAACGTCTATCTGTTTGAGCACATCTGTACTTCACACAGGAATGTAAACAGGTCACACATCCTTGCACCCAGCGCTCTGAAACCTTGCACTTATCACATGATCAAAATGCTGTTAAGAAAGAAGCTTGAGAAGCATTTATCCTAAAGATTTTAGCTATGTTGATCTGAGACTTTTGCAGTACACACAGTGTGTACTGTGTGTGATAGTGTGTGATTTACACTACACTAAGCTTGGCTAAAGCCTGTAAAAAACTGAGTTAGGGACTATTAAAAATAACAATAAATTAAATGCAGTAGTATAAAATAACTTTGAAAGTAAGTCTGCACTAATGCTTGTTAATAGACTCAATGTGTGGGTGTGTAAAAATGTGTTACCAAGAGTCAATGTTCTAACTTATGTCTGGTTCTCAGCTTGCTTAGCGTGCTAACGAGTGTAACAAATTATAGCTTACACTGCTTTTCTATGTGTTTATGTTTCTCTCTTTCTCTTCCTCTTTCTTTATCCAGAATTAGTGTAAGTTTCCATCCGCTGTCATCACTACTCACAGACACTTGTTGATGAGGCTTCAGAATCGACCCTAACTGGTGGATTTTATCATGTATCGCTCCCAAACACCCAAATTATGTCAAAAAGACTGAAAGCATTTTAAATTATCCCTCAGTGTCTTGTTTGAGGGTAACCTCTGTAAATGTGGTAACCTCTAATGTAATACGTCAGCGTGACTATGTATATTTTCTGTATATACACTAATGTTCAAAAGTTTGGGGTCAGGAATATTTCTTTAATGTCTCTTTTGCTCACCCAGGCTGCACTTATTTGAACAAATATATTTTAAAATTAAATTTATTTCTGTGATGGCGAAGCCTAATTTTTTCGCCAATTACTCAAGTCTTCAGTGTTGCATGATCCTTCAGAAATCATTCTAACATGCTGATTTGGTGCTCAAGAAACAGTTCTGCTGCTTAATAGTTTTCTGGAAACCATGACACATTTCTTTAGGATATTTGATGAATAGATTTTTTTGTAACAAAAGTCTTTATTGCCACCAGTGTCTTTTGATCAGTGTAATGGTTCCTTGCTCAATAAAAGTATCAATTTTTAAAATAAACATTATCATGTCTTTCGTTGTACTTGATTAACATGTAGGACAAAGCCCAGCTACAATCGCATTATCTGGGTGTATTAGCCCGACTTCACAAAACACAGATTTCAGTTGAACTAAAACATTGACATGACATTTCAAAAAGATGAATTACTGTTTTAGTCTAAAACTTTTAAAGTGCCTGTAAAGAAACTTACTGACTGCAAGTGTGCCCACAGATTCCAATCTTCATCTTTGTAGTGCTAATTTTATACTCGCTACCACTCAGACATGTGTCAGGAGAGCTGGCAGAAACCTGCAAAATCTGCATAAGCAAATCTACAGGGCTGCAATGAAGACACTCCAGTAATGATCCACCATCTTTATGAGCTTCATTAGCCACACACGCAGAACAGAGGAGCACCTGTGGTAAGCCTAAGCTCCTAGGACTGGCACTCGTGGCCCACCCAAGTGCCTGTGTATGTGCATTTGTGTGCGGGTTCAAGGCCTACAGCACTGTTGCGCATCGGGGCCTATGAAACGAGAGCCCTTGATGAGAGACGAGTGGAGCGCTTTACTGTGTGAGAGAGAGAGCAGACTAAACCACAGCTCTGCAGGCTGTAATTCACCCGCCACTGAAACCGCCGACAATGCTGCTAAGCTGTGCCTGCTTTCATACGCATGCACACATACACGCATACACACAGAGGATTGCTTTGTTTGTTTACGCAACGACAAGAATTGGTTGTGTACAAAAATGCAGCTACTGACATAAAGCAAATTTGTGATCCAACTTTAAGGCGGTTGTCGTGTTCGGGGGTTGCGATGGCTCAAAGATGAAGTTTCATTTCTCCCACTGACCTATCAGGATGAACAAGAAAAGCCACTTAACTCTGGGGCTCAGCTGCCAAACCTCAAGAGAGTAGTCAGAGAGGGAAAGAAAGAAAGAGAGAGACAGACAGACAGACAGGGAGTGACAAAAAACTGACACAGAAAAAAAAGAAAGAGGAAGTGGTTACTTGACTACAGTATAAGCAGTGTGGTTGTGTGTGGTGCTACATAGTTGTTACATTTAATTAGTCATATTACATTTTTGGAACGCAGGATCTTATAATAATAGGGTTCAAAGAAGGATTTAAAAAACACCATGAAGACAACATTTGAGTTTTATGTTAGATAGAAGCCATCTACTGTTTGTGGTACACTCCTTTAAAGGGTTAGTTCACCCCAAAATGAAAATTATGTCATTAATGACTCACCCTCATGTCGTTCCAAGCCCGTAAGACCTCCGTTCATCTTCGGAACACAGTTTAAGATATTTTAGATTTAGTCCGAGAGCTTTCTGTCCCTCCACGGTATACTGTCCTTGTCCAGAAAGGCAATAAAGACATCATCAAAGTAGTCCATGTGACATCAGTGGGTTAGTTAGAATTTTTTGAAGCATCGAATATACATTTTGTTCCAAAAATAACAAAAACTACGACTTTATTCAGCATTGTATTGTCTTCTTGTTCGGTTGTCAATCCGCGTTCACGACGCTGCTGACGTGTTATCTGGTGCGTCCGTGTATTCAGGTTCAAATAAATATGGCTTGGCAAAAAAATGCAAGTCTTCCTCTGTGTCGAAATCCTTAGACATGTTTGCGAAGATTGTTTTGTTTACAGCGTGGTCTCCCTCAGAATTTAACCGAAGCTCGGGCACAGAATTTTCATTGTTGGGTGAACTAACCCTTTAAGTGTGTGTGTGTTGGGGGGTTACTTTAAGCAGAAATGCACAAACAAAAAAAAAGCTTTTCCAGGAGAACAGCAAAATTGCGGATTTTTTTTTTTGTCCAATCAAATTATGAGAATGTCCATCCCCCAATACAATCTGATACAAACTGATTAACTAGTAGGTTCAGGATTTTAACATAGCTACTAATTCTTATAGGTTAATACTTAAAGGGGCGGTTGATTAACTTTTCTAACTTTAGTTAGCGTATAATGTTGCCGTTTCAGCATAAACAACATCTGCAAAGTTACAACACTCAAAGTTCAAAGCAAAGGGAAATATTTTCTTTTTACAGAAATCGTTTTTAAGGACTAGGCTACAACAAACGCCTGGTAGAGACTATACACAAACTTGAAACTTCACAAACCCTGAAATGTACATAAACACCGCCCGCAAACACGCAACAGGGGATGAGTCCATGAGAAGAGGAAGAGTTGTTGTAATAGACTAGAGCACATTTGGGATTCTCCTTAAGCTGTCACATCGGTCTTTTCGTGAGCAGAAATCCAGTCATTTCAATAGTAATTGAATCGTGAACAGCAGCTCATTTGCATTTAAAGGGACACACACAAAATTATGTGTTTTTGCTCATTTAAACATGCTATAATAAATTATCTGTCGGGGATTTTGAGCTAAAACTTCACATGCACATTCTGGGGACATCAGAGATTTATTTTAGATCTTGTAAAAATAGGGAATTATACCACCCCTTTAACAATATGGTTCAATTTGTTAACAATTAATACATTAAATGTTTGGTCATACTAGTGAAATTTTGTAGGCAAATGATACATCGCCTATTTTCAATAGTGTAGCAATGTATGAAGCAACGCTCACATATAAGTCACTTTCAAACCAAGAAGCTTTCTGTTGGTAAAATCATGTGACCAACTTGAGCCTGTTGTGAAATCTGCATGGGGAATTAAGAATCTGCAATTCTTAATCGTGTTCTGTAAATTGATGTTTGTTCATAATATATAAAATTAAAGTTTATTTATACAACTTGGAATGTTAAAAATGTATTAGAAATAAACCAAGAGTACAATATTGGTCATTATTATTTAATGTTATCAGCTGCATGAACTAATAGTAAAGTATTGGTAAACCTATTGTTATTAGTAAAGCATTACCACTTAAGGGGTTACCTGTTACCAAAATGAGCCATTCAATGTGGTCCACCCAAACTCCTTTCCATGGGAAATACTGTGAAAAACTCCTGACTGAAAATTATGCTTGTCATGTGATTTCATGGTGATTTTAAAGATATTTGAAGGCTGAAGAAGGCACACAAATGTCTGTCAGCATGTCATGCCCTATATTCGTTTTTTACCTCGTCGAATTCTCACAGAAAGCTGAGCTATCTTACCATCTGGCTGACTGAATTTGGATCTGTACACTAGACAATGAGTCCCAACAAATTTCTGCCATGTTTATGTGTGTGTATTTATCAAGAGTAAAGAAAATGGCTCAACGAAGTCACCTTTGTGACAGGTTGGAGTACCTCCAGGGCTTTGCTTCGTCTTTACCAATCTGTAGCAATTTGTGCGTAAGAGAAAACATCTGGATGATCCCATACATTTGTGTTCAGAACGGAGCAACTCACAGAGAGTTGGAGAAAGAGACTGTCCAAGCACATCAACTGAAATCTCCAACCACATATTGAAACCATATAGAGCCCAACCTCATTTAATTCACATCTACCTAGTGAACTCAAGATACATTAACTCTGTGAACTTTGACTCTGGTCTTGCTCTGACCTGTCTGTCTGACAGACTGGACAACCCATTCTCACTCCCAAGGCGTCAAAAACTGAAGCATGGTCAAGTGCCCCTGGCGTCAAAATGAAGACGCCAAATGCGCCCCTCTGCGTCACCCTTTGTGTGAATTAGGAACTCCATTGCTTTCAATGGGAAACCTGTGGCGTCAGCAACAGGTGCAATTTTGATCAGTAGGAAATCGCGCTGAAGAAGTCTCATTCCGAAAACATAGTGATGTTTGGCATCAGTTCACGTGTGCCAGATGTTGGTAAGTACGCTGTCTTTATGTTTGTTATAATGTATTTTCTGTTTGTCGATATTAATCAGATTAGCTCCTTCATGTTCAGTCATTGCATTATATCTGTCATTCCACTGAGGCTTTGCATGTGAGGCTTTATGCCAGCTTTCCATATGTCTGAAAACTGTGACCAACATTATTTAGTAAACATAGCATAAGCAGTTGTCCTGCATATTTTCTCTACAGTACACAAAACGGACGTTGAGTTACAGCCATTTGAAATGTGAATTGTTTTGCTCGTTGCTGGGCCGTTGCTGGGCCCCTGAGGGTGGAAGGCCAGTGAATGGAGGCTCACCTGGTGTCATTCTAGAATCAGGTAAGTCCGCCATTTGCTGAGTTTGCGGCTTAGCTCTTAACTTGCGACACTGTAGACATAACTTAAAAGTTCGCTGAATTACAGTACGTGCCTTTAGAATCCAGAAACGTTGCCGATTTTCTGCAAGTACTCGCTCTGGACCTGCATGGCCCAGGCGAAGATGGTAGTGACTGATAATCAGATGGGTGACGACATGATTGTTAGGTAGGATCACTTTGCCTCGAAGGGAATTGGGGCATTTGTTAGTCTGGCTTCCACACAAAGGAGTTGGTTGTTTTTACCCTCAAAGGGTTTAAGCTAGAGAAGAGAACTGGGTTTTGCTTGAGAAATTCAGAAAGATGTAGTTTGTATGTAATTGAGAATGGCTAACTCTGCTTGTTGGAGCTCACTTACAGTGACAGGGTCAGATAGACGCACACTTGTTTTCTTCAAAGCCTTGACACGCAACAAGATAGCAGTAGCCCTTTTCAATCGATGCCAACTGGAGTATCGTTCCAGTAGTTTGTTCACTGCATTTTTCATCACTTGGTTTGTTTTTATGCTAGCTGCATATACCTCTTTGGCTCTTTTAATTTCTGCTTCCTCTGGCAAATAATTTATGATAGCTTGAGCAGGCCAATGTTCCTCCTCAAGTTGAAGAAAGCGTGGACCAGATACCCATCGTTCACGCGACAAAATCTCTCCCATAGTCATTCCTCGAGAGACATCATGTCATGTTAACTGATCACAGGAAGCAAAAGCGAGTTAACAGTTTATTTATAGTGCAACAAAGTCCAAGACACAGTAAAGCCAGGTGGAAGAATGGTGACTTCGATGGCCAGATCCGGTTAGGTGCAGACAGACGGTGAGACGAACTAAATCCACATGGAAGACGACGAACAGGAACACCAGGCAGGAACACGAACCAGAAGACCAGACAGGGATACATCAAACAACGATCTGACAAAGATGAGAGAACAGCAGTGAGTATAAGTAGCATGGTGAGATCAACTGCAGCTGGTGATGTAATGATGAGCAGCTGGAGCGGATTGGGTAATGACATACAGACACGCCCCTTGCACACGTGCACTCATACAACAACATAAACACAAGACTAGAAGGAACCAGTGAATACGTCTACCGTGACACATCATCCGCAGGGTTAGAAGCAGAGTCAATGTGTCTCCATTGGCATGGTTCAGAACGCTCATGTATTTTTGAAATATGGTTGGCAATGAATGTCTGGAAACGACAATGCTTGTTGTTGATGTAGGCTACTGAAGAACGATTGTACTATCTGACCAAAAGAAAGTCTTTTTGATTGGAATATCCAATGTGCGCTTGATATGCTGGTCCAGCGCCGTAGCAACTACAGCTGCAAGTAGCTCTAGACGCGGTATGCTAATTGGCTTGATTGGTTCAAGTCTGACCTTTGACATCACCAGCCGTGCTGGTGTCGCCAATCCTGATGTATGAAACAGCGTCGTAAGCCAGTTCCGAAACATCGGAAAAGTGGTGGAGCGGGGTCGCTAACAAGCAACTAGTGGATGCTGGTCTAAGACATCTCGGAATTTTCAGCGCAGACAACAGAGGCAAGTCGTTTAACCATCTGTCCCACTGTGCTGCTATGTCCACCGGTACCTGCTCATCCCAGTCAACTTTCATGGACTTGCAAATCCTAAAGGATCATAGATGGAACTGGTAGTGCTCAATCCTCCTCTCTTTGTTGCAGGTTTGTCCACTGCCTTGACATCGAATGTGAAGCAATCTCTTTCAACATCCCAAAGGACACCCAGTGGTCGTTCAAATGGCAAATCCTCCTGGTCAAGGTTGACCTCATGTAATGACTTTGCCCAATCATCAGCTGGTATTGATTTCATCACTTCCTTAGAATTGCTTAACCATTTGGTTAATCTAAAGCCTCCACAAATGAGTAGCTCACGGAGTTCGGAAGCAAGTTTAATGGCTACCTCCACTGTTGGTACCGACTTAAGACAATCGTCGACGCATACATTTTTCTTCAATGTTTCCACGGTGTCATTAGAGAACCTTCCACGGTTGTCTTCAGCCACTCGTTGCAAGGCAAAATTGGCAGCACTAGGAAAAGGTGACACCTCCAAAAAGGTTAACAATCATACGGTAATGCTTAGGTGGTTTGTCCAGGTCGTTATCCTCCCACCACAGGAAGCGAAGCACATCTCTTTCCTCAGATGGCACTCGAACTTGATAAAACATGCTCTCGATGTCCACATTCAGAGCAACTTGCCTAAACTTGAGAAGAACTCCTAGTAGCTTATCGGTAAGGTCTGGGCCTTGGGAAATATGATCATTCAACGAAGTACCATGGTACCGTGCCGCACAATCGTAGACAATACGAACCTTCTCCAGCTTGCGCGGATGTAGCACCGGATGATGTGGCAGGTACCACACGCAACCACCGTCTCTGTTAATGTCAATGACCTCTTCTGCATATCCTTTCAGCAAAGAGTCTCTGATACCTTCTGTATACTTGGGATGCAAAATCAGGTCTTTCTTTAACCTCTTTTCTAGAAGGTCTAATCTATGTTTGGCCATTCCTTAGTTATTGGGCAGTCGTGGTGGATGTTCTTTGAAAGGGTTTGGTATTGTAAAATGACCTTCCTCTTTGACTGCTTGCTTGTTCCATAGATCCACAACTTGCTCATCGACTACTGACAGTGAGTCATTGTTCACGTGCACTGGGTCATCCAGTTTCCAAAATATTTCAACAGTCTTTCAATCTTTCTTTCTGGTGTGGCCACTGGAACACCTCATGCTGTGTAATAAAGTTGTCTAGACTTATTTCCAGGTTATCCCGACAGAGCATGACTTTCATCAGGTAAAAGGTTCCTTTCACCAGGGTCCTTTGTCGAGCATCTTCAACTTGTAGGTTCACTGCTAAGGTTTAATGTTCATTTTGCTTGACTCCAGTTGAAGGGCGAGAACTAACTTCTTAGAAGCAAAGTTCCCATTAGAGCCACTGTCAAGCAAAGCAAAGACATTCATAGAGAATCGGTTGTGCATGTCTTATACCATTACTGGCAAGATGGGAAGTGCAATCTTCTTTCGACTGGCTGCAATGCCCTTTCTAGTGGCATGTGCTTGAATTGCTTGAGGAGGGTCAGCAGCTGGTTCACCTCCAGTAGCTTGATTAGTAGATTGGCTTTTGTCGTCGTTGTTAGAAGCTATGATGGCGGAGTGCAGCCAATTGTTGTGTTTTTTTTCCCCACATCCAGGCACCTTGCATACCCAGCTGCGAGTACAGATTGTGCTGCGATGACATTTCATGAAAGTTCAGACCGAGTTGCTTTTGTTGAACAAAGGTAAAACGCTCTTGAACAGACAGAGCTCTAAAGGCTTGACACTGGTTCAGAAAGTGTCCGTCAGTGCACTTTGGACACTTAAATCTTGATGTTGTCTTTGGTGTGGATGATGTGGTGCATTCATTAGTAACGGACACTGTTGCAAATGTCTTCTTTTTCTTATTGAAAGTTGACTTGGTTTAGAACTTGCTGGAGAATTTCGACTGGCAGGGCTAAGGAGATTCCCAAAGATGGGATCTGCTCTCTTAGCAGCTTCTTATTGAACAAGACTGACTATGTCATCTAACTTTGGCAAACAACCAGACTTGATGATCTCATAGTTTATTGTGAGCAATTTTTTCTTTATGTCGTCAGGTAGCTTTTCCACAATTTGTAGCAAACTGCATCCACCATTCAGCTCTTCCTCACACTTCATTGCCTTTAAAGTGTCTCGGCAGCTGCACAGAATGTCCGCAAAGCTTTGCAACTGCTTGTTGTCTTTAATATCTTTGTGATTAAGCACCTTGTCAACCCATGCTTGTGACATTGCATATTGGATTGCCAAAACGTCTCTTCAGAATAGTCATGGCTTCAGCATAGCCCAGGCTAGAGTTGGGGTTGTACAAGCAATGTGAGATAGCATCTCTAGCTTGGCCGACAGTGTACTCTGATGCAGTCGAGTGAGATTCTCTTGATCTGGCACTGTCTCTTTATCAATCACAGAGGAGAACAATCTCATGAACTGCCAGTACTTTAAGGGATCTCCATCGAACTTGAGGATGTCAACTGGTGGTAGATGCATGTAATCGATGTGTGACTGATATTGTTGCCTTGACAGGTCTAGTAGTTGCCATAAAGAATTCTCGTTCACTGCTGAAAGTGAGGAACGAAAGTTAAGGGATGTATTCAGGAGTGGAAAAGTCTTTATTTATTGTTGTTAACTCAACCTTTCAATGATTTTCCTCCAACTCTTTCAGTTTCAGTAAGCTTTTCAGTCCTTCCCTTTCAAATCCTGCATGCTGAAGTTGTAATTTAAACTCTGCACTCAGGTGTTCTTCCTGTCGAGCAATAAGCATGGATATCTCTTCCTTTTCTTTCTGTCTTAGACTTTGTAGCACTTGAAGCTGGGTAGACAGCTGGTCTACAGAAGACATTGGAGATTTAACGGCTTTATCAAACATTGACTCTTCCTCTTGGAAATTAAATGAATTTGAAGATTCTATGTTTGGACCCTCCATTGATGGCTTAAAGTCCTCAAACCAGCTCAAGACTGTGTGCTGCAAGTCTTGAACATCCCTCAGGACCGATGTTAAATAGCCCTTAGAAGCATCAAGGTCATCATCATCTTCTAATGTTTTATGGTACATGTCATGAATCTCATTAACCCGCATAACAGCCTCATCCAAAAGCAGCAAGTTTCATCTCCACTTCTTTGGGCTGGTAACAGTCCATAGAAGTAATAATCTGTGTCATCAAGCCAGGACCGGCGCGTGCACTTATGCCGCTCTAGGCGAAAAGCAATTGTGCCGCCCCTCTATTTGCAACGTACCAGCAACAACACACAAAGACCAATATGCCATAGGCCTATACATATAACGCAAAACCAGCAAAAACACACAAAGATCAATAAGCCATAGGCCTATATATATAAAGCAAAACCAGCAACAACACACACAGATCAATAAGCCATAGGCCTATACATATAACGCAAAACCAGCAACAATACACAAAGACCAATAAGCCATATATAACGCAAATAGTGCGCAACGCGCGTATGCCCAAAATGTCAACAATATTAAAGTTTATGCAGGTGGCAAATGCCTGCTGGCATTTTTCTTTAAGCAGTCATGACAGGACTTTTCCAAATAATCACATTTCACCTCCTCAAATTACTGTTGCTTGCACATCTCTTTACACCACTTTATTATGTGCGTATTCAAATGAAATGTCCGCAAGCACATTATATCATCAGCAGGTTCAGCATCTTAAAATAACGACTAAAGAGCAAATGAAGCTTAACTTACGTTTCAGAAACGCGCACGACAGGCCTTCATCGCAGCAAAGCTCTTAACATCCTCTATTTCGATTCTCTGAGCCAGTTCTTGTTCTATGGAGATTGCCAGTCCATTAGCTGTCTTGTTTCAATGTAGGCTACTGCGAAGGTAGTTTTTTATTAGTTTCAACTTTTCCTTTATAAGTCATCTCTTTTTATATTCGCAACGAGATAATTTATTTCGTTTCAACATCTTGCATTAGTCCCTGATAGGTGATTAATGAACGATCTGTTCATTGCGTATGTCACGTGACACAATGAACGGATCACCCAAATGAACGTATGACTCGGAACTCGGAAGGTAAAGTAATTATTTATGTTCCCTGTAAATAATTGTTTACTGCATTACGATTTCTTAATTCAGAATATGATCAACATTGCGTAGGTGGATGTGATCGGGAAATTTGGCTGTTAAAAGTATCAAATTTAAAGCCACTTAAATAAACGAAATGACTCGAATGAGTCAATAGAGTCAGTAAAATGATCCGAACTTCCCATCACCCAGTCATGACTCGTGCGAGCAGGGGCTCGCCGTCGCTGGCGCTGCTGGGCGGCGGAAGCTCAGTAGATCAGTCATGACTCGTGAGAGCAGGGGCACGCCCGCGATGCGGGGCGGCGGCAGCTCAGTAAATCATACAAATAACCTATTTTTTGAATTGTTCATTCCCGGTTGGCACAAATTTTGCCGCCCTTACAAAAGTGCCGCTCTAGGCAATTGCCTAGTTCGCC